>JACEFZ010022026.1:0-47259 GCA_014155875.1 Cepaea nemoralis | reverse complement strand
AAAAGTGTTTGTAAAAAGTAAATGTGGTGTCCAACAAGTGGTTGTTTATATTTTGGGAGCAATCAATATCCTTCTAGCCCATAGAAAATGTAAGGGTGATGAAGTGGGAAGGAAACCCTACACACAGATGCCATTGTTTCAAGGATTGAGCTCTTTCTTCCTGGGATTTTGGGGTATATATCCCTGATCACCCTGCATTCTTACCATGACCAGAGAATCAAAAATCCCCCTAGACATTTAACGAATTATTCTCAGGAATTAAATCCCATCCCCACTTAGGTAGCCTTTTGCGAGATGGAAAACATACTGACCAATAGAAAGATGTCATTTGCAGCAAGAAATAAGTGTTGAAGTGATACATAGAACCTAATCTTTTGTATAGATGTGAAGCCTAGACAATGAGCAGACAAGTTAAAAAACATCTGATGGCCGTGGAAATGTGGTTTCTGAGGAAAATGCATTGACAAACAGAAAAACCAATGACCAAGTCCTACAAAAAACAAATGAAAACCGTAAACTGATTAGAGAAATTAGACGTAGAGTGACAATTTTTGGACACGTTATGAGAAGAAATAAACGGGAGAACTTGGTGAAAACTGGCAAGATTAAGGGGATAAAGAACAAGGGGAAGGTAGAGAATTAAATAACTGGATGACTAGGCCACGTGGCATGGTTGAGACAAGAACACGGAGCTGAACCACAACTCTGGTGATAGTGTAAGATGGCGAAACATGACTGCCCACGCTTAACGGCAAGGCACATGATGATGATGAGTGGCTTTATGGCTTACTATTTACAGTTTCTAATTGTCATGGGATTTTAACGCATGCACATGAGATCTCCTGTTTTAGTGACACCATTAGAAAATAAATGGTTCTTGTAAAAACCCCTCAGCCTTTCCCCGTGATTTGAATTAGGGGGTCGTGAGGGGTTCTTTAGGTCATGGATTCAAACCTGCATCATGGCAAATTTAAAAAAAAAAAAAAAATACTTTCCATATCGACCCAGATGGAAATATCGATTCAAATACTTGTTTCCAAGCATGTAAGAGATAATTAGCAACAGTAGTATCGTTAATTTAGCAATTTTATTTGGCGCTCTATGTCTTTGAATTCAAGGTTAGTCGATACACACTACTTCTAGTAGCACTAGAATGAAGTTTGCATGTGGATTAGCTTTCCCTATCACCAGTATCACCAGTTAATATCTTGTTTAACCCTTCTGGGTTAATAATTTAGCCATTAATATGACAAATGGGTTAAAGATAAGAGTACTGACTTCATTGCACAAAGTTCTATCCCACATGGTTCAACTTTTCCCGGAGAATGACCTGCCAAAAAGTATAGCACAGAATACAAACTCCATAGCTCCAGCGACAACCCCTCACGGGAACTCCAAAATTAAAACAATGAACCGAATGACATAGTCCGAGAATGAACCCACGACCTCTGTAGTGTAAGGCACGCCGATTGACCTCTTCGCAAGTAGACCCTCTTTCTGGATTATAATTAGAATATAATGGCACCTTGTCTTGACATACGATAGTTTGTTACCTTTAAAAAGTCATAATAACTACAACCCATGGTGGAGACCGCGGATAGAGTTATATCTCTCCTTAGCACAAAGCCTAGGTTGAATTGTAGCTACCATGTGTTGCCCAGCATCATGATCCCTCTCTCGGCCTGCCTAGTTTATTCCAGAAGAAAGGTGATATCAATACATCTGGAACAAGACAAGCTGTAGAAGCTGTGGGATCAGCAAAGCAATGCTCTAACTGTCCGCATGTAGGAGCGTCGATCCTAGATCAGTTGCCGACCAAGGCTTAGGTCCTGTTTCTGCTACATTTAGTGGTTACATTTCCTAGCACCAGAATAAGGCTAATACCCTCCCAAATGTGCTCCTCACCTTATATTTTAAGCTGCTAATAGGCACCAAGACCACAATGGAAAAGCATCTGGTGTTATTACTCTTTGTCCAAAATCAACATCAACATCATCAGAAGAAGGTAGTACTCTTCCTAGCAACGAGTCACAATAACCCACAAGGGGTAGCCTTCCACAGCCCACTTCCACAAATGGTCATCCAAAACCCACCTCCATTAGGAGATATTCAACAGCCACTTCCATCAGGAGAAATTCAATACACACTTGCAATAGTAGCTTTACATTATCCATCAGCAGTCTCCCCTCCCAAGTCCATTTTCAATAGCAGTCTTCGAAAGCCCACTTTCAAAGCAAACTTCCAATGTCCACTTCCATCAACAAACTTCCAATGTCCACTTCCATCAACGAACTTCCAATACCACTTCCATCAACAAACTTAAAATGTCCACTTTCATCAACAAACTGCCAATGTCCACTTTTATCATCACACTGCCAAAGTCCACTTTCTTCAACAAACTTAAAATGTCCACTTTCATTAACAAACTTCCAATGTCCACTTTCATCAACAAACTTCCAATGCCACTTCCATCAACAAACTTCCAATGTCCACTTTCATCAACAAACTTCCAATGTCCACTTTCATCAATAAACTTCTAATGTCCACTTCCATCAACAAACTTCCAATGTCAACTTTCATCAACAAACTTCCAATGTTAACTTTCATCAACAAACTTCCAATGTTCACTTTCATCAACAAACTTGCAATGTCCACTTTCATCAACAAACTGCCAATGTCCACTTTCATCATCACACTGCCAATGTCCACTTTCTTCAACAAACTTAAAATGCCCACTTTCATTAACAAACTTCCAATGCCCACTTTCATCAACAAACTGCCAATGTCCACTTTCATCAAAAAACTTCCAATATTCACTTTCATCAGGAAACTTAAAATGTCCACTTTCATCAACAAACTGCTAATATCCACTTCCAACAGCAAACTCCCAATGTTCACGTTCATCAGCAAACATAATGAAACAGAGGTGAAAACAGGAGCAAGAACCACTTACTTCTGCTACGGTGATGTGAGGAGAAGAGCGCAACACTGACTGAGTATGGCCAAAGAAGAAAATAAGTAAAGAGAAAGAACCTCTCACCGTCCCCGGTTAACAAGAATAGGAAAGATTTAAGGTTTAAGAATATCCAGGGTGGGCCGACAGGGAATTAGAACAATATTCACCAATTCCAGACAAAGAATTACTCCGAGGGCTGTTCTAACACCAATGACTATATAATAAGAGTCTATCAACTAAACAACAAAGTAAGAACAACACAAGCATCATTTGTTTATTAAACTTCTAAAAGGAACAATAATATACATACATGTAGCATCAACAAAGAAGTTAGAATCCAGCAAAACCAAACAGCAAAAACACTAATCCAACAAACAAACCTCCTAAGTATAGCAACAACTTCTAAGTACAGCAAACACTTCTAAAACAGCAAAAAAAAAACTCCAAGTCTACCAAAACTAATCCACCAAAAACTAATCCATCAAAAACTAATCCACCAAAACCTTCTAGTATACTAAATACTAATTTACCAAAAACTTCTAGTCCACTAAAAACTTCTAGTCCACTAAAAACTTCTAGTATACTAAAAACTAATTTATCAAAAACTTCTAGTCCACTAAGACCCCAGGAAAATCTAAAATCTAAAACTATAATTCTGGCTTTTCCACTGCAAAACCTTTCAGGGTCTAACTAAACACATTTACTATAGGCATTGGCGCCTCATAACTTCGCGTGATGGACTGCAGAAAGGCCTGTTCCACCTGCGTTAGGGCTTTTTTACTGGGGTCAGAACGACTCCCAGAGTTACAGACCCATCGTACAGTCCGCGCCCTATAGCGGAATCCCAACATCATCGTGAGCCGAGTACATTAAAATGTCCACTTTATCAACAAACTGCCAATGCCCACTTTCATCAACAAGCTTCCAATGTCCACTTTCATCAATAAACTTCCAATGTCTACTTTCATCAACAATCTTCCAATGTACCACTTCCATCAGCAAACTTCCAATGTCCACTTTCGTCAACAAACTGCCAATGTCCACTTTCATCAACAAACTTCCAATGTCCACTTTCGTCAGCAAACTTAAAATGTCCACTTTCATCAGCAAACTTTCAATATCCACTTTTATCAACAAACTTCCAATGTATACAAATTTAAAGATTGGTGAATCAGCCATGTGCACATGTGGATTGGCGCAGAAGTTGCAGCAGATCACATACTTAAAGACTGCCCGAAATACAACATATCTAGGCAAACCTTCTGGCCTGGAGAAACAACAGTGGAAGATAAATAAACTATATGGACCAGTGAGTGAACTATAAAAAGAGAGTAGTTCATACAAGAGACGGGACACAGAGGTGTTTCCGAGGCACCAGGGTCAGGTTCTATACTGGCCAAAACCTATTAACACGTCCCGGTCGTGCGTCCTGGGCAACAGGTCCCTTCGGGGTCCTGGCTAACGTAGTAGGATCGCTAATTCTGTCGAAGTCAGAGAGTATCTGCCTGCACGGCAAGGAACCACCAGTCTGCACACCAATAAGCTAGACATGGGACAACGGATACTCACGCAAACCTCAGGTCCGGTATGACATCACACTGATGTTGGACAACAGGATGTCTTCATCCGACATACAGGACTTCACTTTGGAGTTCACAGCCAGCGAACGCAAGCAAGCAAGGCAAGGTTGAGGGCAAGTGAGCAAGAGGTAGACAACGATACAAGTGGAAAGATAACTTCAAGAGATGGACGAACATCAGCCTGACAGAATGTACAGTCAAGGCGAGAGACAGTGTTGGAGATCCATTGCAGCCAACCTTCATTGTGGAGACGGCTCCTGATTGATTATGATGATGATGATGATGATGATGATGATGATGATGATGATTGGCACGTATTTCGATTCTCTTAGTTCTATATTTTATTTCGTAGCTATATTTTAGTTCGTAGCAAAGAGTCAGACAGAGTTGGAGATCCATTGCAGCCAACCTTCATTGTGGAGACGGCTACTGATTGATACTGTTTAAGTCCCCGCTAATCACTGGTATCATGAAGGCTAATAGACTACAATGGCTGGGGCATATAGAAAGAATGGAAGGTAATAGGGAAATAAAACTCGCTTACACTCAGGAAATAAATGACCGTAGACCCCGAGGTAGACCAAAAAGACGGTGGAGAGATAATACATGTACAGACCTACAAGCACTTGGAATCAACGACTGGCAAGAAAAGGTCAACCAGAGAGACTAATGGAGACGGATTGTATCTGCAGCATAGAACCTCAATGGCTCGGAACGCTGAAGAAGAAGAAGAAGAAGAAGAAGAAGAAGAAGAAGAAGAAGAAGAAGAAGAAGAAGAAGAAGAAGAAGAAGAAGAAGAAGAAGAAGAAGGAGTATCATAAGGTGGTTTCCACTTTGGCATGATAATAGGCTTGGTCTTACAGAAGCAGAAGAAGCTTAGAGACAGACAGTGTTGGATATCCATTGCAGCCAATATTCATTATGGAGACGGCTCCTGATTGATGTTGATGATGGTGATGATTATGATTACTGGTACGTATTTCGATTCGCTCAGTTCTATATGTTAGTTCGTAGCTATATATTAGGTTTTTGTTTATATCACCCAATGAGGCCCTGTGAGGGATACTTTTTTTTTTTTTTTTTAACTAAAGAGTTATTTCCCCATTTAGACCCGTTATTGGGAAGAGTGCCTCACAATGGCAATAAGGATTGGATTTTAGCAAGATTCCAAGCTATCTCTATTATAAGTATGAAAGCAATGACAAATAAACAGAGCAAACTTACTAAAATTACTTAATTTGATAGATATTAAATATTTTATTTGCTATGTTCCTATTTTAGTCATATGGATCACTAGAATAAATATTCCAGAAAAGACATACTTAGCAGACGTTAATTAGAGAAATACAAAAGACTGAACGACTGACTGAATAGTTGCAACTACATAATCAAAGAGTTATATTTTCGCAACATCATTGTTCAATGAAGTACCTGATCCCCAAAATCAATTTTTATGGTGAAACAACGTAAATAGCAAGTTATAGTCTCTCCCGAAAAGAATGCCTTCATTCATGATCAATTATTTTGAAAACTGTCTGTTGCATCGTTATGAAATTTTTCCTGCCGTCTTATATTTACCCCCACCCAAGGAATATGTATTTGATAGGTACAAAAGCAACTTAAATCATGGAAAGCGGCGACATTTCTTTGATGTACTGGTGAAAAACTAGTGATTTCTCGCTAACAGACTTGTTTTACAGTAATGCCAATGCCCCCGCCAGTTCGGATGACAAACACAAGGCGTATCCAGATTCGTATGGGAGTGGGTGCAATGTCTACTCTGCTGAGACGGAACATGATTACCTGTTTTGCACGACGAATATAGCTGTGAATGTCTCTGTAGTGGGTTTCCTTCTTAACGGTCAAGATGTTGGTCCTCTTTTCATTGAAGTTTATAGAATGATTCGTATGTTTGTGTGTTGTCCCCTCATTTGACAACATGTTTCTTCACACGTTTCTTGTTATGCCACAATATGTCAGTTTCCACCGCAATATTACGCTTCGGTTGGTATTCAGTGCGTCTAGAGCTTTTTTTTTTTTTTCAATGTCAGTTGTTTGTCACCGTTGAGGGCTTACAGAATTGAAAATTCATCACTGTGGAATACAAACTGTTGCCATTAACAAGTTGTATTGTTTATGCCGATGCTGTAATGTTTAGGGCCTGCAATTCTTCTGAATATGTGGAGTAAGATATCCCAGTAGGTGTGCATGTGGATTAATGTCTGCGATCTTCCCAGACCTTAATCGGTGTCGGACGATTCCAGTAGGTTGATGATTGCTATCGGTTGCATACAATTCAATCCATCCTTTCTCCAATAGTCATCTTCCTCTTTCAACACATGGTCCTCACATTTTTTCCAGCAATTTTTATCAATTTTTAATAGCGCTTAAAGTTGCTTAAAAGTCGACAGGGTCGACTTCATTGCACCGGGTTTTATCCCATATGGCTCGGTCTCTTTCCGTAGCACGGAAAGCGTCGCACAAAGCACAAACTCTGTAGCTTTTAGCGAAGACCCACAGGAGTCTCCGAAACATTTAACTCGTAAACCGAAGGGCGTGGCCCGGAATCGAACCAACAACCTTCGGAACACGAGTCAAACGGCTTGACAACTTCGCCACAGAGACTCCTTGACGTCTCTTGACGTCAGACAATTTGAATAGATTGATTGATTGATTGATTGATTGATTGATTGATTTAGAAACCGACATCACAGCATTCGGGTCATTCCCATAAGCGCCCCGTCCCCATCCTCAGCAGCCAGCGAAGAGTTCAAACACCAATAATTCCAGTAGCAACCTGATTATGTGTCCGTCTCGCCTTTCCTCTGAGCGTCGAGCCTCGGCCAGATCCCCTCGTAACTCCTTGCTGCCTCATTCTTGCCAGATTATGGTGATCCATTTGCTCCTCCTAAGTGTACAGGTGCTTCCACAAGGCCGCAACAACGTCTGCCTTGTCATGCATCAATGCCGTAAGTATTTTGTCTTCTTGGGCAATTACATTGTGATATGATGCATTGCCCATAATTAGACAAGACGGTCTATCAAGGGATAGAAGCACTGTATTCTCGAGCCAATGGCTAAATACATTGCCATTCATCTCATTACGATAATCCCTATTGTCTGTATGCTTTGATACTAACACGAGTCCAGCATTCTGTAGTAAACTATTTTGAGTACTACCAGCATGGGATATGACCAAACGCTGTCCTTTACTACTGGGCACATATCGCGTTATCTTTCCGTCCACTGATTGCCAATCTTTTTCACTTTGGGGGTGCGCATTGATCCAGGTTTCATCCAAATAAAACTATGTCATAATTTTATTTGCGCATTTCCCTTATTTCACGTAGGTATCGCTTCTCGTGGCTCCTAAATGCGGTTGCTCGCAAATGATATTTCTACCTCCCCTTTTACTTCCATAAAAAGTGAAGCCTTTTATGAAAGGACCCACATTAATGACACACCTCTGAAGATACTCCGATACCACTGAAAAACTCGCCGTTTCACTTCTCAAGGTTCTTGTCGTAAGGGCCAATCCCGTGAACAACGTGAAAATTACTATTGAACGCTCATGTTTCCTCGTGAAGATGTAATACTTCTAATATTGTGCACTTCATCTCTGTCCCGTAAAATTATATACCGCATATAAACAACTTTGGAAATCTGCTGTACAATCTCCAGAATAAAAATTATTTTGTTGGGTGGACATCATGTAAGGTTATATGCTAAATCTCATAATTGTCTCTCAGCTGGTTACTGAGATATGGAATTTTATAGTGGGGCACACAAAAGTAAATGGACTATAATACCACTAATTTAGCAGAAATTCTTAGTAGACTGTAAGCAGACAAGTAAGAAAAGGACTAAAACTACAACCGACTGTTTAATTATATCATTAAATGATTGTGTCGTGCAATATTATTTTCAGCGAGTGTACCTGGAACCTATCGATCTTGGATCTTTCGACAGAATATTATAAGCAAATCAAGAGCAGGCAACTTGACGCTTGTATATTATTGTCGTATACGTATTTCTTTTTGAATTAAATGTGTATGTTTTATTCTTTCATTGACACCTTGCTGTCTTGACAGACGATAGTTTGTGTTTGAAAAGGGCATAATAATTACGACCCATGGCGGTAGCGAATGTGACTGATAAAGCCAATTCGCGCTGCAAATGTTGTTAAGACCAGGAATTGAGTTATACCTCTCCATAGCACAAAGAACGGGCTAAAATACAGAGACCATGTGATGCCCATGCAGCATGATCCCTCTCTCGGCCTGCGTAGCTCACTCAAGAGGATTGGTAACACCAATACATCTGGAACAAGACCAGCTGCAGAAGCTGCCGGATCAGCAGAGTAATGTTCCAACTGTCCGCCTGTCGGAGCTTCGATCCTAGACCAGCTACCAACCAAGACTTAGGGTCTGGTCTGCCCTGCAATGACATTTTGTCTTTAGGTTGCATTTTCTCGTACCAGGATAAGGCTTGAATCCTCCGAATTGCGCTCTTCCGCCCGAAGCCGTTGGCACAATTTGGCACGATCGGCGCTAACAGAAAGTACAAAGTACGTAGACTCACATATATGGCCGGGTTGGGGGGGGGGGGATAAGTCCGTGGCTACTGCGACAAAATGGTGGTTGGCAGAATTAACACATTTTAAGGAAAACACAATCCTGAAATCTCGATTTCTCTTCGTTCTTATGTATTTCACAAAGTGAGTGAGATTCCCATTTCGATTCAGCTGAGACGAATAGCCCCGTACAACCATAGACTATATCGATTTCGTTGTATTTGGGGCCTTTATAGCGTATCTAATACTTCTTCTTTCGTAAATATAGATGCGTATATCTGCTTCCTTGAAAAGGTTGAATGGCCGCAATTGTGTTCGCTTTATTCTTGTGGTTTTACATGTCTGGACAGAGTCGCACACTTGTTAGGCCTGGCGTAATTGTGTACCCGCTCCGTCTTTATTGTGTTGTTTCCTTCAGTGAGCTTTACCACTCGTTCTCCAGCCTTCAGTAATGTCGTGTGTTTTCGCGTCTTCTCGGTCTTCTTTGATTTCTCGTGTCGTGGGCGGATCGGTAGCTCGATCTTGGTAGGGAGCGCTACAGACTCAAGGCCTCCATACACACTTACTCTTGGTCTGGCAAGCCGTCGCATTCTTCCTTCACTATTATTTCTTCGTTTGGGGGGGGGGGGGGGGAAATTTCCCCACCGGTTGAGAATCACTGGACTAGTGCACTGAAATGAGTGCTGTCATCCACCCACGAAAGGCGGCTGTTTTGTGGTACTCTCTGGACAACAGGATTGTGAGAACTGATGTCCCAAACCTCACGATTGATGGTATAAGCGTCAACAGAGAGAACAAACTGAAGTATCATGGAATCATATTTGACAGGAGCCTGTCCTTCAAGGATCTTGTGGAGACGGTTGTGACAAGATCTCTAAAGGGACTCAATGCACTTAAAACTATGGCTACAATGGACACAGAGCAGAGAATGCTTTTCACACTATACCAGCACTTAATCCTCTCAGTGATTGATTATGGACTAGGACTTCTCACTGTCTCAAAGAGTCAGCTGGTGAAATTAGAGCGCATACAGAACGAAGCTATGCGGGTCATTCTGGGATGCACCAGAGACACCCCAGTAGTGTGTATGCGTTACATCCTTGGTCTGCCGACTGTTGCCGGTAGGCTCAAGGTGATGCAGGTGAAGGCATACCTCAGAGTAGCTGCTGACACAGATCACCCGTTGCATGAGGTTCTGGACGCAGTAAAGAGTCAGCGACTGATAAGAGGGAAATCATGGATGGCTCAGGCAGAGGATACGATCAAACAGGTGTGCATCTTAGAGAACATTAGGCGAGGAAAGGAATGGGTCAGAGTGCCAGCGGAGCAGTCAGACTTGTGCAGAGTTATAATCACATTGAGCCGGGAATGCAGGGCGTGGTCAGCAGGGGCCACGGAAGTGGAAATCCAGCAACTAATTCAGGATAATGCTCGCCCGGGTGATGTGATTATTTACACAGATGCGTCGGTGTTGAGAGGTAGGAGAAGTGCCTGGAGATTCTGGCTGGCTCTGCAAAACTCGGTGGAGTATTGATGCAGGACAAGGCAGACGTGGTTGCAGCCTTGTGGGAGCACATGCACACCTCGGAGGAGCAAATGGATCACCATGGTCTGGCAAGAATGAGACAGCGAGGAGTGACGAGGGGATCTGGCTGACGTTCGACGCTCAGAGGAAAGGCGAGACGGACATATATTCAGATTTCTACTGGTACTATCGGTGTTGGAACTCTTCGCTGGCTGCTGAGGATGGGGACGGAGCGCTTATTGGAATTCCCCGAATGCTGTGATGTCGGTTCTTAGATCAATCAATCAATCAATCAATCAATCAATAAGATAATTCCTAAAATTAGCATAAACATGATGAAATAAACAGTGCACAAGTTTTCATGTAGTACAAGAATTTACTTGTTTTAAGTATATTCACATTTACTTGTATATTAAATTGTTGGTATTTCCTTTTTCCTAGTGACGACCATAATCTATGTCTTATAGTTCAAAAAAAAAAAGAAATGCAACATTATTGCAGTTTCAGTTGCAAATTTGTACTAACATTTTATTGACGATGCAGATTCGCCCACTGCAGTCGGTTCTGGCGATGCCGGTCCGTAAGAACAGGACCTCTGTAGAGTTTTAGCCCAAAGACCAGCGTCGTGCAGTCTGAAATTCGACGAGCTCTTGGCATGGACTGGACTGTAGAGGTCGCAGATGCAAATCGATTCCAACGGTGACGCAGTCGTATGATGCGGTCTTCGGCAGAAGTTGTGATTTTGGGTCTTCCACTTCGCGGCCGGTCTGCCACTGAGCCAGTTTCTTGAAATCGCCTCCAATGGCGACAAATGGTGCCTCTAACCATATTAAATTCTCTGGCTACTACACTTTGTCACTGTCCAGCCTGTAAACGTCCATTGATGATGAATCGTTGTTCTGTAGTGAGAAGAAACATACTTGCACATTGAATTTTCAGCTGAATTTATTCGAGGAGCGTCAATCTTTTCTAGGCATTCAATAATATGGTCAGAGAGTTTTGTGTTCAGGAAGTTTCACGGGATTATCATGAGCCTGTCACGAGTTATTGTCAAAAATGGTGTTTTGACATTGGTTTCTTTCATGACCATACGAATCATCAGGTGAGTACAATTCGGGTAAACACAAGAAGATAATTACCAGATGGACACAGTTGATAGGTTGACTGATCAGCGAATGTCTTTTATAAAAGTAACACCAAAAATGTTGCGTTACTTTTTTTTTTAGAACAGTATATAATGCTATTGATGTTACGCCCCCCACCCCCTCCCCCACTATGATGATTCCTTTCATATCTTCTACATTTCTGAAAATATGTTCACGGTCATCATCATCATCAAGCGCCGTGCGGGCTGACGTGGGCGTTCATGACTCTCCACAGATCTCGGCTGATATTCCTCCATGCCACAGTCTCAACTCATCCAGCATCATTTCTCTTGGTCCGCCTCTGCCTCTCTTCCCCTCGATCTTTCCAGTTGTCTCGACGTTCTCCAACACCTCTCTTTTCATCACATGACCAAAACAAGCTGTTTGCCTTTTTCTTATTGGTGTATATAATATTTTAGTTTCATTAGCCTCTTTCGGGCAGTTGTTGTTAGTTACTTTAACAGTCCAAGGAATTCGCAACATTCGTCTCAGGAACCACATCTCTGTTGCTTCCAATCTCTTCCTAATGTGTTCATTTACTTTCCAAGATTCACAACCATACAGCAAAACAGGTTCTGTATAGCACTTCAGCATTCTCTTCCTTATATTCAATGATATTGACTTATTGCATACAATATTCTTTATATTCTGAAATGCAGCCTTTGCTTGTCATATTCTGCTCTTAATCTCTGTTTGCATCTTCCATCTGATGTTATAAACGTCCCTGGGTATTTAAAAATATCCACTAGGTGAAGAATTTTCCCTTCTATCTCCATGTCACATGTGGGTGTCACCTTTTTCTTTGAAATCATCATTGCTACTGTTTTCTTGATATTCAAGGAGAGTCCTTTCATCGCACTCTCTGTTACTACAATGTCCAACAATTGGTGTATTATCCGCCATCAATAAATACTGTGTCATCTGCATAGCGTATATTGTTTATATTTTAACCTCCGAATATTATTCTTGGATTCTTTTTTATCTCTCTCATTATTACTTCGCTATAGAGGGAGTAGAGATCCGGTGACAAAACACCTCACTGTCGTACTCCCAGACTTATTTGTTCATAATTTCCTTCTTTATTTCCTATTTTAATTGCTGCTACTTGGTTCCAGTAACTATTTTTTATTATTCAGAAATCTTTCCCATCAATGTTAATATCTTCCAACAGTTTAATCATTTCATCGCGTTTTACTTTATCAAATGCAAAACAGTGTTTTCCCGTAGTGAATTTGAATACCGAAGACACAAACAATAGATTGTACGATTTATTGCCTGGCATATTTCGCTGCATCTCATCAGGTACATACTTAATTACCTAATTTACTAAATACTAAATTACCTAATTAATTAAGTACATACTTAATTGCCGTGGTAGACAATCGACATTACTGTGCGAACATGTGTATATTTCAGCGTGAAGGAGTTATCTGGTGTTTTTTTCCCCACTTTATGTTGTGTGAATTCTGCAGTGTATACCTAACGAGATGCAGCGAAATATGCCAGGCAATAAATCGCGCAATCTATTGTTTATCAAATGCCTCAGTACACGGGTGGGCAAACTACGGCCCGCGGACCGCATGCGGCCCGGCAACTGATTTTATGCGGCCCGCTAGGGCATTTAGAAATAAACATTTTTACTTCGTTTTTAAGTTATGTTGTTAAATTGTACATAATTTCATGTACCGTTATGATTGTTTTAATATTTTTGACAAAATTTCTTTATAATTATCTATGTTTGTAAACAGTCCCTGACCTTCGTAATGTAATGCTTCTTCTTATTCTTTCGTTCGCCTTAAATATGTCTATAACTGCAATGTTGCCTCTTGTATGATATTAATTGTCCTTTTCAGTTCACTCAGCGGTCCATAGAGTTTATCATCCACTGTCGCCTCTCTAGGCCAGAAGGTTTGCCTAGACATGTTGTAATTTAGGCAGTCTTTGAGTTTGTGCTCTGCTGTCTGCGACGCCAATCCACATGTGCACATGGCTGATTCACCAATCTTGAATCTTGTTTACACGTGGTTGCGTAATATATTGTGTCCTGTTCTGAGGCGCAGAATAATGACTTGTTCTGGTCTGTCCATGACGTGGTAGTCGTCTTGAGCAGGTTTTGGTGGCCTTCTGTCTGATTTGATCATTCTTTTCTTTTTGTGGTATGCAACGGGCACATCAGGCTGTGCTAATTTTGCTCCTTCCTTAGCCAATCGATAAGTTCTGTCGTTTCTGGGTACTCCACAATGGTATGGCATCCACTGTATGGTGACCTTATGCTGACTGCTAAGTTCAGAAAGTAGTGTCCTTAGTACTAGCAATTTTCCAGACATCATTTCGTTTTCTTTGAGGTGAATTTCTTGCAAGCAACATATGCTTACATTTTCTTGGTTCAAGGTGTTTTCTAGTTCTATTTGTTTTGTTGCTGACTCCCTCCGCATTCCAGTGCATTAGTTTTAGCCTGTGTTTGGTATGGCCAGACGCTCTATTCTCAGGTACCCTGGCTCCACAGGACATCTGAGAAGGACCTCCAGTAGTTGTGGTTGGATCCTTTCGAGGCAAAGGGCCCGGCACTGCACCTGCGTGGGGGTCCAAAGCACGGCGAGCACCATGGTCTAGGATCGAAGCTCCGACAGGCGGACAGTTAGAGCATTGCTTTGCTGATCCGGCAGCTTCTGCAGCTTGTCTTGTTCCAGATATAGAGGTGCTACCTTTCCTCAGGAGTAAACTAGGCAGGCCGAGAGAGGGATCATGCTGCATGGGCAACACATGATCTCCATATTTTATATCAGGCTTTGTGCTATGGAGAGGCAATAACTCCATCCCTGGTCTTCACTGGTCTCGGAATCAAAGCGAGAGGCAACTGTTACGGGTTACACGTCCCTGTCAATTGGCGTAGACATCGGGCGCCACGCGTTGCCTCTGACGGTGGGAGACACCTACTGATGTCACTTATCAACTACCGCCCGCCTCAAGCTGGGCAGCCCTCGGCCAATTGGGTGCTGATCCACCACAGCCTGCCTGCTTCAATGGGTGCTTGTGGCTAGGACAAAATCTGAATCGCAGGCTGTAAAACCAATGCACCAGGCACTAAACAAGACAAATAGAAACCTCAAGCTATGGCTTGCAACCTAGAACGTGAGAACCATGTGTCCAGGATTTTCCACTGACTTGACCAATATTGACGATGTGAGAAAAACGGCTGTGGTTGATGCCGAACTCAATCATCTTAACATTGATATTGCTGGCCTGCAGGAGACTCGCCTCGCTGAGGAAAGGTCACTCAGGGAAAACAATTACACCTTTTCTGGAAGGGTAGAGGGCAGGCAGAAAAAAAGGCAACACGGTGTGGGCTTTGCAGTGAAGAATTCGCTACTGAGAATGATTGAAATTCCATCAGGAGGAAATGAAAGACTATTATCCCTGCGCTTGGCAACCTCTTGTGGTTTTGCCACCATTATTACTGCATATGCACCGACACTCGATTCCTCTGATGATGTGAAGGATTCGTTCTATGAGGAGTTAGACTTCGTGATTAAGGCTGTTCCAAAATCTGACTACATTTACATGCTCGGTGATTTCAATGCTCGTGTGGGCAAGGACTCGAGTTCATGGCCAGTGTGCCTTGGAAAATACAACATCGGTCGCATGAATGAAAATGGGCAAAGGCTGCTGGAGCATTGCACCAGTAAATGACCTATGTATTACAAACTCCTTTTTTAAAACAAAAGAGCTGCATAAGGTCACATGGAAACATCCAAGATCCGGCCATTGGCACCAGCTGGACTTCATCATCACACGGAGACAACATCTGAACCATATATCATTGACTCGAAGTTACCACAGTGCTGACTGTGATACGGATCATTCTTTGGTTGTTGCAAGGGTTAGACTGAGACCAAAGAGAATCTACACAGCTAAACACAAATCTAGCCCCAGGATTAATATTATTAACACTCACGATCCTGAAAAGTGCTTTCAGTTTCAACAGCAACTTGAAGACGCTTTCACTGATACACCAGAAAATTGTACAGTAAATGAAAAGTGGGGTCAACTTAAGGAAACTCTTTATAAAACTGCCGTAGGGGTTTACGGCACTGTGGATCATAAGAGGCAGGACTGGTTTGCGGCAAACAGCCAGACTCTGCAGCCCTTGATTGATAAGAAGAAGATAGCTCTCTTAAGAAACAAGGAAAGACCAACGCGTAACACTCTGAGTGAGCTAAGGCAAGCTAGGAAGGATGTGCAAAAGGCTGCCAGGCAGTGTGCAAATGATTATTGGATCAAGTTATGTGAGTCCATTCAAATCGCAAGTGATAAGGGAAACATCAGAAGCATGTATGAAGGAATAAAGAAAGCCTGTGGTCCAGTGATCAAAAGAAGTGCACCATTGAAAACCTTGACTGGAGAAATCATAACTAATAAGAAACAGCAGATGGATAGATGGGTAGAGCACTATTTGGAGCTTTACTCAAGTGAGACCAAACTAGCGGATGATGCCTTCAACTCCATAGAGGCTCTACCAACTCTTGACCACCTGGACACACTTCCCACCATAACAGAAGTTAAGTGTGCTATAAATGAACTTGCATCTGGCAAGGCTCCAGGTAAGGATGGGATTCCAATAGAGGTTATCAGGAGTGGGCAAGACACACTCACTCTACAGATCCACCAGCTAATAGAGCTATGCTGGCGAGAAGGACAAGTCCCACAGGATTTCAAAGATTCAAGCATCATAACACTGTACAAGAACAAGGGCGATCGGAGCGACTGCAACAACTATAGGGGTATCTCACTTCTGTGTATTGTTGGAAAAGTATTTGCCAGAATTGTTCTGCGCAGACTTCAAGTCCTAGGAGATCAAGTCTACCCCGAATCACAGTGTGGCTTTCGACAGAACCGGTCTACCATTGATATGATATTCTCATTGCGACAAATGCAAGAAAAATGCCGTGAACAGAATCAACCACTGTTTATTGCCTTCATCGACCTCACAAAGGCATTTGATTTGGTCAGTCGTGAGGGTCTGTTCAAGGCACTAAAGAAGATTGGCTGCCCACCAACTCTTCTGTCCATTGTGGAATCGTTCCACACAGGCATGAAGGGTATAATCAAGTTTGATGGTGCAACTTCTGAAGAGTTTGAAATCAAGAGTGGAGTTAAGCAAGGTTGTGTACTAGCTCCCACCCTCTTTGGAATATACTTTTCACTTCTACTGAAATATGCCTTTCGTGATCAGGATGGTGGTATATACATTCACTCACGCTCAGATGGCGGCCTCTACAATGCTCAGAGATTGAAGGCCAAGACCAAAATTAGGAGGGTACTGATCAGAGAGTTGCTTTTTGCAGATGATGCTGCAGTTACGACCCACTCTGAGGAAGAATTGCAATGTCTACTATCTGCATTCTCCAATGCTTGTTCTGAATTTGGTTTAACAATTAGCAAAAAGAAGACACAGATTATGTCACAAGGTGCACATGGGGTACCATCAATCTTTATTGACGACGCCGAACTAGAGATGGTAGACCATTTTACATATCTAGGATCAGTGGTAAATAGCAAATTATCCCTAGATCAGGAAATCAACATCCGGATTGGTAAGGCAGCAACAACAATGAACAGGTTAAGAAAAAGAGTCTGGGAGAACAGGAAGCTTACTGCCAAAACAAAAGTCCTTGTCTATCAAGCCTGTGTCCTTAGTACTCTTCTTTATGGCAGTGAAACCTGGACAACTTACTCACACCAAGAGAAACGTTTAAACAGCTTTCATATGCGGTGTCTGCGAAGAATTCTTGGTATTAAGTGGCAAGAAAAAATCACAAATACCGAAGTATTGAAAAGATCAGGTTGTGTGACGGTCTATTCCATGCTCAGTCTTCGTAGACTTAGATGGATAGGACATCTTAGGAGGATGGATGATGGTAGAATACCAAAGGACATCTTTTTTGGTGAATTACAGATGGGTAAGAGATCTCAGGGTCGGCCTCTACTACGATACAAAGATGTGTGTAAGCGGGACATGATTGATACAGGCATTGATAATGCACATTGGGAGCAAGTCGCCGCTGAACGTGTTGCATGGAGGGCAAACATCAGAAATGGAATAAAGACAAAGGAGAAAATGATTGCAGATAAGTCACACACCGAGCGTGTGAGACCTAAGATGGTGCATGATGGTGGAAATAACCACGTGTTCACATGCACCCACTGTGAACGAACATTTACAGCGCGAATTGGCCTTATCAGTCACATTCGCTACCGCCATAGGTAAAAGTTGTTATGCATTTTTAAAGCACAAATTATCGTCTGTCAAGATGGCAAGGTGCCAATGATGATGATGCCAGTAGTCATATGCTTGTCTCAAAGATTAAGCCATGCATGTCTAAGTTGACACTGTCTCACGGTGAAACCGCGAATGGCTCATTAAATCAGTCGAGGTTCCTTAGATGACACGATTCTACTTGGATAACAGTGGCAATTCTAGAGCTAATATATGCTAACCAAGCTCCGACCCTCGCGGAAAGAGCGCTTTTATTAGTTAAAAACTAATCGTCATTGCTCTTCGTGGGGCGCGTCGTTCCCAATGGTGACTCTGGATAACTTTGTGCTGATCGCATGGCCTTACGTGCTGGCGACGCATCTTTCATATGTCTGCCCTATCAAATGTCGATGACACGTGACATGCCTACCATGTTTGTAACGGATAACGGGAAATCAGAGATCGATTTCTGAGAGGGAGCAAGAGAAACGGCTACCACATCCAATGTAGGTACCAGGCGTGCAACTTACCCACTCACGGCACAGGAAGTGACGAAAATTAACAATACGGGACTTTGTCAAGGCCCCGCAATTGGAATGAATACACTTTAAACCCTTTAACGAGGATATTTTAGAGGGCAAGTCTGTCGCCAGCAGACGCGGCAATTCCAGCTCCAATAGTATATATCAAAGTTGTTGCAGTTAAAAAGCTCGTAGTTGGGTCTCAGGTCCAGGCGGGCGGTCCGGCTCGGGCCGTTTCACTGCTCGTTGTTCCTGCCCTATCGTCTGCCGACTCTCTCCTGTGGGTGCACTTTGCTGAGCGTCCCGGGTGGCCGGCGCGTTTACTTTGAAAAAAAATTAGTGTTCAAAGTAGGCCTCGGTTGCCTGAATAAGGGTGCATGGAATAATGAAATAGGACCTCGGTTCTATTTTGTTGGTTTTCGGAACTGGAGGTAATGATTAACAGGGACAAACGGGGGAGTTCGTATTGCGGTGTTAGAGTTGAAATTCTTGGATCGCCACAAGACGAGCTTCTGCGAAAGCGTTTGTTAAGAATGTTTTCATTAATCAAGAACGAAAGTCAGAGGCGCGAAGACGATCAGATACAGTCGTTGTTCTGACCATAAACGATGCCGACTAGCGATCCGTAGAAGTTACTTTGATGACTCTGCGGGCAGCTTACGGGAAACCAAAATGTTTGTTTTACGGGGAAGTATGGTTGCAAAGTTGAATCTTAAAGGAATTGGCGGAAGAGCCTGCGGTTTAATTTGACTCAACATGGGAAAATTCACCCTGACGAAATACAGCAACATATGCCCGTCAAAACACAGTCAAACTTATTCCTGATGGTTTCTTGGTGTAAATGTTTACTAACTGTCCAGGGTTTACGGCCATTAACTAAAACTAATTCTACTGGTACTGGTACCTCGCCGTCTTGACAGACGATTGTTTGTTACATTGTGCTTTGAAAACAAATTCATGATAACCTCCCCTTAGCACAAAGCTTGGGCTGAATTGTAGAGACCATGTGTGTGCCCATAGTTATACAACTTTAATTTTTTTTTAAAAATTGTCAAATGCTATTTATATTCAACGCTACTGTATGGCGCGGAAGCCTAGACATTGAACAAGCAAATAGAAAGTCACACAGAAGCCCTGGAGCTGTGGATATACATACGAATAGGTCGTATTTCATGGAAATAAAAACAATCAAATACCCGGGATGGTTAACCAGGTCAACAAATGCCCGCAGACGTCGGATGTGTCGGCCTAATGGCGCAAGAACGCAGCTCGGCACTCTTCCGACAGACGGGTCTAAATAGTTCTGCAGTGAATAATTTTATATAACTAACACTAACCCTAACCCTGTTATCAGTTCAGTTATCAGTTGGGGTATCTTCATTGCACTCCGGACATGTCCATAGGTGCTCAGATCCTCCCCCCAGCATATGCATCAGCGCCCGGTGGCTAATAGTGCCAGTTATGTGTTGGTTGACGAGGCGCTTTGTTTTCCCGATGTACCTCTCGCGTCTGGCTGTGCCGATTCTTACTCCAAGGTCTTTCATCCTGGACAGCGATGTGGAATCACTGACGTCAAAGTCCTCTGTTCTCGCCATATCTTTAAGCACGTTAATAACATCGGCACGATCCATGGGCTGGCCATCTACAGGGGGTGCAGAGCCAGCCAGTTTGTCAGCTCGTTCATTTCCCTCGACTCCCGCATGTCCCGGGACGAAGATGAAGGTGACTTTACGGACAACAGACTTCCGCAGCGATTCAGTCCACTGTCTACGTACAGATCCAGCTTCGACCTTCTGAATCATGCTCATAACCCTAATGACTTATTCACTGCAGAACTATTTAGACCCGTCAGTCGGAAGAGTGCCCGCAGCTCTGCTGTAAACAGGCACAACGCAATCACGTCCGAAAAAATACTCCGGATGAACGAAGAAGAAGAAGAAGAAGAAGAAGAAGAAGAAGAAGAAGAAGAAGAAGAAGAAGAAGAAGAAGAAGAAGAAAACAATCAAATGCAGAGGTTCTAGAAAAACTGGAAATGAAAAGAGAGTTGATGAAAGAAATACAGAGGAGGCAAGTGAACTATTTCGGCCACGTTAAAAGACATGATACTCTTATAAAAAACCATACTGGAAGGCAAGGTCGAGGACAAGCGAGCAAGAGGTAGACAACGATACAAGTGGGAAGAAACATCAAGAGATGGACGAACATCAGAGTGACAGAATTTACAGTCAAGGCGAGAGACAGACAATGTTGGACATTCATTGCAGCCAACCTTCATTGTGGAGACGGCACATGATTGATTGATTGATAAAACTTGTATAACATGCAGTTTTATCTGGCCCTATTATGTCATCTATGCCTGTAATACAATTTCCATTTGCCAAGATACTAGAAATTCTGTACCCGCCCCAACTTAATAATACCATGTACTTTAATTGTGTGTTTACACTCTTTACATTCATCGAGCGTGCAGCACACGTGCGTACTCGTGACTCCGCCTTCATCTGGCCTTCTCACACAGTCTAAAAAATTAACCTGTCCATCAACATGTTCCAAAATTATTACTACACATATAATTTAGAAACTTATAAAAGCAATTATCAAACAAAAATTAGTGTTATATTGCAGATTATAATGTAGACAAATGTATAGTAAATGATTTTGAAGACGAAAATAAGGCCGGGCGAAGTGATAGTTTAGGTATACAATGCGAGGGAAAGGCGTGGATATCCGCTGTATTAAGAACATGTGCTTTGTGCTTGCCTAGAAAATTGTAGTACACAGTTTCTGTCAGGCATTTCTTGTGTGAACTCTGATACAGGCGGACGCAAAATTGGAAGGGATACAATGTGTTTCAGTGTTAGAAAATACCAAACAAACTGACGTGGCAGTCTGCGACAGCGTTCAAACATCGCATTTGACATACCGAGGTGCTCAGCTTTATCAGAGTATAACTATACTATTATGAAATAAGCATAATTGACAGCGGTAAGAATATTGATATTCTAAGTTATTTACTAAGTTTAAGCTAAAGTTTTAAAGGTTTACTTAGAATTCTGTACATTAAATTTAATTGTTCAGCTTTATCAGAGTATTATACTATTATGAAATAAGCATAATTGACAGCGGAACGAATATTGATATTCTAAGTTATTTACTAAGTTTAAGCTAAAGTTTTAAAGGTTTACTTAGAATTCTGTACATTAAATTTAAAAACAGATAGTATTAGTATTATTTATTTATCGTAGAAGAAGTAGAAGTTTATTTCTGATTTTTCTTCAATATCATATCCTGTTCAATCCTTCAGCGTTATAATAATATATTAATATAATATATAGTATACTATACTTAATGTAACATAATTGGCGATAACCATGGGCGGTTATCACGGCCATGTTTCGCCATCTCACACCGTCACCAGAGTTGTGGATCAGCTTTGTGTTCTTGTCTCAGCCATGCCATTTGGCTATAAGCGATCCTGATATTTACTCCTGCCTTCCCCTTGTTCATTTCCCCCCAATCTTGCCAGTTGTCACCATGTTCTCCAGTTTATTTCTCCCGTAACGTGTCCAAAATAATCTTGTCTACATCTAATTTAATCATTTCTATAAATCCGTTTATGGTGTCCATCCACAATTAAACGGCCTTTAAATAAATGTTTTTCAGCTTGTCTGCTCATTGTCCATGTTTCACATCCATTCAAAAGTATAGTACAGGTTTCTTTGTAGCACTTCAACACTCTTTTACTTTTTCTTGTTGCAATTGACATCTTTTTATTGGTTAATATATATTATGTCTTACAGAAGGCAATCTTTGTTTGTCATGGCGATTCTTGTTTAATCTCAAGACACCTCTTATAGGATGTTCTTATAGGATGACTTCTGAGATAGTTGTACCAATTCACTTGTTTAAGAATATTCACATCAAAGTAACTATTCATACTCCAACTATGAATAATTTCTACTTTAATTCATGGTGGAACTTTCTTGGCTGGTCACGTGATTTGCCAAGTCACGTGACTTAACGTATGTGTCGTCATTGGTACATGTGAGTGGCTATATTATACATTTTTGTTGATTCAAAATCGTATCCTCAGTAGCATAGTGGTAAGTGTCTCCCCCTGATACGTGGGGAGCTCGAGGTTCGATTCCCTGCCGGACACTTTAAAATAAAATTCTTCAGCAATTAATTGGGTGAAAGTGATTTTTTAATAAACAAATATTAGGAACTAAAGAAGTAAACAGGCACAGTGCAGAATGTGGCTTAGATATCCAAAATACAAAAAAAAACTATGATAATTAGTAGTGAAAAGGAAAGGTCAACAATGAACATCACAGTAAACAGACAGAAACTAGAACAAGTAACAAGTTTTTCTTATCTTGGACATAATAACAAATGATGGCAGAAGTGAAATGGAAATCAAAAAGAGAATAATGGCCAAAAATGCTTTCAATCAGTATTAACATCAAGAGAGATTACTAATGCATTAAAAATGAGAATTGTCAAATGCTACGTATATTCAACCGTATGGCGCGGAAGCAACTAGAAAGTCACATAGAAACCCTAGATATATGAGCATATACAGACGAATATGTCGTATTTCATGGAAAAAAAACAATCTAATGCAGATGTCCAAGAAAAACTGGGAATGAAGAGAGAGTTGACGAAAGAAATAAAGAGGAGACAAGTGATATATTTTGGCCACATTAAAAGGCCATAATACTTTTATAAAAACCATACTGGAAGGCAAGGTTGAGGGACAAACAAACAAATTGTTTGATGTTTCACAGGCTACTCTGACAGCTGCATGTTGATTATGATATGATTCAATTAAGTGGATCAGAGTGCTGGAAACTCCATATTACTCAGTTTTCTTGGAGATATTTCTCATGCTGAAGATATTTTTCATTCAAGTAATGGATTTCAGCTTTTCATTTGCTGGCATACATGCTGGCATTTCATGATGCCAGATTTTACGATTATCTTTTGTATATTTATGATGTTGTTAATTATACTTTCCACATTCATTCCTGTGAGAATATTTTCAGTCTTTAACTAATTGGCTTTATTAATTAATATTTTCCTTTCTGAAATAGACCACCTACATAGACACTGTTGTTCTTGTCATACATTGTTTTATCTTTCCTGGCATTTTCCTAGGGCGATCTTTCTATAATATATTTTTCACTGTCATAGGCAGATTGTGGTGGGTTAAATATTCAGTGAATGCGTTTCTTTGTAGTTCATATTTCTTGCACTCCAGTAATTCGTGTTGTATTTTATTTTGCTTCTGGCATATACCACAACTGTATTCTCTGTTGATGAAATATTCTCATCCAAGTTGTAATCTCAGCCATGTTTATTGCATGGAATGTTAAGCTTATTTTTAATTTGACATGTTCTTGGTAGAGTATTGATTAATTTGCGTACAAACCTTCCCTTGAGACTGGCTCACACTGTTGTCCATTTTTTATGTTATACATTAATTTTTATTGCTAGATCAAATGAATGTTCTTATTGGCTATGCCTTTCTTAGCTTTCCTATCCACAATTTCATTCCTATAAATTTCATGTTCAGGCATCCAAATAATGCACACAGAGCATCCTCTTGTGTTAGACAAGTAGTAGCTCCGCTGTGTCTGGTCTGCTACAGATCCTTGAGTGTATTACTATTAAAGCTAAGGCCATTAGTACTGAATCAGTAAAAATTGTCAGCTTCTAATTAGGGTTATCAATTACACTGGTCTACACATATTTTGGTACCTTAAATTCTATAGCTGTTCTTGGGTAATTGTGTGTTGCTGATTCCAAAAATGTAATCAGATTTTTCCTATCAGCTCTTGAGATAACTAAGAATGACCTTGGCAGGGCAATTTTTATGTACAAGAATAAAGTAAGGTTCCATCAGTGGCATTTTGACTGTAATCTGCATTTTTTTATATCTGTAGTAAACACACAAAAAGCTTCTTTTCAAGCATTTTCTGGAATGTGATGTGCCCAGACACTCATGCTTGAGGGTCCAACAGCAACTGCCATCTTGTGGGCATCCCAAAGTCCCTGGTAACTCTCTTCCATTGTTTTTATATCTTGGTGAAATTTTTCATCTTGCTCCTCACTAAAGTATGCATGATTTTTGGGAAAGAAATGTAAATGGTTATGGAGGTAGTGCAATTTACTGTTGCACCCGAGCTTACAAAACCTTGACAGCATGTTATCAACTGATTCAGAATAATTCTCTGATTTAAAGTTACCCAGACAGTTTTGCACAACTAAAACAAATGACCAGGCTGTGGACTGTGTTCATGGAATCAATAAAATGTGGATCATTTATTAACTTTCTAATTTGAAGTCCATCAAAAATTATAGCTTTGTTAAGTTTTTCTATGCTCAATTCCAAAAACTTTCTGCATAAATAATTAAAACAGGTACCATCTTTGTTCAATGCCTCAACAAATTGCTTTATCAAGCCATGTTTTATATGTAATGTTGGCAGGAGAACTTTTTTTTTCTGTCAATGAGAGGCTTGTTGACACTATTTTATTCTCCAACTTTAAAATCATCTCTTAACGGCTGCTATTTCTTTGTCCAGTGTGTATCTTTTGCCCTGCTATCCCACAAACAAATAAAGCATGGATATTTGGTGAATCCTCTTTGCTGTCCAAGCTAGACATTCATTTTAAGATCTACACAAACCATCCAGTTATGTTCTACATACTTCAATGTTTTCAGAACTGTACTTATTGTAGCATACTCCTTCTTCATTGTTGTAGAATGGGCAATTGCAATTGGGCCATATTTGTTACCATTGTGAAAGAGAACACCTTTCAAACTTCTTTTAGAGCTGTCAATGAAAAGTCGCCACTCATCTGATGTATAACTTACACCCATTTTGTTTACAAGACCTCATGCAAAACTCAAGTACAAAACACAAAGTTGTTTTCTTTACAAAGGATTGGAAGAAAACCTTGCTCTATGCTGCGATACACTGTAACCTTTGTTTCAGCAGTCAGTAATTTTTGTTCTTTCAGTCTTGTAGCCAAGAGTTCTGAAGATTCCTTGGAAAGATATAGATCTTGGATTAGATCATTCAGTTCATGCTGGTCGAAGCATTGAACAGGTGGAAGATCATCTTCGAAATCACTATCACTGTCACTTGTCATTCAACATGCCAGTGCTGTTTCATCTTCTAGCAGTGAATCTGAAATCTGACTGAAAGTTGGAATTGGTATGCTAATTCCATGTGGAACAGGTCACCTAGCAGAATCTAAATCTTGATATTTCCCCATTAATTCCCTTAATATTGACAACACATAAATAACAGCCGTCATAGTGGTTCTTTGGCTCTCTCCAAACTAGAATTGCTACAGGCAAATAAATGTGATATTTGGAGTTAGCAGGCCTCATTTATGCAAAATCAGGTTTAAAATGTTTGGCACAACAAAAGAAAGAAACATATTTTTTGTAGGGTTGTGTTACCATTTCAAGCATTTTCACTACATCAGTCATTTCTGCTGTAAAAAATAAATTTGTTATGCTGAAATGGTTTTCATTTCCCATTTAGGAATGTATGTACATATTTCCAACTTATCTTCTTTGGACCTACCTGCGTAAATAGTGATGCTATCTTTAATTAATCATTGTATGAAATTAATAGCTTTATATTTCCTTATTTCCAGATTGAATTTATATAGAACGACAGCTGGTTGATCATACATTTTGGAAAGAATGAATTCCAACAGTGGGATAAGAGGTGCGTCTCTTTAAATTAAAAAAAAAAACTTATCTGGTTATTAATGTATTTATGAAATCTGAATATTGCAAGCCTATTATGCTTTTATATTTTATGAGGTTATATACAATTGTACTGGTCTCCCTGGTGAAGGTGTTAAGGACACTGTTCATAATCCTGTATATCCACGTATGAAACACAGCTGTGCGGGATTCAGCAGCGCAGTGCATCACGCTGGTTTCTTACGGAAAGATATGTGAACTAGTATTTCAGAAAGCAATGGCAAACTACTGAACGTAAAACTTGCCAAGACATCAACAGCAGCTGAAAAATGCTGGTGTTGACTGCAGTGTCATGTAAATAGGATATGCAAAATTTAAAATTATACAATTGTATCCAAATTTCCTTCTGCTATTTCATCTCATCTCCTCTTGTTCCTCTTGTACCTTTTGGTGTTGAGGTGAATTATAAACAGCGGGAGAAAGCCCGCTTATGGGCTTCATGTATCAAGATTCCCATGTAATGTTATTCCCTCTGTCGATTGTTTATGTGATCGGCCTGTTCCTTTGCTTCCATCTGGTCTGTACATCATTGCTTGTTGTGGTAAACTGTTAGTTGGTAACCTAGTTACATGGCCGAATCATTTCAATTGCTGCCTTCTAATAAAATCTAGCAATGCTATAACCCACAATTTAGTCCTGATGTCTTCATTTCTGATTTTCTCTCTTCTTGATACATTGAGTATTCTTCTCAGGAATCTCATCTTTGTTGTAGTGATTTTTCTTTTCTCTTTTCTGTCATTGGTCAGGTTTGGCATTGGTATTGGTGTTGACTGCAACTTCCTGTAAGGGATATGCAACCAAAAAAAAAAAAAAAGAGTTGGTAGGAAGATTGTGTTGTAAGGTGCTCTCTTAGTAAGTATTAATACATGTTTGTTCTTTAGTATTGGTGCCATTTGTCCAATAAGTTGGTTTGCCTAATTGCATCTATTTTCAATCTCCTCTTCTGATTTGCTGTTTGATGATATTATACTTTCTAGGTTCTAAAAGCTTTTTACTTGTTTCAGGGTGTGTTCTTGTAGGTGAATCATTGTTTTTCTTCTTTGGTTATAGTCATTACCTCTTTTTTATTATTGCTAATTTTCATGTTATATTCCCTACACACTTCATTTAGACTACTGATGTGGTCTTGTAATTCTGCTTCTGATTTTGCTATTAGTGCTTGATATTCCACAATTAGTTCTTTAATGGTGTAATTTGTAGATGTGTGAATGTGTGGGTGCTTGGTTGGGTGTGAGAGTGACAGAGTGTCTGAGGGAGAGAGATTGAGGGAGAGTGAGAGGGTGAGTGTGGGTGAGAGCGTAAATGAGTTAGTGTGTGTGTGTGTGTGTAAGGGAGAAAAAAAAAAGAGATTATACATAATCACATACATTATTCCATATATTTTGTGTATTTTCATCTTTCATATGTATATTTAATTATTATTTTTTTATGCCTCTTGATTTCGCCATTTACAGTATAAAATTATTGCACTGCTTTATTTGTTTTGCTAACAATATCCTTATTGCATTGATGTACTTTAAGATATGCAATGTGTATGTGTGGCGTACTTCCCCATTTTTGTGTGGATGTATGAATGTGAAAGTGTGGGAGTCTGTGTATATTGATTTGAGTGACTGTGAAGTGGAGTTCATATGCATGCATGATTTAATGTATGATTGAATATATATGGGCATGAGAAAGTGAAAGAGAGAGCGAGCATGATTGCGTGAATTATTTAGTGATTGTGATTGTGAGTGGGTAAATGTGTGAGTATGTAAAGAAGTGTGTGACTGTGTGGATGAGTACTTGTTTATTTTTGTGTGTGAAAGTATGTATGTGTCGATTGTCTGTGTATGAGAAGGAGTGTACTGTGTCTTGCTGTATATATGACTCAGGATATATGGGCGTGAGAGGGTGGGCGTGTGAGGGTGGGCGTGTGTGTTTGTGTGTGTGCGTGCATGTATGTCTGTGTGTGTATGTGCGTGTATACACATGTATGAATGTATGTATGTATGTATGTATGTATGTATGTATGTATGTATGTATGTATGTATGTATGTATGTATATGTGTGTGTCTGTCTGTGTGTGTACGTGCGTACATACGTATCTGTGTATGTGTGTGTATACACATGTATGTATGTATGTATGTGTGTGTATATGTATGTGCACATATGTGTATGTTCACGTATGTGTATGTATGTATGTGTCAGAAAGTATATGTGTGTGGGGGAGTGTGTACATGTGAGAAAGTATGTTTGTATGTGGGGGAGTGTGCACTTGTGAGGGAGTCTCTGTGGCGAAGTGGTCAAGCCATTTGACTCGGGCACCCAAGGTTGTGGGTTAGATTCCAGACCGCGTCCTTCAGTTCATGAGTGAAAAATTTTCGGACTCCTGTGGGTCGGCACTAGAGCTACGGTGTTCGTGCTTTGTGCACTGCGGAAAGAGACTGAGCCATATGGGATAAAACCCGGTGCAATGAAGTCAACCCTGTCAGCCTTTAAGCGACTTTTAGTGCACTTGTGCGAAAGTATATTTGTATGTGGGGAGTGTGCACTTGTGAGAAAGTATATTTGTATGTGAGGGTGTGTGTACTTGTAAGAAAGTATATTTGTATGAGGGAGTGTGTACTTGTGAGAAAGTATATTTGTATGAGGGAGTGTGCACTTGTGAGAAAGTATGTGTGTATGTGAGGGTGTGTGTACTTGTGAGAAAGTATATTTGTATGAGGGAGTGTGTACTTGTGAGAAAGTATATTTGTATGAGGGAGTGTGCACTTGTGAGAAAGTATGTGTGTATGTGAGGGTGTGTGCACTTGTGAGAAAGTATATTTGTATGTGAGGGTGTGTGTACTTGTGAGAAAGTATATTTGTATGAGGGAGTGTGTACTTGTGAGAAAGTATATTTGTATGAGGGAGTGTGCACTTGTGAGAAAGTATATTTGTATGTGAGGGTATGTGTACTTGTGAGAAAGTATATTTGTATGAGGGAGTGTGCACTTGTGAGAAAGTATGTGTGTATGTGGGGGAGTGTGCACTTGTGAGAAAGTATGTGGGGGTGTGTGCACTTGTGAGAAAGTATATTTGTATGTGAGGGTGGGTGTACTTGTGAGAAAGTATGTGTGTATGTGGGGGAGTGTGCACTTGTGAGAAAGTGTATTTGTACGAGGGAGTATGTACTTGTGAAAAAGTATATTTGTATGTGAGGGTGTGTGTACTTGTGTGTTATTGAGTTGGTACAAAACTGTGAGAGTTTGGGTAAATGATGTAAGTATGTATGCAGATTTGTGTGTATGTGTTTATGAATGTGTGTGTGTACATGTGTCTGCCTGCCTGCCTGTCTCATAACTTGGTAATATGTATTGCTTATGTTTACACATTTAACAATGTTTTTCCCCTATGTGAATGTAACATGCACAATGATGAACAAAAGATTAGTGATTGAAAGGGCCAAATGTAAGACGGGCCTTCATGCCCAATTTGCGACCCTTTGAAAATAAAGTTTGTTCATTTGTTCGTTATGTTCGTCATGTGGTGTTCTTGTGGTCTATATTTGGCTGGTTTCTTTACATATGTTGTCTATATAGTTATGGACAAGAGAGGGGACGGGACACAACCTTCTCGTACTCCGGATCTCATGGTGAAAGGTTACCTTTTAGTTTTTCTATGAGTAGTATTGCTTTTTCAACCTTGTTAAATTATTTCTATTTCATTTTTGATTACTTTAACAGGGAAATTAAATCCTGGCACTTTTATTCAGAAATATAATGGAATTATTCCTATTGCTGGTTCAGCACCTCTGTTGACATTATTCTTTGTCTACCTACTACAATACATAGATCTTGGTACTATATTTTGTCTAATTTATAGTTGTTGCTTTTAATGGAAGAATTGTTCAGCTTCCAATTATAAGTGTTGGTTTATGTTATTTGACCTGTTCTTTTGTTCACAGATGATGACAGTGATGTGGATATAGAGACCATCACAGACACTGCCTGGTCAGTAGAGATGCCAGGGGACAGTATTCAAAATATCTCTTCTGCAAGCGCACCACTTTCAGCCAAACCTCTGGAGGTTTTCTGTAAAATTAATCTTGGAAATGAGATATCAAATCCTATTACTAGATCGTATAGAATTAAGAAGACACCCTCAAGAAAATTTGGGAAGATTAGCGTTAGTCAAGCTTTAAGTTTGGAATCACAGACTGAAAATTCTGCGGCCCGTTGTGTTGTGATTCTAGGACAGGAATCAAAGGTACTCAATGAGAAAAAAATAATGAAAGCACAGTCACAAACTAAGTACTCTAAAGTGCATAACAGAATGAGGTGTCATATTTCTACAGCTACTTCTGCTACCATGAAAGTCAAATCAACAGAGTTAGCAAGACGCACTTACATAAGAAATCCTGCAGTTCATGCTATTGATAAAGAAGGTTCATTTCAATATTATTTACACAGAAAAATTAAGCAGCTATCATCTGTAATGTTTACATATGCGCTGAATGTAGATCGTGAAATTAGGCTTTATCACTTTGCTTTAGATTCATATATACCTGATTTTGTTCATATGTTTAGATTCATGAATTCTGAAGTAGGTTCAGATGATTTTGAGGGCTTTTTTAAGCTGCTGACAACTGAAGCACAATCATGTATTAGTGATTGTTCTGAGAGATCTTGCTTGATAAATTCTATGTTGAATTCATATGCTAAGGATTTAGAAAAGAAAATTATGTTGCTAAACTATAAAATAGCTTCATTCACTCATGATTTAGGAATGCAAATTACACTGCTGAATTCTAAAATAAATTCATTTGTTGTTGATTTAAGAAGTAAACTTGTCAAATTGAATTCAAGATCAGAACCATTTGGTATTTATTTGAATGGGAAATATGAGGAGCTGTCTGAAAGAGTTCTTGTGTAAAGTGTGTTTATTTGTGTGCTTTTATAATTTCTAGTGAAGCAGTGTGATTGTAAACTAGTGTGATGTGAGTTGTATTATAAAGTTTATTTTCCATCTCCTGGAAAGTATTAGTCTCGGAAATTAATCTTTATAGCTTGTATGTGTATACTGTATTGCATAAATTCCATAACATGAATGGCGTTTAATGGATATTTTCTCATTATAATGTCACTACTTTTTCTTGTATTTTTTTCGTTTCCATTATAGTTATATAATAATACATATACTTATGTACATAATTATCACTTTAAATATATCTGCATGAAAACCTGTTTTGAAGTAAGATAATTTTTCAATGAATGTTACTGGCAATGTTTCCTTGATGGCGTTTTTTTAATTTTTACTGATTGTCAACATGAAATGTGTGTCTGCTCCCAATAAAGAATAATGAATACCCTCATGGTGGTTATTGAGAAGCTGATGTACCCTGTCAGTGACAAGACACAAGTTGTCATACTGTTTGCATTTTGGTATCATGTCTTCATCTTTTTGCACCCAGACATGATTACCTGCCCCACACAGCATAGACTGTAAGATGAAGACCCACGTGAGTCAATTTAAGTCGTGCTAATGTCTTTTACCAGTGTTTAAAAAAGAATGCACATGCTTGGCTAGTGTGTTTTTGTGTGTGCTTAGTTTGAAGTTAAAGCTGTGAACTGTATGGGTTAGGTTAGATGGTCTTCTCTAAGCTGTTTTATGCCAGTAACATATTTCTCATCATAGATTTACACTTCTTATTATACATGACATCTCTCTTTATAAATGATATTACTCTTGTAGAAGTTATTCCACAATTTCGTTACCATTTCTATACCTGTTCACAAACTTTTATTTCTTGGTCAGTAATGTTATCTGGCCCTGTTATCTGTTGTATACAATCCTCAACTTCTACTTTCAGTATTGGTGATACTTCACATTAATCATGAGTTTTGTATAGCATCTTCTTCTTCGTTCAGTGTTGATATTACTTCACATTGGTCATGAGTGTTGTATAGCATCATCAACTTCCATGTTTGGTATTGATGATACTTTAAATTGATCATGAGTGTTTGTTTCAGATACTTTTCATATACTCTGTCCATCTTCATGTCACCTTCTCATGCATATTATTTTACCTTCCTTGTTTTTCAAACAAATAGTTGCTGCATGCTTTCTAATACCTGATAATTTCAGTATCTTTTTGCACACAGATTTTGCATATTCTCATTGATCCTCAATATAATTTAGCCAAGCTGCCTTTGCTGTCTTACACTTTCAAACTATTTCTCTATGTATTCTTTTGTATTCATCTTGATTATTTTTACTGTCTATACTGTATTGAAGTTATAGGATGTGTTAGTTTTGGAACTAAAAACTTTGTCAATAAACCTTGAAAACATGTAAAATTAAATATTTAATATTGAAATATATTATCCAGTATGAATTGTCATTTTCTTTTTGAAATTCTTTGTTTAGTGTTTCATGTAATGATTAACTGCTGAAGTATTCTTGAATAAAGAGGTTAATCATTGAATGAGTTTTATAACTTTTGTGCTGTTGTGGTTGTTAACTTAGTTATCTGGCCAAATCGAAATGGGAAACAATGGAGGGTGCAATCTCTGATCATCTTCCCATAATAACTATTCAGGAGAATTTTACATTTAATAAAATAAATGAAAGACCAGTCTTATTCAACGAGACATATTGTAAACATCCAATCAGTAGAGAGAGAATTTAACCATACAGCAGCATTCTACAACACAAGACTCTTCCAAACCGTTTTTCTGAATGAGGATAAAATATAGGATTCTGGTTCCTGCTTTTAAGTTATTACTTTAATCCGGTTCAATGGAGTAAACCAGTAAGTTGGAATTCCTTTCTCCTTGATACACCACAACTATTGATGAGATGGGGTAAATATTTCCCAGTTAGTACTGATATTGCAGACCCAAGGAAAATAATGCAAGTTTCAGGTTCACAGCAGTCATCATGGTCATGCATGTCTGAGACAACTGGGTCCAGGAAATTAATCTATATGAGTTAGGATATCCACTTCTAATTTTGAAGGTAATCCCTGCACAATTGATAGTAGAGTCCATCCTGTGTTTGGGTTTTAATTGAGACCCTTTCAGTGCCATCAGCTTGAACAAATGCTTATGTAGACCTATACTGGTATTTCCCTAAAGATATTGTGTTTAAAAAAAAAGAAGTAGTAATCCTGAAGTAGGGACTCTCATTTGTATGTCCCCATAAAGAAGAAGCCCTCTACACATCCCTTGCTCTCTGTTGATAAACAAAAGTGTACAAAATTTGCTTTACATGGGTTCAAAGACAATGTCATATCAAATATCAACATACACAGAAGGAAATATGGAACAGAGGGGAGGGTGTTGTCTAGACACACCTCTCCTTGTTGGTGATGGAGTGCATTCCACTCTAATGGACTGTGGGTGATACCTTTTCATTGGTCACCTTTATTTGTGATAGTCACAAGCCATGTAGAGTCAGGGGTAGCCTTACACAATTAAAAGCATTTTATCAGCCCAGGTTCTCATAATACTTCAACCACAGGAGACCTGGGCACCATGAGAGGCAGACACAGTAAAGCAGGCATTGTAAAGCAAGCAACATGAGCAGGCAGCATGAAATAGGCAACATAGAATATCACAATAGATATACATGCTGAACCAAGGATCATAAGACGGGTATGAGATAGATGGAAGATAGGCATCATTTACAACTGCAATATGCATTAGGTAATGAAATTTGACCAATGGCAAGTACACAGTGACCAGACCAATGGGTGGTACTTTGTTACATGGATGTCTTATCCCATACACACTCACACAGCAATGCCAGATTCCCCCTTTCCTCAAGCTAGGCCAGGTTCACAAGCACCATCAAATCATCATCACCATGTGCTCTTTCCCCACCAAGTAATCTTAATATCCAGTTCCAGTAGGTAAAAGAAGCAAAACTGCATAAACAATGGTTCACATATGTAACAAAGCACATATGGAAAAACATGTCTTTCCCTGTACATTTGCATGAGCCATACAATCTATTCAGCCAACTAAGACACGGGTTCGAACACACATTGTCCTTTTTGGAACTAATTCATATGAACCCACCAATGTAGCAAAGGTACCAGTGCCATAACTTCAGAGAGAAATTGTATTAATTCTCCTGAGCATCAGTTAGCCAACAGGCATCACAGAAGCTTTGTAATTCTGGCGTGCAATACAGTCTGCATACATATGGATGAAGCGTCTTTCCTTCTACTAATGCGAGAGGTTACTTATAAAATCACCAACTCACTCACTCAAGCATTCTCAGCATTTACAAGGGAAATGTTACATCACACATTCTGATCACAGACGTAGATTCATAAGAGCATTACTACCGTTTGACCAAGAGTGGGCGATGATAGGCATTTATATTAGAATCTAGAATGCACAAAGGGTTTGCGAATATGCATTGAGAGTAATTTACAGGCATCAAGCATACGCAACTAGTCACAGCAGGCGAATAATAGACAATTGGAATATACAGCGTGGAAGACCTGACAGGCTGAAGAAGCAACATTCAGAATACTTCCACAATGAAGTTCTGATTTCACTTTTACATTCCCTCATAAAATACTCTTATATACTTCTCTTTCGCTCACTAGGCATAACACAACATTTAAATATGTTTTATAGTGATACCCGTTGTCCAGAGAGCAATATTATATAGAACCATCAGGGCGTTATGATCACTACATCGACATGCATCCTGCCCTGATGGAATCCGAGCTCAAACTGCCAGACTCTGAATTTGGCCTAAAAGATAGCGTTACTCGCCCAAGTGTTATTCAATCAAAAGACGGACATGCGCCTTTTCCCTTCCCTGCGGGCTTCTAGAAGCGTCTATGCTAATAATAACCCCGCATTATTAATTAATCATATATATATATATATATATATATATATATATATATATATATATATATATATATATATATATATATATATATATATATATATATATATAATGGGATAAGTGGTCTCAAGGTATTGTGTCCACCTCGAGTTCTGGAGGTCCCGCGTTCAAGCCCCGGTGATGTCCGGGATATTTCACGTGGACTTCTAGTAACAACATTATCCCTGATCTCTGGGTAGTCAGATCTGACGCCTGTGTGTATTGTTGCGCACGTAAAAAAATCCCTTGGCATTTGGAAATCGAAAAAGAGTAGCCTAACGGCGCTGCCCGGGCACATTTTCGAGTTAAAAATCTACCCAAAGTATTTCATGATCCTCGCAGGTGCTACGGCGTTCGTGCCCTGAGTTCAGATTCTTCGGACTAAGGCTTGAGTTAGGAGTAGAACGGAGCACTTATGGGTTACAGCCGTGTGCCTTCATGTTGATCCGTCGACCAAACTAAATTAAATTATACTCATGTATTACGGGTTAAATATTGTTTTTATGTACATACCCAGGTACTACATGGTTATGATTGCTCCCTGTACAACAAGTTTAAGATTGCTCTTGTGTCCATACACAGGTACTACGGGTTCAAGATTGTTCTTGTATACATACTCAAGTACTACAGCCCCAAGATCGTTCTTTGTAAACAAGCCCATGTTCTAGGGTAAGAAGCCATGTCCTTTCAGGTAGTTCCCGGACATTCCCCTGTCTTGCATGCACACATCCTCGATCCACATGTCCTTTAGACCAGGGCCATGCCGTTGATCTGTGATGTGATAGGACCATCATAGTTGTAGGCCTAAATGAACGCTGGCATAGATGGGCGGTCTTTCCCTCACTTAGAGAGACGACGAGCGCAGGTGTCGAACCCTCGTCTGACGCGATCATGAGATTACCAGCGTAGCTCACTATCAGCTAGCTGACAGTCCGCTAGACACTAACCGACCATCTCATTAAGTGTGGTCCAGGCAGCATGTGCATGGTAATTTAGGAAGGCTCCGTGGCAAAAGTAATTACGCCGCCTACCTCACGATGTGAAGGTTGTGACTTTGATTCCGGTCTGCTTTGTTCAGTTTACAAATGCAATTTCCTTGGAGACTCCTGAGGGTTATCGGTAGAGCTACGGAGTTCGTTTAAAGAGGCCATGCCTTCTGGCATAACACTAAGTCCAATTACATTTATCCTCTTGCCTTCTATCCGTGACGAAGGCGTTATTGAGGCAGCTCGTAATCCCGCATCCCGGCGTTCGAAACGCAGCTGATTTGGCAGCACACCGCATTTTACGAAATGGTATGTGCGCCGGTCGTTCAGAAAGCAAGGGCAAACTACTGAACGTAAACTTGCCAAGAGTTCACAACACCATAATGTGCTGGTTTTGACAGCAACGTTCTGTAAAGGATATGGGCAACTAACTTGCCCTTTAAACAGTGTTTAACCCTCCCGTGTGTTGCCGGGGCCCATAAGGGAAGCAAAGAATAGCAACACGGCAGCCTACCACGCATGTCGTAAGAGGCGACTAAGGAGGCTTGATGGTTCCGTCGCCCTGCTACTGAGTGAGTGCGTGGCACGACACTGTGAGCTGTGAGTTTCGTGTGAAATGATTTTGAATCTGCCCGAGGTCTTTTGGAACGTGACTGCATGTTCGGAGCGATGGTAGATGGCTATGTCCCAGAGTTGACCGGTTTTGCCTTACGCAGAAATGCGTGGCTGCTGGGCTTCTGGTTGACTGCCACTGCCATCGACGATGAAGTGTATTTTCGTGGACTGTATGGGTGAACATCTAGGAAACATCCAGATGGGAAAATGACTGCCGATTCCATCAAAGATGAACTGGGTGTTTCGTTGGGGACTATTGTGTTGACATTCTGGCGGCGGCATTATGCACAGTGTATCTGTGCGGGCTGTTGTTTGTCGAGACTCCTGGCTTTTCCACTTTTCACACTTGGCAGTGGGGAGCATTTTGTGCGATATTCACTGGCACAGGAACGGAGCATAATGGGGACGACCCGTTGCTATGAGGTTGGAACTACGACTAACTAACTAACTAACTAACTAACTAACAGTGTTTAACCATGTCATTTGACTATTGTAGGAAACAACCTCAACATCTGCCAGCGAGCGGAATTTACGTAAAGGGAGCGTAATTTGAATGTATATAAATATATGGATTTACACTCGCTCTTTCAATAATAACAATGGCAGTTGTAGGTTCGTAATTATGACTCGTTTGCAGTTCTCAGACGTGGTGTTTACGAGCCGCATATTCTGCCTCACTTAAACTAGTTAACTGTGGTTTCTGTACTACACACACTCTATCACGGGCGGAACACAACTATAGAACAACAAGACTCCGATGGCGTTTTCATCATTTTATTCACAGGATACATTTCTGTTATTCAACAATTCATCGACACCACAAACAATATAACTTAGTTATACATAATAAAAAAAGTGGCACAATTTTGGCCGTAACTCTAGAACTAGACATTGTCCGCTCTGAACGAACCCAGATCATAGACTGACCTGTCCGGACACCACTTTCTGTGACTTGGGAAGTGAGTCCCAACGTTGTCACGTTGTGTGAAATGTATCCACTTTTCACGATCCAGGTGTCCACTTACTAGACACTGTCATAACCTCTAGCCTGGGTTATGACTTACCCATGTCATGAGGTCACCAAGGTCATGGAACTCTCCTTCAAATACATGTAGAGTATAGTGCGCAGACACTGCACGTTGAAGCTGCTGGATTTAGTAAAGAATGACCTGGCGCCGAACATTACAAGTACCTCAGAACTGGGAGTGTGATCGCCCGATGGAGAGGGACACTGGTAAGAGGGAAAGCTAATCCACACGCAAAAATCAGTCCAATGCGCTAGAAGTTGTAGCACGATCTATGGACAACGCTTGAGTTACATGAGAGCGATCGCAAAAAAGAGAAATACCCAGTCAATCATAAACTGTGCTTGATTGAAAAGTCTTGTAAAGGACATGCAACTAATTTAACTTTTATATTTGTTGCTGGCTAGGTGTTTGAATCGTTGCCTCGAGCCGCATCTTCTCCTCCCTTATCCGAAAAGGATGGACGTCTGTTCCACTACACCAGGAATGTATATTATAATTGTTTTCTTTTTATTATGATAATATATGGTTTCCCGTGGATAATTTGAATAACGAAGAACACAAACAATAGATTGCACGCTTTATTGTCTAGCATATTTCGCTGCATCTCGTCAGGTACATACTGCAGAAATGACAATACATAAACTTGCGTAATTAGATAAATACATCAAGCTGAAATACACACATTGTCACACATTAATGTAAATTGTCTAGCACTGTAATTTTAAATATACTATCATGTCTTTATGTTTGTACAAAATCGGCTTTTACAGATTAATGATGATCTCTGAACGCTGCTCTTCCTTGGTTCATGTCAGAAGTGGGACGGCCATTTTTAAACTGTTCTTATGACGTCACCGTGTTCGTCCACACCGTGATGTCACATGCTGAACACTCTTGACATCCTTAACAATAATTTGTACAGGTAACAAGACAATGGGATGTTTTTTGTAATTTTTATCACACTTTCAAGATTTTAATTTAAAGCCCCCTCGTAACAATATGTGGTTAGATTTGTATATAATAAGGCTCTATGGCATGATAAGAGGTTCTCTAATTTTCATTTACCACACAACAGTTAGTTGTTAACAACACATGTAGGTACCGTAGACTCAGTTCTCATTGTTCATTTGGCAATTCTTCATAGACGTTGGGCAAGGCGTGCGAGCATATTTTTGAGGTGCTTATGATGATGTCGAAACAAAATTCAAGAAGACCCCCAAAATTCAAGAAGACAAAATTCTAGAAGACCTTTTTGCGTGTGGATTAGCTTTCCCTCTTACCAGTGTCCCTCTCCATCGGGCGATCACACTCCCAGTTCTGAGGTACTTGTAATGTTCGGCGCCAGTCGAAACAGGAGTGAAAGAGGGTTGTGTCTTATCACCGATGCTTTTTGGAATAGCTATCGATTGGGTCATGCGCAAATGCACAAGCAACACAAATATGGGTATTCATTGGGTTGACAAAATTCTAGAAGACCTGGACTTTGCCGACGACATAGTGCTTTTGAGTTCAACACATCCGGATGCTCAAGAGAAAATAAACCACCTCCAAAATGTTTCAGGGCAAATTGGCCTCCAAATTAACACCACAAAAACAAAGACTATTGATCTTACCAACAGTTCAGATGAGACCAAATTGAACAGCTACGTTCTTGAAAAAGTCAACAGCTTCACATACCTAGGAAGCAAAATGACATCCACAGGGGACTCAACACCAGAAATATCAACTAGAATCGCACTGGCATCTAGTGCCTTCAACAAACTGTCAAACATCTGGAAGTCAAAGACACTCAGCAAACACACAAAACTTAAAATCTTCAACTCTTGTGTGATTCCAGTGTTAACGTATGGTTGTGAAAGTTGGAAATCAACGGTAGCTTTAGATAAAAAATTAGACAATTTTGAGAACAAATGTCTTAGAAGACTTCTAAACATCCACTGGACAGACTTCAGAACCAATTCGCAAATAAGACAAGAGACTAAGCAAGATACAGTATAAAATTTCATAAGAAAACGCCGTTGGAACTACATCGGCCATGTACTCAGAATGGACAAGACAAGACTCCCCTACCAAGCCCTCATATGGTCACCGGTAGGGAAAAGAAAACGGGGAAGACCAAGAGAGACCCTGCGTAGAACCATCATTAGAGAAGGCTCATTCAATGGCCAAGTAAATATCCAAGATCTACAACAGATAGCAGCGAACCGCCAGGCATGGAGAGACAGGACTTCTGCCCTATGCGCCGCCTTAGGCTCAAGAGGAAAGACTAACTAACTATGATGATGTGGATGTTATCATTGGGGAAGTATGTGTTCCAGGATACGTTTGTCATCTAGGATAATTCTGACAGCCAAAGTTACCCAGATATTTAGGGTAAGTCTGACAACCACCCAAGGAAAGTGTGATCTCCAGGGTAAATCTATCGTTAAGGGTAAGTCTGACAAGCAAGATAAGTCTGTCATTTAGAGTAAGTCTAACACATGGGTAAGTATGTCACCCATGTTACGTCTGTCACTCAGGTAAGCGCGTCAAGCAGAGTAGGTCTGTCAATTTGTCATCAAGTGTAAGTCTGTCATCAAGTGCAAGTCTATGATATAGTGTAAGTCTGTCATCAAGTGTAAGTCTGTTATCAAGTGTTAGCCTTTCATAAAATGTAACTCTGTCATCAAGTGTAAGTCTATCATTAAGTGTAAGACTGTCATAAAATGTAAGTCTGTCACCAAATGTAAGTCTATCATCAAGTGTAAGCCTATAATCAAATGTAAGCCTATTGTAACATTCGTGTTTGTACGCCAAGTGGTGCGGAGGTACAAGTTGAGAATCTAGTGGAATAATCAAGGGTACAGGGGTCAGAGAACTTTGAACTTTGAACTTTAAAAAAAAAAAGGATTACAAACTGGGCACGTAGGCCCGTCTTACATTCGGCCCTTCCAATCACTCATCTTTCGTCATCAATAGTGCATGGTACATTCACACACACACACACACACACAAAACATTGTCAAATGAATTGTGTGAGCATAAACAATGCATATTATCATGTTATTTGACACATGCCCCCTCCCACACCCACATCCCGCACCAACCCACGCACACATCCCTCACCCACACACATCTAACCATACACTCACACATACCCAAACCCACACATACACACACACACATGCTCCACCAACCCACCAATACACCTCCCAACCACACACATCTCTCACCCACTCACACATCACCCACCCATACCCACACATCTGCCCATCCACACACATCCCCAAACACACATTTCCCCACCCACACACACATTTCACATCCACCCACACAAACCATCAACCACACATACAACCCCACCCACAAACACATCCCCCACCGACACACACATCCCCACGCATATACGCATCCCCCGCACCCCCTACACACGCTCCAACATACCCACCCACACAAACACACCAATCCAAACACACATCCCCTCCCACACATCACCCGCATATTCCCAACCCACACATGTCCCATCCATACACACATCCATCCACCCATCCACCAGAGATGGTTCAGAAAGGTGGAATAACGAATCCCAAGACAATGGCTGGCCCCAAACACAATGGAGGGTTATATCACGGAGATGTCAGTCGGAGTCAACAAGGGGCAGAAAGGAACGTGCTGGAGAGAGGATAGACAAAAGAAATCCTCAGAAATGTAGTGTTGGAGGAATTTAGAATGGGATTCAAAGGGTTAAATGGTGTCTTTTAATAGGTCCCGGGAAGAGTGAATAAAGACAGGAGTCTGGGAAAATTCGGCGAAAGGAGGGGGGGGGGGCTGAGTTTAGTCTGAGTGAGGTAAACCAGCCAAGACAGTGGCATTCAGTGATAGTCGAGTCTGGGGCTAAGTGTGGAGACTTGGCCTGACAGTGGAGTGTGGGCTGAGTGAGGGAAACCAGCCAAGAGAGTGTCATTCAGGAAGAGTTGATTCTGAGGCTAAGTGAGGGAAACTTAGCTAGAGCATTCAGTCAGAGGCTAAGCGAGGGAGTGTTGGCAGGCTTAGCCAGTTATTCAGTGTTTGGGCTACGTTAAGGAAAACTAGCCAGTTATTCGGAGCTCGAGCTGAGGAGGGAATCTCAGCCAGGCATTCAGTGAGTTCGGACACGGGAAATAGTCCGAGGCACTTAAGTTTGTTGATGTACCTGTACCGAGATTGCTTCTGGAAATGATGTCATGTTTTCATCATGTCTCTTCGTAATCAATAAAAGTCAGTGCGTTGTCTATAGTTGTGCAAAAGTATACATGAAGAGTGTTAATGCAGACATACCACTAGACATAACCACAGCCACTTCTATCTGTCATAACCTTGTGACACCTATCATCAAATGTAAGTCTGTCATCAAGTGTAAGTCTCCATCAAGTGTAAGTCAGTCAAGTAGGATAAGTCTAATACCCAGGTAAGTCTGTCGTCTAGCGTAAGTATAATACTCTGGTAAGTCTCTCCTTTAGGGCAAGTCTGTTACAAAGAGTAAATTTGTTACAAAGAGTAAATCTGCCACTCGTGTAAGTCTTAACTCATAGGAAGTCTATATCTCAAGCTCAGTCTGTCACCCTGGGCATGACATCACTCAGAATAACTCTGTCATTTTAAGTAAGATTGTCATCCTGGTTAACCCTTTCAGCAAGAGTAAATGTGTCACTTAGACGAAGTCTGTTTTCTAGAGTATGTCTGCAGGTCTGCATGGCCGAATGGATAAGAACGCGTGTTCTTAAACTTCCTGTGTACTGATGCCGAGGTTAGCGGTTCAGCTCCTACACCGGACAGCTGGACTAAAATGTTGACCTGTCGTCCTTGACATGGTGACGTTAATTACAAGTACCTCTGAAGTCGGAGTGGGTTCGCCTTATGGGGAGGGACACTATTAATAGAGAAAGCTAACCCACACGCAAAATTCAGTCCATCACTACTATAAATAGTGTGTATAGACTACGCTTCAGTTCAAAGTAAGCGGGCGCAAAAAAAATTTAGGGAAAATCTGTCACTCAGATCAAGTTTGTTATCTAGGTTAAGCCATTCAACTAGAGTACATCTGACATCCAGGGCAAGCATGCTATCTGCATAAAGTCTGTCATTCAGGAAAAATCTGTAACTCAGCGTAAGCCTGTAATTCAAGGTAAGTCTACTATAAAAGCGGAACCCACATTCGTAAATCAATCAATCAATCAATCATGTGCCATGCCGGAAAGCGTGGGCGGTCATGACTCGCCATTTCACTCGATCACCAGTGTCGTGGATCAGCTCAGTGTTCCTGTCCCGTCCATGCCATGTGGCCAAGCCATCCAGGTATTTTCCTCTCGGTCTTCCTCTTGGTCTGTTCCCTTCGATCTTGCCAGTTGTCACCACGTTCTCCAATCCATTTCTTCTCATAACATGTCCAAAAATTTTTGACTGTCTACGTCTAATTTCTCTAATCAATCTACGATGTTCATTTGTCTCCTGTAGTACTTGGTCATTGGCCTTTCTGTCTGTCCATGGTATTCTTTGCATTTTCCCCAGAAACCACATTTCTGCAGCCATCAGATGTTTTTCAGCTTGACTGCTCATTGTCCAAGTTTCACATCCATACAAAAGAACAGGCTCTATGTATCCCCTCAACACTCTTTTTCTCGTTTCAATTGACATCTTTTTATTGGTCAGAATGTTTTTCATCTTGCTAAAGGCTACTTTTGCCATGGCGATTCTTGTTCTAATCTCTTCAAGACATCTCCCATCAGATGTTATGACTGTTCCAAGATAATTGTACCGATTCATTTGTTGAAGAATATTTCCATTTACTTGTATATTACATTGTGGCACTTTTTTCTTCCTAGTGACGACCATAACCTGAGTGTTTTTACAATTTAATTCTAACCCCTGTTGCTCACTGTGTACAATAACCGCATCTACTAATTGTTGCAGGTCCTGCGCATTGTCTTCAATTAATACTGTATCATCTGCATAACTTATGTTATTGATGTTTCGTCCTCCAATGCTGATTCCATTATATGAAAATCAGTTGAACTGTTAGGCGACCATTTCAATGTTCTGTAGTCATATGTCTGATTCTTATGCGGCTAGGCTTCACTAGAAAGGTTATTTCTTAGTAACTATGCAAGTCGTTTAGAGGACTGACTTTCTGTCGGCATGTTGCAGGCTAGTTCAGTGAGACTATCAGTTTATCTTGTTGCTGATCTATGAACTCGTATTCTTCAGTTCAGTGTACAATATCATGTTACTTTAAGTGTTATTCTTCTGAGAAGTAGGAACCTTATGTTAGGCAGATCTTGGTTATGTTCTAGATAGACTTTTGATTGTCACGTATCTTAGTACATGCTTGTCATTTCTTTGTAAACTAGCCTAGTCGCCTTTTGTTGTGTGCATTTGTTGTATAGAATATAGTCCACTGACTATATTTCTTTTTTTCTTACCACGACAGTGGCTAAGTAGTGACTAAACTGGACATATCAGCAATGTGGCTGTTCTGTGTGATCATTTCAATTAGATTTGTTGTATATCTAATTTTGTAGCTATACAATATTGTTACTAATTAATAATGCATTATGCTATTATGTTGAATATCACAATATGTATATTTTGAATTAATATACTGTATGCGTATTTGATGTGAGATTTATTGGACACATGCAAACCTACCAGTATGAAGGGGTTATGCCATTTTGTTCGCGCATTGACATAAGGCCTAATGATTGTTGTTGATGCCGACGTGCAGTAGTACAGGCCTTGCCCACAATTGGTATATGGTATATGGTGCTTAAACCTTTCACTGTGTTGTGGACGAGCGTTTACGGTAACTCACGGGGGTCTTTCACAGAGCTGATCGTGCCATGTAAGCCCGGAGATCAAGTACTGTTATGATACCATTACCAACCCTGGGATCTGCTAACCCAACCTCGGACAAAGCGGCGATGAGGAACTGCATGTTTGCCTAAATTAGTGACCTGAACTTAGGACACTTAATTCTTCATGACGTTAAGAGGGATGGCGGAAATGTAATAATTACAGGCTTGTTCGACTACTGGAAAAGTCCTTTCCAGACTAAGACAGTAGGAGAGAGATATGTAGAAATATAAAGGAAGATAGTGAACGCAGTAGAGCTGGAAGAGAGACTCGGCCAGACTGGTCATTGTATATGGGTGTGATAGGATGCATTACTTAGGATTGTACTGATGTAGAACTAAATATAACACATTCTTGACTATTTCTTCCAAGCTCTCAATAAGAGCACCAAGGTATAGATCCCAAGAACTAGGGCCTACCAGGTAGTGATTTGACTGACAGGCGTCAGAAGACCGGCAAGCTGTTTTCTACTGGAGAGTGGATATCTAACCATAGTTGCTTAGCTGATCTGGACCACAGATTCAATCAGGATCCAAGGATCTCAGAGTTATGTATATGTACTTTCCATCATTTCACATGTATGAGTGTATATTGCATAGTTCATCATCATCCTCAAGAAAACCATCATATGTTGAATAATATTGTTAGTAATCAAATTGAGTGTAGTTTGTTTTAAACTCAAGAGTTATCTGTTATTTTTCCAATCGTGCATGCATGTTTGTGTGTGTACATTGGTGGGGGATTACATAGACACCAGGGAAGTGAACAGTCAGTGGGGAAAAACCTGCACTGGGATAGTAGTCGATTACTCTTAAATCTAGACAAATCTACCTCAGCTAACCTTCTCCTTCCCACTCCTTGGCGAAAATCTAGCACAGCTAATTACATTTTGTTACGAGCCACTTGTAGCTGTACGCTTGGATATTCATGGGTATAATATGTAGTTCAGTCAGATAGATTTTGTCCTTAGTCAATTTCTGACTATTTAGAGTTGCTCGCCGGTGAATAATACATTCAACTACGTGGTGACGCACCCCCACTTCTGACAGTTGCAATGGGAAAGATGCATGCTCTTCAAAATCTAATTTTTGTAGTTCTATCTGTACCACTCCATAATTTATTCAGTTGTGTTAGTCTTTGAGGAGCAATAGATAATCGTCTTTTAATTTCTTTCATTGTGACACCATTGTCAGATATAGCTTGTTAAAATTGTAACATATATCATAAATACTTTACTAATATTAATTCCGAGAACAAAGTTGAGATGAAAATGGGATATGAGTGAAGTGAATGAGCTGATAAAATGATAAACATTGCTGCACATTGGGAGAATGAGGGGTCTCGTCAACCCACACAGAGCTGGGAGTGGGGGGGGGGGAGGCTGAAAGGGGGTTTTGGCGTGGAGCATTGCATGTGTGAGTCCTTTGGTTTTGCTGTACTCTCCACATCAGACTGTCATGATCCCAAAGGAGCGCCAGCAGCAAGTCTGTTCGTTTCTGTGCACACCCACAATTATACCTCTGTATGTTTCGCACGCCGGTCTCCCTGGTCAAGAGGTTACCGTCTTTCTCCGTATTCCCGTATATTCTCGTGAGTAACGTAACTTACGCGAGAATCGGTAGTGGTTCTCACCGTGTTGGTAACTTACGGTATGTGAGCCTGTCGCTCTGAAAGCAATGGCAAACTATTGAGCGTTATCTTACCAAGAAATCAACAATCAGCTGAAAGATGCTGATGTTGACAGCGATGTCCTGTAAAGAATATGCGAAAAAAAATGTTTCGCACTCTCGTATATCACAGCCTCACTGCCGGGTAACTCATCTCATCTCATTTGTTCCTCTTGAACCTTGCTGTGAGGAGGTGAAGTTTAAACAACGGGAGTATGCCCGTTTAAGGGCTTCATATATATACATATCATCTCATCTCATCATGTTCCTCTTGTACCTTGCGGTGACCAGGTGAAGTATAAACAATGAGAGAATGCCCGCTTATGGGCTTCATGTATCGATACAAAAAAAGCTTAACGTACTCTGCAGCCCAGCTGTGGAACAATCTTCCACAAGAAATCAAAGACATCACCAATCCCTATACATATAATCGCAAATTACTAAAACACTATCTCAGTACGGATTACCTTCCCCTTTAATAATAGAAATAATAATAATAATAATAATAATAATAATAATAATAATAATAATAATAATAATAATAATAATAATAATAAAACCCTAGTGTAACAGCCAGTCCCCTTTTGGTAGACCAGTATATTCAGCATAGCTAATAACAAGTGCCACACCAGTCATTACTATTACTGAGTCGTGTAGTATTGATTGTTCATTTTGCCCATGCCTTTATAATGCATATCTATTATATTGTTGCCGTTTTCAGTTAGCCTTGAATGATGTGTGAATAATATAATGTATGAAAGATAGTGATAGAAGCGCAGAATGTAAGACGGGCCTGCGTGCCCAATTCTTAACCCGTAGAAAATAAAGTTTTGTTGTTGTCGTTGTTGTTGTTGATATTTACATGGACTCAGTTATTT
>JACEFZ010022025.1:12500-38572 GCA_014155875.1 Cepaea nemoralis | reverse complement strand
GCCCCTTTTTTGATCACACTGTGTCCGTAACTCCTTCACCACAGATCCAGCCAAAAGAGAGTACTTGAGGACAAAATAGTGGGGGAGAAGAGGAAAGGGGTAGACCAAAAGCAACACTTACAAAAGAAGCATGGGCAGATCTATCAATGCAGACATACACAGAACTATGGAGAACAGCACCAGGCAGACAACTATGCAATGAAAAGATCAGGATGCTTCAAGGCCAGCCCAGGGGCTGAAGTATTTGATGAGTGTTTTTTTTTTAATCATATGATGTTAATTCTTCTTCTTCTTCTCTCATTCGTTTGAAATATGTCTATAACTGCAATGTTGTCTCTTGTATGAATCCAACAGTCGTTTTTAGTTCACTCAGCGGTCCATAGAGTTTATCTTCCACTGCTGTCTCTCTAGGCCAGAAGGTTCGCCTGGATATGTGATTATGTGTTGTAGTTTGGGCAATGATGAAAGTGACTATTTTGAACGTATAATGAATATGTAACAGATAACAAAGCTTGACAAAGATTGCTAGCCACAAGCAGCAGACTGTTTATCTCGATCGATTATCAGGCCCAAAACTAAATAAATGAAAGTGGAAGTTGGAATTGCCCATGGTGGGGGATGTGCTTCTGTTCATGCCCTGCCCTCAGCAGCTGTTTGCCTCAGAATGTGTTCTACTGTTCTCTCAACATACTCTAAAACTGACCATGGTGAGGTGTTTGCATATACAATATGTGCCACTTTCTGTTTAGAATTATAAAGAAATATTTCAGTTTCAGTGAACCGGCCTCTTCAGAACTGACAACTTCTCACTGAACATGTTTCTTTGTGGCGTGGCAGCTCTCAGAATGAAATTGAAATGATGAGAATGAGAATACTAGAATGAATGAAGAATGCCATGCGATGTTTGCAAAACATACACTTGACAAACCTGTATCCTTATCAGTTATCTCATATGCACATATCTGCTTTATATCTTCCACAGTAACTTCAATTTGTTCACGGTCAGCCGACTGCCGCTTCTTACAAAGTGTGTGCAGAGATAGGAGCAAGTCTTCCAGCCCTGCCGCCATTGCTTTTCAAAACATGACATGGGACCTAACTCTTTCCACACGGTAACCCGCAGGTGCTCTACCTTTACGAGAGTTAGTATAGTTCAAAACGTTACAAGAGTTAGTATAGTTCAAAACGCAAGTGATAAGGGAAATATCAGAAGCATGTATGAAGGGATAAAGAAAGCATGTGGTCCAATAATCAAAAGAAATGCACCACTGAAAACCTTGACTGGAGAAATCATCACTGATAAGAAACAGCAGATGGATAGATGGGTAGAGCACTATATGGAGCTTTACTCATGTGACCCCAAACTAGCGGATGATGCCCTCAAAGCCATAGAGGCCCTGCCAACTCTTGACCACCGGGACACACTTCCCACCATAACAGAAGTTAAGTGTGCTATAAATGAACTTGCATCTGGCAAGGTTCCAGGTAAGGATGGGATTCCAATAGAGGTAAGCAGGAGTGGGCAAGACACACTTACTCTACAGATCCACCATTTAATAGAGCTATGCTGGCGAGGCGAGAAGGACAAGTCCCACAGGATTTCAAAGATTCAAACATCATAACGCTGTACAAGAACAAGGGAGATCGGAGCGACTGTAACAACTATAGGGGTATCTCACTTCTGTGTATTGTTGGGAAAGTATTTGCCAGAATTGTCCTGCACAGACTTCAAGTCCTGGGAGATCAAGTCTACTCCGAATCACAGTGCAGCTTCCGTCAGAACCGGTCTACCATTGATATGATATTCTCATTGCGACAAATGCAAGAAAAATGCAGGGAACAAAATCAACCACTGCTTATTGCCTTCATCGACATCAGAAATGCATTTGATTTGGTCAGTCGTGAGGGTCTGTTCAAGGCAACAAAAGAGATTGGCTGCCCACCAACTCTTCTGTCCATTGTGGAATCTTTCCACACAGGCATGAAGGGTATAACCAAGTTTGAGTTTGATGGTGCAACTTCAGAAGAGTTTGCAATCAAGAGTGGAGTTAAGCAAGGTTGTGTACTACCCCCAACCCTGTTTGGAATATACTTTTCACTTCTACTTAAATATGATCAGGATACCGGTATATACATTCACTCACGCTCAGAAGGCGGCCTCTATAATGCTCAGAGATTGAAGGCCAAGACCAAAATTAGGACCGTACTGATCAGAGAATTGCTTTTTGCAGATGATGCCGCAATTACGACCCACTCGGAGAAAGAATTACAACATCTACTATCTGTATTATCCAATGTAAATGTATTCTCAAATGCAGAAATGCAAATAGAAGACACATATTATGTCACAAAGTGCACATGGGGTACCATCAATCTTTACTGACGACGCCGAACTGGAGATAGTAGACCATTTTACATATCTGGGATCAGAGGTAAATAGCGCATTATCCCTAGATCAGGATATCAGCATCAGGATTGTTAAGGCAATGAAAATGTTAGCAAAAAGAGTTTGGGAGAACAGGAAGCTTACTGCCAAAACAAAAGTCCTTGTCTACCAGGCCTGTGTCCTTAGTACTCGTCTTTATGGCAGTGAAACCTGGTCAACTTACTCACACCAAGAGAAACGTTTAAACAGCTTTCATATGCGGTGTCTGTGAAGAATACTTGGCATTAAGTGGCAAGACAAAATCACAAATACTGAAGTATTGGAAAGATCAGGTTGTGTGACGGTGTGTTCCATGCTCAGTCTCCGTAGACTTAGATGGATATGACACGTTAGGAGGATGGATGATGGCAGAATACCAAAGGACATCTTCTTTTTTTGTTTGTGTGGTGAATTACAGGTGGGTAGGAGATCTCGGGGTCGGCTCTCTACTACGATACAAAGATGTGTGTAAGCGGGAAATCATTGATACAGGCATTGATAGTGCACATTGGGAGCAAGTCGCCGCTGAGCGTATTGCATGGAGGGCACTATCAGAAATGAAATAAAGACAAAGGAGAAAATGATTGCAGATAAAGCACATATAGAGCGTGAGAGACGTAAGATGGTGCATGATGGTGGAAATGACCATGTTTTCACATGCATCCACTGTCACTGTGGACGAACATTTACAGCACAAATTGGCCTTATCAGCCACATTCGCCACCGCCATGGATTGTAGTTATTAAGCCTTTTTGAAGCACAATGTGCCAAACTATCGTCTGTCAATACAGCAAGGTGCCAGTTAGAAAACTAGTTCCATCTGTATTTTCACTTTTAATTCGACTTGTTACAATCCATGTTCTACAGCGTTGGTCATGTTTTCCCACATCCTCTTATCTTATGTAACGCCAATCATTTTTAAAACTAACATTTTTCTACGTCATGCTTTTAAGCTGTTTCGTATCTCACTTGGTATTTCCCGTTGTCGTTGTCTAAGATTAGCTTCATAAGTGATGTATGAATGAAATAATGCATGAGAGCAGAGATAAGAAGGGCAGAATGTCAGACGGGTCTGGGTGCCCAATTCTTAACCCTTTGAAAATAAAGTTTGTTCATTAGTACCCCCATAACTTCTCCTCTCCAACTTCCGCATTGTGTTGACATTTTCCAGTTTATCTATCACTTGCAATAACATGCCTGCTCCTCCTTTGATCCACTAGCCTACAGGACAGCTTTAGGCAAGGTGGAGTCTGTTTAACTGATCCACTAGCCTACAGGACAGCTTTAGGCAAGGTGGAGTGTTTAACTGATCCACTAGCCTACAGGACAGCTTCAGGCATGGTGGAGTCTGTTTAACTGATCCACTAGCCTTCAGGACAGCTTTAGGCAAGGTGGAGTCTGTTTAACTGATTCACTGCCAAACAAAATGTAGGTTTGGACCAAACAAAAATGGATGGCGAAAAATGGGAAGTAGGGGTGTGTCACAATTATGGTAGCAGACATGTATTATATTTCAAATGAAAGCACGTTGCTTAGGGAAACTACTGCACTGATATTTTAATTAAGACAGCATTTTGGTGTTATATACGTCTAAGGCAAATACGGGAAATTACTTAAGATGATTAATTATCCAATGACAGTTAATCACTTAAGTACTACTTATCAGGGTAATGTGAAACCATGTGGTAAGATGTTGGACTGAGCTTGAGAACAGCCAACAGATATTCAGGATGTTATGCACAAGATCTCTTTATTTACACAATGGTTATGGTCACCAACCAGTATGGTCACTGCCGAGATAGAAAACAATGGCAGACTGCTTTCTTTAGACATCTAGTAAATCATGAATGTCAACTTCACAGAATTTCAGGTGACTCAATACAAGACTGGTGATCAGGCGAGATGGCGAACCATAACTGCCCAGGCTTACTGGCATTGCACGTGGTGATGATGATGATGAATGACACATACAAAACTTCTGATGTACCTAACCAGTTCTCTTTATGAGTTGGTTCACACCTTTGTTTATAAAGAATACCATGCAGAATACAATAGGCAAGCTGCTGGAGAAGTTAATTGCCAGGAAAATATCAAGCCAGCTAGAGAGGTGTTTTCCCACCTACCCTGGGTGGGTACCGTCCAAAAAGAGAAAAAAGGACGAATGCAGCAGTTTTTGCCCATGATGTCTATGAAGGTTTCCACTCAGGCATTGAAACCTTTGCTGCAGCGATCGATCTTGAGGACGCGTACAACAGAGTACCATTGGATTTTTTGATGTTTCAGCTTCTTGAACTCAAAATAAGTCTATTACTCCTTAGTTGGATCGCTGCAGCCCTCTTCCAACGGAAAGTAGTTTTTAGATGTGGCAGTTGGATTAGGAACCAACAACAATATATCCTGGCCTACCACAGGGATCACCATTATCTCCAGTACTTTTCAACGCCTACACAGTGAGAATCACCAGTGAGCAGAACACTGGACCTGGTAGGACATTGTCATATGCCGACGATGTATTAGTGTATCGTCAGGGTAAGGATAGAGATCAGGTTGCTGTGGAACTACAAACCGAACTCAATCGCATAAGTACTTGGTGTGTTGAGACTGGGGCAATGGTCAACCCAACAAAGGCAGCAGTGACTTGGTTCTCGTTGAATAATCATATTGTCAACACTCCAACACCAACTGTAAAGCTGTGTTCAGAGACGGTGGAAAGAACGCAGGCAATGAATTACCTGGGGATACGGTTTGATCGAAGCCTTCCTTATAATGAGCACACAGACCAGGTGATAACAAAGGCCAAGCGGGGTTTGGCGGCAGCAAACTGTGAACAGCGCCATCTATGTCTTCTGTACGAGGGGCTGGTCATGTCTGTTTTTGAGTATGCGATGGCAATCCTGACTCTCAGCCGTAAGCAGATAGAAAGGATGGAAAGGATACAGAATGAAGCTATGCGCATTATTCTTGGATGTACAAGAGATACAGCATGCAGGGCGATGCGCTACCTTCTTGATTTTCCAACCATTGAAGAGAGAATACAAGTTTGCAGAGCACGCGCCTACCTCAGAGTTAACGCAAACACACAACATCCACTGCATAGTGAAATTATGAAGGTGAAGGGCAGCAGGTTAAAAAGAGGACGGTCGTGGATGGGTCAAGCCGAAGACATACTTCAACAGATGTGTTCACTTGAGGACTTAAAACTTGGCGAGGAGTGGGTACAAGTGCCAACAGATTTCTGCACATCCTTTTCAGTTTGCATTCAACAAGATAGAAAATGCAGACAAGAAAATCCGGCTGCTGTTGAGGCTGAAGTACAAGCGTTGATTTTCGTGAATTCGCTAGACGGTGATGCTGTCATCTACACAGATGGGTCGGTCGTCCGACATGTGAGAAGCTCATGGGCCTTTACGGCTCGGGCCGGATGGAGAATTGTGAAGGAGGACTCTGGTGCTTTCACTGAGACCACAAGTAGCCTGACTATGGAAGTCATGGCAGTAAGTAAAGCAATAACATGGCTCGAGACACAGACATTCACTGGGGCATGTTTCCTTAGCGACTCAATGAGCATGATCAAGAGGATAGAGGTGGGTTGGATCCGAAGAGAATGGTTGCTGTCTCTGGAGCGGTCTCGGCTGGCAAAGATTAGTTTCATCTTCGTGCAAGGGCATGCGGGAGTACAAGGAAATGAGCGGGTTGACAAGCTTGCAGGTGAGGCTACGGTGGAGGGCGGACGCGCCATGGACCAGGCTGACATTCTGAATGCTCTACGAGAAGTAATACTTTTGCGTGAACCAAGTGATGACTGTGAATCTACAACCATGGCCAGACTGCGAGAACAACAAATTAAAAGAGGGGTGGCCAAACAAGAACACCACGCAGGAAGCCAAAGAAGATTGATAAACCAACACAGAACTGGTGTCGTTAGCCGCTACACGCTGCGGGATTTGCTGGGGAGGGGATCCGAGCACCTATGGACTGAATGGTTCGATGTGCAATGAGGATGATCTGTCGACTAACTAACTAACTAACTAACTTTGTTTACAAAGGTAAAATCTAATAAGCTACTTCTTGCTCAAATGAACAGTAGAAATAGCTAAAGTAGCTGTATAAAACAGAAAGAATTAAAAGTTACAACTAACTGGGACAGAAAGAGAGTAATAACCATCTAGTTCAGAAATAGCTAAAGTAACTCTATAAAACAGAAAGAATTAAGTTAGAACTATCTGGGACAGAAAGAGAGTAATAACCTATCTAGTTCAGAAATAGCTAAAGTAACTATATAAAACAGAAAGAATTAAGTTACAACTATCTGGGACAGAAAGAGAGTAATAACTATCTAGTTCAGAAATAGCTAAAGTAACTATATAAAATAGAAAGAGTTAAAAATTACAACTATCTGGGACAGAAAGAGAGTAATAACTATCTAGTTCAGAAGTAGCTAAAGTAACTATATAAAACTGAAAGAGTTCTTCTTCTTTCGTTCGCTTGAAATATGTCTATATCTGCAATGTCGTCTCTTGCATGAATTGAACTGTTTTTTTTCAGTTCACACAGTGGTCCATAGAGTTTATCTTCCACTGTCGTCTCTCTAGGCCAGAAGGTTTGCCTAGATATGGTATATTTTGGGCAGTCTTGGAGTATGTGCTCTGCTGTCTGCGACGCCAATCCACATGTGCACATGGCTGTTTCACCAATCTTGAATTTTGTATACATGTGGTTGCGTAATCTATTGTGTCCTGTTCTGAGGCGCAGAATAATGACTTGTTCTGGTCTGTCCATAACGTGGTAGTCATCTTGAGCAGGTTTTGGTGGCTTTCTGACTGATTTGATCATTCTTTTCTTTTGGTGGTATGTAACGGGCACATCAGGCTGTTCTTCTTTGGCTCCTTCCTTAGCCAATTGATCAGCTCTGTCGTTTCCGGGTACTCCACAGTGGGATGGTATCCACTGTATGGTGACTTTATGCTGACTGCTAAGTTCAGAAAGTAGTGTCCTTAGTACTGGCAATTTCCCAGAGAGGAGCGCCTCGAGTACTGATTTTGCATCTGTTAGTAGCACCACAGGTTGTGTACCATTGCTGTTATTTAGTAATTTCTCTGTTGCTATCTTGATTGCCTCAATTTCGGCATCATAGTTATGGCAGTACTTTCCTGTCGGTACTCTGGCTGTGTCCCTAGTATTATTTGGGTATTCTATGTACACTCCCGCTCCTCCATTTCGAACAGCATTTTGTGCTGACCCATCTGTGTAGACTCTGATCCAGAGATCCTGTGGGTATTCTTCATCAAGGAAGCTGAGAGTGGCTGTTCTGCGCTGCACACTGTTCTGTTCTTCCTTGTCAAATATTCCTCTCACTTTTGTCTGGATTTGTAACGATAGTCTATGCTCATCTTTCCATGGAGTTCTCTCTGGAATAGTTGTTAGGGGGATACCAACTGTGGGCAGATCAGTGGTTTCTCTGCAGAGTCGTTTGGCCTGGTGGATAAAACTACTTCTTTTCAACCGCCCCATAGCTAGGTTTTCAAATCTGTTCTTCATAGGGTGGCCTGGCAAGCTGAGGAACTTTTCTGCTTGTATTAGCGTTTTCGTATCTCTGCGCTCACTCAGTGCCTGTGTCCTCCCCATCTTCTCCATTTCCACTATAGGGGTTGATCTCATCCCTCCTGTGGTGACTCTAAGTGCTTGATTTTGCACCTTGTCCAGCTCTTGTAGTGTGGTTTTTGATGCTGAACACCACGCAGTTGACCCATATTCCAGGTGTGGTCGTATGCTCTGTTGGTAAACTTTGCTAAGTATTTTCGTACTGGCTCCCCATGTGGTTCCACTTAGCTTTCTCAGGATGGCTATTTTCCTTCTGGCTTTTGCTACTGCTTTGTTGGTGTGCTTTCTCCATGTCAGCTTGCCATCAAATGTTACTCCAAGGTATGTTGGTTCTTTATCTTCTCTTAGGAGTGTTCCATTTATCTGGATGATCCCTGCCTTTTGTTTTGGAGAGAGGGTAAATAGGGTGGTGCTGCACTTGTCAGTGTTTATGCTGACACACCATCTATTTGCCCATGCAGCAAATGTATCTACAGCTCTTTGTAGCAATCTGGTGGCCACTGATGCATATTCATTTGTGCTCCACAGAACCAGGTCATCGGCGTACATTGCCGCTTTAATTCCATGCGGTAGGTGAGCAACAAGATCATTGATGAAGATTAGAAAAAGTGTCGGGGACAAGACTCCGCCCTGGGGGACACCGTGACGCAGTAGTACTTTCTTGCTCTTGAGTCCGTCTATCTGTACTCGGGCTCTTCTGTTGTGCAAGTATGCTTTCACCCATTTGTACATTCTTCCATTGACTTTGCAGTTTCTCAGTTTCTTCATCAGACCTTCTTTCCAGACTTTGTCAAAGGCTTTCTTCAGATCTATCCATGCCGCAAGCACCAGCTTCTTCTCTTGGAATGCATCCTCAATTTCTTGAGAGAGGTAGGTTGTCTGATCTTCCGTAGAGTAGCACTGCCTAAAGCCAGCCTGCTGTGGCACAAGGATGTTTTTACTTTCAATGTACCACTGCAGTCTGTGATTGATGATGCGCTCCAGTGTTTTGCAGAGACAGCTGGTGAGGCTAATTGGTCTGTAGCTAGAGGCAATGGAACCATCTTTCCCTGATTTTAGGAGGGGTATCATGATTGCTTCTCTCCAGGCTTGTGGAACACTGCCTAAGGTTCAGCTGTTATTGAAGATCTGCAACAGCTTTGTTTTGGCCTCTGTTCCTAGGTTCCTGATCATTTCATTGAGATACCATCAGCTCCTGGTGACTTTCTCATTTTCAGTTTTGATATGGCTAGCTCCAGTTCGCTGATTGTGATGGGTGCCTCCAGGACCTCATGTACTATTTCCTTCTGTCCTGTATGTTGTCGTTTCTCTCGAATCTCTTGTTGTTTCTCTGGACTAATTTTGATATTGCTATCTTGTGCGAACGAGTCCGCAAAATGGTCAGCTGCTTGCTTCTTGTTAAGATTTTTCCATCTTTATGTAGCGCAATTTTGAGTTTCTCCCTGTGCCCTCGTCATTAAGCTGTTTTATTAGCTTCCACAATTTCCTTGTGTCTCTTTCAAAGTTCAGAGACTCCGTTTTCTCCTGCCAGCTTTTCCGTCTAGCCTGCAGCTTGGCCCTTTGAAATTTGGCTTTTGCATGCTGGAATTTATTGTGGTGCTCTTGGCTGGGTGTGGCCTCTGCTTGCTTTCTACACACTTCAACATCATTATGCAACTGTTCCAGTTCACTACTCCAGTAGGGTTTATATTGTTTACGGGCTCCTCTTGGTACTGTTTCTCGCGCTGCCTGTAGTATGCATTTCCCAAACTCTTCAACTACTTTATTTATGTCTTTCTCAGTGTTCAGGTTTCTAACCAATATGCTGTTGCAATGCTTGTACATTGCCCAGTCTGCTTTCTTGTAGTTCCACCTCGAGAGGGTGCTGCTTTCACTTACAAGCTCATTTTCTACGGTTAGAAAGACTGGCCGATGGTCACTGCCACCAAGTTGTTTCCCAACAATTCGTGTAATGTTCCACTCCAGGTCTGGTGAATGAAAAGCCAGGTCAGGTGTAGTTGTAGAGTGCCATGATCTCGAATAGAAAGTATGTGGGTCGGACGGCTTGTTAATCAACATGAATCTATTCTCATCCTGCCAGTCTTCCAGTCTCTCTCCTCTCTGGTCCATGTGATCATAGCCCCAGCTCTGCGAGTGGCTGTGAAATCGCCACACACAATCATTTTTTCTTTTAGTGGTAGTGTGTCCAGTGTCTGTGGGCGGTCACTTGGACAGTAGTAATTGATCAGATGTAGATCTGTATTACCTGTCTTAAGTTTAAGTGTCTGATACTCAGCCCCTTCCATGTAGTCTTTGATTTGGGAAGCCATGATGTTATTTCTTACAAGGGTCAGTATCCCACCTTTTTCGCCTGTCCTTTCGGTCGGATCGGTAACACTGGTAGCCTCTGATTTTGAAGGCTATATTTTCATTGAGGTGAGTTTCTTGCAAGCAACATATGCTTACTTTTTCTTGGTCCAAGATTTTTTCTAATTCTATTTTTTTGTTGCTGACTCCCTCCGCATTCCAGGAATTTCAGTCTTCTTTTTGGTTTAAGGCCCAGTCATCCTATTCTCATGTCCCCTGGCCACAGGACATCTGAGAGGACCCCCGTATTTGGGGGTTTGGCCCCTTTCGAGACTGGGGCCCCGGCATGACCTGCCTGGGGCCCCAAAGAGGGCGAGCACTGTAACAGTGTAAAGGACTAACAACATTTGGGTTTTTAATACAAAGACTTTTTATTTTCTTGATGGTGAAAAATGGCTTCCTTCCAGTTCCAACCCGGGGATGTAGACTGCCCCCTGACAACCCACTACGTCACGACTTGAGCATCTCTCCTTTTTCACCCCGATGCTCAATCGTGCTGTAGTTTTTCCCCACTAGATACTAATACCCCCTACTGTTACACCTCCCTATGTTTTCTAAAGATTTTTTCCTAAAAAGGGAAAAAAATCTTTACTCCTAATCCCTCACTCTATTCCCTTTTTTTCCTTACCTCTCACAGTTCCTCTAATCCTCCCCAAACCAACTCCAACTTACGTAACTATTCTATTTTCCTCAACTTTTTCCCTTGCTATTTAGTTATCATAGTTATCCACTATACAGTTATATATTCCTGGCTCGTTCTTGGCTCTTTATTGTTGTTCCTGTATAAAATATACACATCATAAGCACAGCTCGTAAAATCGTTATCATACCTTTTTGACCTTATAAAATTCCTCACTCTTCCAGAACACAGGATGTACAAAAACAATGTAGTGAGAGAAAGTAAAGAAAACGGTTCGCACCGAGTGAGAAGTATAAAGAATGAATACTCAACATGACCACATTTACATACAGTAATGAATATTTAAGACACTCACATTTACCTCCCTTGCCAAAAAAAAAAATTTTGTAAAAAAATTTTTTTAAAAAATACACCTTATGAAATAGATCTTTGTTCATTATAAAACAATTTGACATAAGTTTTCACAAGCCTTATATATTCAACATTTATATTGCCATCCACAATCTTGTCTATTTTTCTTATCTCATCTTTAACCACGAGCCCATGTTCATATTCTATGAACTTTTTTAATATAATTAACGCTGGTTTTTCACAGCACCTATATCTTGCCCCCGTACATCCCATATTATATACTGCCATTTACAGTCTTCCCCCAACCTTATATCAGTGGAAAAAGAGAATATTTCTCTATATTACCCCTCAGTAGTTTTTTTTAAACTCTTTTCTGAACGAAAAGCCTTAAACAAAGCCCCATATTTTGAAAATTAAACTTACTTAACTAATTTTAAAACTTATTCATTAACCATGTAACTTAATATACAAAACCATTCATGTAATCGAAATAAAATCAACACAAGACGTCATCCCCCCAAAATTAAATCTAAAGAAAAAAACACATTTTAAAATGACATAACATGCATTTTATCAAATCAGAATAAAACATTCTATTACTACTATCACTATTGGTCTCTTTTACGGACCAACAGTTTTTACCAAAAACTCTAGGAACACAATAACCCTATTCTAAATCAATTAATAAGTAACATTTTAAAAAACCAAATCAAGCAAAAAAAAACTATTATATATTTTTCAGACTCATAAAACAATCAAATAATAGCCATCATTTTCCAGTACCAACTCAAGCATAAAAACATATTATATATGACTCATGACTCATAAAATTTAGACTCAAAAAAACACAGTTTTAAAAACAATTAAACTCTTTTAAAAATTACTACGTACAGTGGCCCACCCACATTGGCCTTTTATACGATTCAATGTAAACCTATTTATTCCTACAATTCATTCGACTTTTATAATCGTGAAAACACAACTCACTGTCCAGTATATGTATCTGTTATTTACAGCCCAATATCAAATTTTAGAAAAATATCTGTTCTCTCTTCACAAAAAAATCAATAATCAACACTAACCGTACTTTTGATTTTTTCCCCTCTTAACTTTCTATCTTTTTCTATCTTAACTCCTAACACACATAACCTCTGGAATATCATCTTAAGTAAGCACTGTAAACTACAGGTTGACTCCTTTTATCTATTCCTAATGTGGCGACTATTCCAATGTCAACTCAATGTAGCAGCCATCCTCTACTTATCAATTAACTTGTGACTCGGCCTGCTAATTTTTTCCCTTGGCCCAAACCCATCACTATAACTTTTTAAATTTATTATCGTTAAACACGGCATTTCTAGCACCAATACAAAACTTGTCTATTTGCTATAGAGTACAATACCTAATTGTCCAATCTACGAAAAGTCAAGAAGTAGAAACCAAAAATTCAACCAGCAATTCTATCACCAAGAGAAAAATTATATATGCCTCCCTCAACCTACCTCTATTTAGTTATCTCACTGTTTAACTAGTCTTCAAGACCACTTATAAAAGTACTAAAGAATCCTTTCACCGTTTCCTATACTTCTTCAAGCACCACTTTCAGTTCTAAATCCTAAACTTATAACTTGCCATCTGCAGTATTCCCCATCTATCTATCTCCTACGTTTCCACTTCTTCAATAACTCCAAGTTTCTTTGAATAAGTGCAAACTCTACATCAATATCCTCTTCTTCGTACAACTTATTAGTTTTTTCCCATACTACTACTTGATTCTGACTTTTCATCCATTTCTTCTTCTTCTTCTGTATGTCTGTCGTTAGCAGCCGCTAATCTCTTCTGTTCAACATCCCATCTAATTTGTCTATCATCATTTCTTAAGGACCTTTCTAGTAGAGGCATATCTTCACCGCTTGTTGAATAATCTCTAATTCTCCTCTGTCTTTTCACTTCTCTATTTTTTTGTTTATCCATTCTTTTTTTCCCTGCTTGCCTAGTATTTTTAAAATGGAGCACCTATTTCTTCTTCCATACTATCATAATAACTTTCCTTCACATTTTCTTCTTCTATTGTTTTCGGAATCGTCTGTTCTTGAGTATCTTCGTAATTTGGAGTTGCTAGTAACTGATTTTGTGCTGGTTCTTTTCAAAAATTTGGGGGTTACTGTAGCTCCTCTGACAACTTGTTCATCTAAATATCCGGTGTCTGAATCATAATTATTATTATAATTCTCATTTCTCTTCTCCCCTCATCTCTTCTTAAGTGCTCTACATGTGCCCTTGCCACATGTCCTGTGACCTGGTTCTTGATAGTATACGATACATTACCTAGTTTTTCCAAAACGTAATAACCTGGGACCCAAACGAGCATAAAACTTAGAGTTTCTTCTATGCTTCTTGTAATAAACTCTATCACCTACTTTAAACTCCTGTAATTTTGTATTTACATTTTTGTACTTTTTCTGTCTTTCCCTAGTTTTAAAATATATTATTCTTTAATCTTACGTGTGCTTTATGCTTTTCCTGTATTATGGTCTTAAATTTCTTTATTTATTTTTTTTTTTCTATAGGTAGTATTGGTTCTCTCCCGTGTATTAAATAGAATGGTGAAAATCCCGTGCTCTCATTTTGATTTGTACGAATAGCGCTAAGGGCAGGTCCTAAGAATAGATCCCAATCTTTTTCATGTTCATCAAAATCTTTGCTATAACGTCGTATAACGTCCGATGTTGACGTTCGTTTCTAGCATTTGAAGAAGGTCTATAATATGGGGTTTTTTATATGTTTTATATTAAAATCTTTAATAACTTTTCAAATTTTTTTATTTACAAACTCTCTACCATTATCCGTAAGTATACTTTGTGGGCAACAAAATCTTGGTACGAACTCTTGTAAAAAAATATTAATGACTGTATCTGCGCTCTTATCTGGAATTGCATAAATTTCCGGCCAAAGACTGTAGACGTCTACTATATGAATTAAATACACGTTTCCTGACAATGTTCTAGGGTGTGGCCTGATATATCTAAACTAATCTTTTGCTTTGGGGAACTGAGGAATATCTGTATCTTGTAAGGGACACTTTATTGTTTTCATGTTCCTTAATCTGCATTTTTCACACGTATCTACATATTTGCATGCAGATTTAAACAAGTTTGGCCAATAATATTTGCTCGTAAGTGCTTTCACCAACTTGTCCCGACCGAGATGTCCTTTTTCATTGTGATATGCTTTTAAAACTTCATTTTCTAAATGTTTTGGAATATATTTCCTTAGCTGTTCGTTCCTTTCACACATATAGTATAACTGTCCATCCTCTTGTAAAACCAAATAATTTTTTTTATATTTGTTATCTTCCGTTTCTCTTAATTTTTTTTTTTTTTATGACTTTTTGATTTAACTCTTGTTTTTCTTTCATATTAAATTGTGCTAACTGTAGTTCTTCTTCTCTATGTTCAGTCTCTTGATCCGATGGTAAACTCTCAAATTCTTCCCTATTTATTATGGCAGAATCAAAAATATTTACTTGCCAGTTTCGGTCGTCTATCTCTGGTTCAGCTTCATCTTCTGTGTCTCCTGATGACTGTGGGTACGGAATCCTAGATAAAAAATCAGCGCATGTGTTAATCCTACCTGGAATGTACTCTATTTTTGTGTTGTATCCCTGTAGATTCAATGCCCACGTCTGTATTTTCCTGTTCTGCACTGGAGCTTCTAAAAAAGACTTTAAAGGCATATGGTCAGTTCTAATAACAAAATTTGCGTTATGTAAGTAGTAATTTAGTTTCTGAAGAGCATAATGAATGGCATATGCCTCTTTTCAAAGTCGTCCATTTCCGTTGTGATTTGCTAAGTTTATGAGATAAGAAGTAATTGGCCTTTCATTTTTAACCCCTGGTATTCCAGACTCTTTTCCTTCATATGGTTGAACCAAACATGCTCCTACTGCATTGTCCGAAGCATCTGTGTACAGTATTAACTGTTTGTTTAAGTCTGGATGCGTCAATAGTGGTACCAGTGTTAAGCTGTTTTTTAAATACTCGAACGCTTTTTGACACTCATCATCCCACTTAAATCTAGCGTATTTGCCTGTTAAATTTGTAATAGGTTCTGCTATCTTTGAAAACGCTGGGACAAACCGCCTATAATACGCACAAGTTCTATAAACGGCACGCACTTCCTTAACGTTAGTTGGAGGAGGTAACTCTTTAATAACCTTTATCTTGTCCTGGTCTGGTTTAATACCTTCTCTATTTATAATATACCCCAAGTATTTTGTTTCTGTCTTTAAAAACTGGCATTTACTAAGCTTTAATTTCACATCATGCCTTCTTAACCTGTCAAACACTAGTCTAATATGTTTTAAATGATCCTCTACATCTCCTGCTGTAAATATAAGTATGTCGTCTATATATGCTAGTGCAAACTTTTGCATACCTTCTAAAACTTCATTTATTAAGAGCATATAGTGAGATGGCGCCGTTCGAACCCCGAATGGCATACGTAAGAATTCGTAAGAACCCATATGAGTACAAAAAGCACTCTTCTTTTTCGCGTCCTTCGACATCGGAATACACCAGAATCCTGACCTTGCGTCTAGCGTCGTGAAATATGTAGAGCCATTAAGCAAACCCAAAATATCATCAATTACTGGCAGTGGGTACGCTACATTCTTAGTAATTTTGTTCAACGCCCTGTAATCGCAACAGAAGCGACTCGAACCATCAGGTTTGGCCACGATGACGACCGGAAGATGACCATTCTGACTTCGACCTTGTTAATTATTCCTGCTTTTCAACATCTCTTCTATTGCCTTTTCCACGATTTCTCTATTTCTTAATGGAGTTCTATATGGTTTTAAACTAATTGGTGGATGATCTCCCGTATCTATTTCCATTGCAACTGTTCGTGTCTTTCCCAATTCTAAATCATTAATTGCAAATACATCTTGATTTTGCTTTATAAGTTGTTCTAACACTTCCTTATTTTCTGGCGGAGCTTTTAACTGTGCCAACAATTCTTGTTCCCTTGTCATTTTGTCTAGTGAATGTATTTGAACTGTATTTCTTCTGGATGGATGGATCAATTCATCCATTCTGACGTTCCCTCTTCTTATTAACTCTTTCACTAGAAGTTTCTGAATAACTTGTTCCCGACCTTTCTACTCTATCCGTTGCCAATATGTCACTAATGTTATGATCTAGTTTGGCTATCATACATCCTCTGTATAATTTAATTTCTCTACCTGTGTTGTTGATAATCATCACTGGAAAGGTTAAGTGTTTATCCAACGCTATTATTCCATCTGGAACTTCCAAACCCGGCTCACCAATTACTTCCTCTTGCAACTCAGTGATTCTGACTGTTTTTCCTGCCACATAATATGGGTTTCTCTTCAGCTTTGCTTGTATCAAATTAACCGACTGTGGTTTTAACGTCGTGGACATTTTAACTCTAACTAGTGCTGATATATGCATGTCTTCTTCCATATCTATATAGACGTCTCTGAATTTTAATTTATGTAAATCAAAAAAAGTCTTACTCCATTTTTTATTAAAAAATCTCTACCTATCAACATGTTTCTATTTAAATCCTTCACTACATGAAAAAGATGTCTTATGTTGATCCCTCCTAACTTAAAATTTATCATTGTTTGTCCAATTACTTGTAAATTCTGTCCAGTAACAGAGTGTAAATTGTTATGGCTCTTAAATACTCTACAATGTCTCACTATTTTGTATAGAAAACTTTCTTTTACTACACTAACCTGAGCTCCCGAATCAATTAATGTACGAACTCTATACTTTCCTATTTCTATTATACAAGAGCTATAATCTGTTTTATTTTCTATAAATTGCTTAACTTCATCTACTTGTGAGCATTCTCTATTCGTCCCCCTATGTCTGTTATTAACATACTCTTTAAACCTTGGGACCTTATTATTTACCTCCTATCATAGGTCCTTTCTAATAGGTAGGGCGCCGGTTTTCCTGCGTTCTTGTACCTGTAAAATTCCTGTGTCTACCTTCAACATTCCTATTCAATCTGTTATTGTCATGTCTACCCTGTGTATTCGACTGGACACGCCTGTTATTACAAAACGAGAAACATGTCCGCATTGACCACAAAACCAACGGACAATATTTGTGTTATTTGTGTTGCCTACTGTCTCACTTGTAGGGTATCTCATATTTCTTCTTTCATCATAATCATTTCTATTTCTACCTTGCAACGTCTGTATACCTCCTCTCCTATTCCATCCGAATCTTGTTTGTCCTATTTCCATAGGCTCCTCAACTCTGTCTTCTCGACTAGTTCCTATTTCTCGTCCTGTTCTCAATCTGAATCTACGTCTCAAATTTTCTTCTTGTACCGCGATATCTACCGCTTGTGATAACCTCTCAGGGTTTTCTCTCATCAGCTTAAATTTCAAACCATCGGATTTTATGCCATCTACAAAAATCCCGACTAACATCCTCTCCACCTCTTCTCCTCGTACATTCTGTCCTAAGAATGCCTCTTCAGCCAGGTTAATCAACCTATCGCTGAACAATTGTACCGTCTCTCCGTTATTTTGTTTAGCCTGTCTCAACACCGAAAATGCATGTTGTGGATCCGTTATTTCTGCATACTTCCATGCTAGGTCTTCCTTGAATTGTTCCCATGTCTCATCCACTCTAGCCTCTAACTTTCTTCTTATATGATCCGAAACCGGTTCCGTTGCCGTCTGATACGCAAGTCTCATTCTCTCTTCATCTGTTGCTGAGACTAAATACGCATATTTTTCTATGGAAGTGATCCATTTCTTAAACTCTCTGGCCTGTCCACTAAACTTAACAATTTCTGTTGCCATTCCCTGTTGTTTTATTATCGTATTAAGTCTACCTACCGCTGTTCCTACCCCCGTCAAAACTGTGCTAAGGTGTCTTGTTCCGCCATGCTGAAATATTATTGTACAGAGCAAGCAAACAACTTCACATTTGTAATTTACTAATTTAAGAAACACAAATCAGTTATTCCATAAGAACAGTTCAATCAGTTACTAGGTTTATAAATTACCCTACTTCTGTTTCTCGATCCAAGCACGACGTATTCTCCTAGGCTCGCCGTCAGGTCAAACTCAACGCTGTATTAGTTGAAACCAATCGCGCACTTCAGGTAGTTCGTTCGTTCTTCTCAGGTAGTTTCTCTTCTTGGGATGCTCAGTACAGTACTTCAACCCTTGGTTGGGTCCCTTCTGAGATGGAGTACATCAAATCGACGTCTTGAGATAGTCTGACACGCAACAGAGCCCAAAAGATTAGCGAGCGGCTCTCATTTGCAGTAGAGCCCCGAGATAGTCTGACTCGTCAAGAAAACATTGGGCAATCCATGAATGAGTTATTTATTTGCTGTCTCGACTGTCTTTTGCCAACGTTCTTTTTTCTAGTTGTGAGCGCTCAGAACGAAATCTATTAACATTGAGGCTGAACTTGATTGTCTTATTAAAAAGTTCTTGCTCACCTGACACAACGATCAGACGACTAGACTGCTGGATTGCCCTTCAGCCAAACTTCTGCTTGCTCAAGACATGATCAAACTGGGCCGACTTTCAGCACACTCCTGCTCGTTCGAGATATTGATTTACTGACTTGAACTTGACACGTTCGCCAGAGTAATGGACAAGAGGAGTCGTTAGGATGGTGTTTGCAGGCGCTGCAACCCGTTATGGCAAGAGTTGGTTTTCACTCTTCTCCTGACGCCAATTAAATTGTTATATCAAGTCTTGAAAAAGACTTACAGACAACCACCCCTGGCCGGGCTTTTGGTTGCTGTACTCACAGATAACTTATTGGCCATCTTTCCAACCGCACTTTGTTACGTTCAATTCTTGTTCAAAAGCGTGCCGCAATTGTTTCTGGCGATCGAGACAAACGGAGCAAGGATCATCTTCATAGTTTTTAGAGTCCGCGACGTTATATAGTAGGCGGCATTTGAGACTTCGCGTTGTTACTCTGTAGACCGCATTTTGCGACTCCGCATTACACCAGGTTCGAATCCTGTGTCTAGGGCTCCATAATTAGTCCTGTAACAGTGTAAAGGACTAACAACACTTGGTTTTAATACAAAGACTGTTTATTTTCTTGATGGTGACAACATGGCTTCCTTCCAGTTCCAAGCCGGGATGTAGACTGCCCCCTGACAACCCACTACGTCACGACTTGAGCATCTCTCCTCCTTTCACTCCCGATGCTCAATCGTGCTGTAGCTTTTCCCACTAGATACTAATACTCCACTACTGTTACAGCACCATAACGATTAGCAGTAGTCGACATATTCCATTTTGCGTGATTGCGTGGCATCCTGATTTCTGTGGTGCGCCTCTTGGCTGGTTGCCTCCGACTTCAGCACCTTTCTTTGCTAGAGCAGACTGTGGTCTCACTCGAGTGTAGATGTGTACACGCGCACACACCTGTCTGCGCATGCATGTACGTGTATACACATCTAGAGCATACTGGTTATTTTCCGGCGCCAGAGATTCGCCGTCGCCCCTTCTCCTGTTAGTTTAAACAGGTCCGCCGCGTGAAGGCCAGGAGTTGGACTTTTGCTGCATAGGTTATGTATTCACGAGCCATTGAGGTATTTAAGCAATGTTGGGCGCTCACCCCAACACCACGCCTCGGCTACATACAGCAACATTTGGAACCCACTGAAAGAGTTAAAAGTTACAACTATCTGGGACAGAAAGAGAGTAATAACTATCTAGCTCAGAAATAGCTAAAGTAACTATATAAAATTGAAAGAGTTAAAAGTTACTACTATCTGGGACAGAAAGAGAGTAATAACTATCTAGTTCAGAAATAGCTAATGTAACTATATAAAACAGAAACAGTTAAAAGTTACAGTTATCTAAGGCAGAAAGCAATAAAGTAACTATCTGAGAAAGAGTTAATGTAATAGCTGTCTAGGAAAGAAAGAGATAATTTAACAATTTCTCAAGAAAGAAAGAGTTTATCAACTATCTAGGAATGATAAAGGTAAACTAACAATTATTCGAGGAAAAAGGGGTTAAAGTAACAAATACTCAAGAAAACAAACTAGTGAATGAGCAAGTACTCAAGAAAGAAAGAGTTAAAGAAGCAATTATTGGAGAAAGAAAGAATTAGAGTAAAAGTTATCTGCACCAGAAGGAGTTAAGTAATTGTTGGAGGGGAAAAAAAAGTTAAGTAACAATTACATAGGAAAGAACGTTAAAGTAAGAATTACTGGAAAAAGAAAGAATTAAATATAAAAAAATGTTCCCAAGGGATAAAAAGAGTTACACTATCTAGGCAGGAAAGTTAAAGTAATAATTATTGGAGAAAAACTAACAATAATCTGTGTCAGAAGGTTTAAAGTGACAACTATCTGAGGTAGAAAAAAAAGAAAGGATAACAACTATCTGAGGTACAAAGGGAAAGAATAACAACTACCAGAGGTACAAAGGGAAAGAATAACAACTACCAGAGGTACAAAGGGAAAGAATAACAATTACAGCTAGTCGTCGACTTACGACCTATGCAACCTACGACCATTCGACTTTACGACCACAATCACTAGCCATATTATTAACTCGAGTCTAGTGCTTCCACATTGACGTGGATAGGCCTTAAGTTCATTCCAGATTGCGACAGAAGAACACATATTTTTCATATGTCAAACAGTCATAGATGCAGTGGAAACTCTACAACAAATAATACAAACACACACAGGCAAACAAACAGACATTTACAAGGCAATCTTTCTAAAACATCTTCCTAAAACTCTTCCTAAATCATCCGAAGACACACACACACACAAAACTATTTCAAACACTAGCGGAATACAGAAAATTAGTTTGGACTTGCAGAATCAAGGCAAGATTCAACTCCCTTACATACAACAGATACTTATTTTCACTAATGTTCAAATACAAACTAGCTACTATTTTTCTTGACTGAAATGTGTAAATTCCTTAATTTCATTTACTTTTACAATTAGAAAAAAAAAATGGGGAAAACAACATCTCCACAAACCCCACAAGGAGGTAATACACAGTTTCCTTCTTTGTTACTGGTGTCTACACCGCGCATAGCTTACCGGCGGGGGTCCTTTGTGGGTCAGTACTCTTTGTCAATCGACAGGCACAGGTAAATTCTTTGTACACGCAAACAGCCAAGGTCACAGGTGTAGCTAATTTCAAACTGCTCTCTCTCTCTCTCTCTCTCTCTCTCTCTCTCTCTCTCTCTCTCTCTCTCTCTCTCTCTCTCTCTCTCTCTCTCTCTCTCTCTCTCTCCTTTTCTCTATCTCGCGCACGCGCTCAAGCAACGCGATGCTTGCCGCGTGGTCTAACGGTTCGAAATTTGTAGATACATACAAAAGTACCATTTTCAGGGAACAAAAGTGATTCAGCAATAATGGTGACACATAAGTGGAATGAAAATGCTAAAGTGTGAAAGGTTTCTTTTCTTTCTTTCTTATAAATGGTTTAGCTTGCATGGGGGAGAACGATTACTCAACCATCATCGTCAACAGTTAATATGTATGTAGTTACACCATGCCAAGACTATAATGTTGTCACACATATATGAATGTACACACTGTATTTGCTAATGTAAAAAAAACATTGTTTTTGTATATAATAAACGTATATTCTTCTTCTTCTTCTTCAGCGTTCCGAGCCATTGAGGTTCTTTGCTGCAAATACAATCTGTCTCCATTCGTCTCTCTGGTGGACCTTCTCTTGCCAGTCGTTGATTCCAAGTGCTTGTAGGTCTGTATGTATATTATCTCTCCACCGCCTTCTTGGTCTACCTCGGGGTCTACGGTCATTTATTTCCTGAGTGTAAGCGAGTTTTGTTTCCCTATTATCTTCCATTCTTTCTATATGCCCCAGCCATTGTAGTCTATTAGCCTTCATGATACCAGTGATTAGCGGGGACTTAAACAAATCATAAATGTCTTTGTTACTTCTTCTTTTCCACTCTCCACTTTGTGTATCCCTAATGGGTCCAAAGATGCGTCTTAAAATTTTGTTCTCAAAGGTTTGTAACAAGGCTTCGTCTCCTTTCGTTGTACTCCAGGTTTCAGAGCCATACAGCACAACTGGTCTGATCAGTGTTTTGTATATTGTGATTTTGGTGTTACGAGATAGCGCCTTTGATTTTAGTAGATGTTGTAGTGCATAGTATATCTTATTTCCAGAGTTGATTCTAGTTTGTATTTCTTCCCTTATGATGTTGGAGCAGTTGAAGATTGTACCCAGGTATTTGTATGTTTCCGTTCTTTTAATGGTCATATTATCTATTTGTATGTGGCCAGAGTTTTTAGCCATTCCGTCTCTTGAAATTACCATATATTCTGTCTTATCTTGGTTGATAACCAGCCCCATCTGTTGGGCTTTTTCCTTTAAGTGAGTCAATATTTCTAATGTCTTTTGTTCACTTTGCCCTATAATATCTATATCATCTGCATAACCAAGCAGCTTGGATGTTCCTCCAATATCACATTCCTCCTTTACCTTCCTTACAACTTTCTCTAGAGCCAGATTGAAGAGTAGCGGCGATAGTGCATCACCCTGTTTCAAGCCAGATGTTATTTGGAAGGGGTCTGATTTCCTGCCTTTATATGTTACTATATTATAAGTATCTTCCATGCATAGTTTAGTCATGTTAATTAACTTCCTTGGTATTCCAAATTCCTGCATAACATTCCATAGACTATTCCTATGGACACTATCATAAGCCTTTTTAAAATCCACAAAAATGTTATGGAGATCTCTTTTATATTCCCAATGTTTCTCGGCTATTTGTCGTAAGATAAATATCTGATCTATTGTTGATCTGTTTTGTCTGAAACCCGCCTGGTAGTCACCTAATATGTCTTCTGAATATGGTTTTAGTCTATTTAGTAATACTGCGGATAGTATCTTATAGCTTGTGGACAGTAGTGATATTCCTCTATAATTTCCACATTGGAACTTATCTCCTTTCTTAAAGATAGGTATCAATAATGACTCTTTCCAGTCATGGGGTAATTCTTCTGTCCTCCAGATTTTTATTATTAGTTCGTATAGCTTTAGATGTAATGCATGGCCACCTGCCTTTATAAATTCAGCAGCAATTCCATCAGTCCCAGTTGCCTTATTGTTTTTAAGTCGTGTGATTACATATAGGATTTCTTCAAATGTAGGTTCTTCAATTTGTGGTTCGCATGTTAGAACCTCTTCCTGTGGGAAAATGTTACTTGGAGCTTCACAATTTAGTAATTCAATAAAATATTCTTTCCATGTGTTGCACATTTCCTCATTGGTATTTATCATATTCCCATTTTTGTCTTTTAAACCATATGTGTTTTGTTGGTGCCCTCGTTTCATTGACTTCAGTACTTTAAAAAATTTTCTGGATTCATTTTTCTGGTGATTAGTTTCCATATCTTTGATTATATTACTCATATATTCTCGCTTCTGCTGTCTGACTATTTTTGTAGCCTCTTTACATTCATTTCTATAATGCTCTTCCTTTTGGATGTTATTGATGTCATTTAACCATACATGTCTGGCATTCTTCTTCCTAGTGACTGCTTCTTCACATTTTTGATTGAACCATCTGTTCTTTCTATGCGTGGTTAACACACCGAGACATTCTTCTGCGGTAGATTGAATTGTATTCTTGATGTTCAGCCAAGTTTGGTCAACGCTTTCCTCCAAAGGGTTTTGCAAAGTTTCAAGTTTACATTTTATTTCATCTGTAAATTTCTCTTTGACTGTAATGTCTTGTAGTTTTTCTCTGTTATATGTTGGGTGTAATCTTTGTAATTTAGTATAGAAAGCTCTCTTAAGTTTTATTTTAAATTTTGCTCCAACGAGGAAATGGTCACTGTGGCACTCAGCTCCTCTATAACTTCTGACTTGCTGTATGTTTGATGCATTTCTGTTGTTAATTAAAATGTGATCTATTTGATTATAGGTTCTCTTGTCACATGATTTCCAAGTTTGTTTGTGTATATCCTTTCTTTGTAGTCTGGTACTGCTAATCTGCAGTCCTTTGGCTTCTGCCAGGTTGATGACTCTCCATCCATTATCATTTGAAGTTGTATGTAGGCTTTCCATACCGGCCACTTTTTTATTAGTTTGCTCTCTACCTATTTTTGCATTGAAGTCTCCCAGCACAATCAGGATGTCCTGTTTGGGGGTTTCTTCTATGACATCTTCCAGATCATTATAAAAGTCTTCTTTAATATCATCTTCTTTCTCTTCAGTAGGTGCATGTACATTAATCATCGTTATATTTTTCCATTTACCTTTTATTCGTAATTTACTAATCCTGTCATTAAAAGCTTTAAAGTTTAAAACGTTCCCCCATAACTCTTTTTTGATGACAAATCCTGTTCCTAATTCATGTTTATTTTGGGTGTTTCCTCCATAATATATTTTTTAAAACAAAAGGAAAATTTTTTTTTGATCTGCCGCACTCCTAGTTATCTGTTCGTAACTTCCCTCTTTACTTCCCATGTTAATTGCTGCTAGTTGGTTCCAGTAAATATTCTTCATTATTCTTAAATCTTTCTAATTAATGTTGATATCTTCCAACATATAATAATAAATCATACAATTCAACTGAGCATGCATTTCCCTAGTTGCTTAGAGCGTATTTAAAAGGGCATAATAACATGGTAGTGATGTCTTGATTTATCACTTTATGTTCAAGCATTCTCAACAAAAAAAATAACACACACACGCACACACACCTAGACAAGCAATGAGTAGGGGACATAAACTTCTTATATTGTTGCAAGGGAGATCACTTGACTTTAAAAAAAAATAATTTTATGCTAGCAAGAATAATAAATGTTACCTTTAAACGTCCATAATTTTGTCTTAGAAATAAGACAATTAGATAAAAAGTATACATTGATAACGTCAAATAGAATACTTTCATATTTCGTTAATAAATTATTTTAATTTTTATATACTTACATTTTAGAACACACTTTTTCCTCACATAGGTATATCTTAAAATATTATTTACGTACTTTCATTGCAGTTGCATTTTAATCATAGATATAATTCCCCCTATATGGGGGAAAAACATTTTTTTACTGGGCCTCTTAGGGCCACATAGAGTGTACAGGAAATTAACCACACACATCCCTCTCTCCTGTCCCTTCTCTTGTTTGTAACATACTAGCTGACCCGTATCTATCTATCTATCTATCTATCTATCTCTATCTATCTATCTATCTATCTATCTATCTATCTATCTATCTATCTATCTGTCTGTCTGTCTATCTATCTATCTATCTATCTATCTATCTATCTATCTATCTATCTATTGATAGATCTATCAGTCTGTCTGCTTGTTTGTCTGTCTGTCTGACCCGGCCCGGCTTCGCCCAGCTCCTGGTGGGGAGCATCTAATTTAATTCATATAAGTAGTCATATAAGCTCCCGTTCCCGACTATCTGTCTGTCTTTTTATCTGTCTGTCTGACCCCGCATGGCTTCGCCCAACTCCTGGTGGGGAGCATCTAATTTAATTCATATAAGTAGTCATATAAGCTCCCGTTCCCGACTATCTGTCTGTCTGTCTGTCTGTCTGTCTATCTGTTTGTCTGTCTGACCCGGCCCGGCTTCACCCAGTCCCTGGTGGGGAGCATCTCATTTAATTCATATAAGTAGTCATATAAGCTCCCGTTCCCGACTATCTGTCTG
>JACEFZ010022025.1:5000-7500 GCA_014155875.1 Cepaea nemoralis | reverse complement strand
ACGAAGACAAAAACCATAGATTGTACGATTTATTGCCTGGCATATTTCGCTGCGTCTCGTCAGGTACGTACTTCAGAAGTCACACATCATAGAGTAAAATAATTATAGTGTGTGTGTTTTTTTTTTTTTCTGCCTCAATATAAAATTCAATATCTCAGTAACCAACTGAGGTAAAATGATGAGATTTAGTATATAATTATAACCTTATCATTATGTCCATCCCAACAAAAAAATTTTTGTTCTGGAGATTTTACAGCAGATTTCAAAGTTAGTTTATATGCGGTATATTAATTTCGACTTGGGGGATTACGTCCATGATTTTAACAGTATTACAGCTTCACCAAGAGACGTCCCGGCAGATTTTGAAATTTTCACGTGATTTCGTTTTGAAACAAACAGCGCGAAGATTCAGAGGTGTCTCCAAATGGGGGTTCTTTCATGAAACGTGATTATATAAATAAACTAGCTGACAAGGCCCGGCTTCTGGCGGGGATCTATCTATCTATCTATCTATCTATCTATCTATCTATCTATCTATCTATCTATCTATCTATCTATCTATCTATCTATCTATCTATCTATCTATCCGTCCGTCCGTCCGTCCGCCCGTCCGTCCGTCCGTCCGTCCGTCATTCCGCCCGCCGCCCACCCGCTTATCTATCAATCTATCTATCTATCTATCTATCTATCTATCTATCTATCTATCTATCTATCTATCTGTCTGTCTGTCTGTCTGTCTGTCTGTCTGTCTGTCTGTCTGTCTGTCTGTCTGTCTGTCTGTCTGTCTGTCTGTCTGTCCGCGCTATTAAATATTGATAAAAGTTACTGGGAAAAAACGTCAGGACCATGTGTTGAAAGAGGAAGAGGACTATTGGAGAAAGGATGAAAGGTTGTATATTCGATTCCGGGCCGTGTCCTTCATTTCAAGAGTGCATTTTTTTCGGACACTCCCGAGGGTCGTCGCTGGAGCTACGGAGTTCGTGCTTTGTGCGACGCTTTCCGCGCTGCGGAGAGAAACTGAGCCATATTGGATTTAAAAAAACCTGTGCAATGCAGCGGACCCTGTCGATTGTAAGCTAGTTCTTTCATTGCACCCACTCCCATACGAATCCGGATACGCCTTTGTCATCTGAATTTGCAGGTCCCCATTACCGTAAACATAACTTTTTTAGCGAGAAATCACTAGTTGTTAAGCAAAACATCAAAGGAATGTCGCCGCTTTCAATGATTTAAGTTGTTTTTGGACCTATCAAAGACATATTCCTTGGGTGGGGGTAAATATAAGACGGCTGGAAAAATGTCATAACGATGCAACAGACAGTTTTCAAAATAATTGATCGTGAATGAAGGCAAACAAATGTGGACATACTATAGATACATCTTCCAAGCTGAAATATACACATGATCGCACAGTAATATCAATTGTTTACCATGGTAATTTTAAATGGACTATCATGTCTTTCTGTTTGCACAAAACTAGCCTATGTAGGCTAGTTCGGTAAGAGTGTGTGGAGTGTGGTAAGTGTGTGGTGTGTCTGTAGTAAGGTGTGCTCCGAGCGATCTCTTACGACATTCTGGCGCCCCCATAAGAGCATGAACGGTGCTGCACAACGTAGGGGTATTCCAGACTTTCAAGGCACAGACCTCACATGGAAAAAGTCGGATGCGGATAATGGTAAGGCCCTTCTTGCACGCTACATAGAAAAGACTGACCAGAAAGACGAGCCCGCCAGACAGAGGACCACAACGACGCTCTCTCAGTTGTGCGAGGGGTCGGGACAGACGAAGAATGGATAATCACAGCTGAGATAATGCGTGCGATGCTCAAGAAATCACCTGAAACCTCCCCAGGCCCAGACGGCATCCGATATGGTGACCTACTGGTGATATCAAATGATGACATGGAAGAATTGGCCAGAGAATTCAACACCAGTATCCAGAGTGGTCATATCAAAGAAGAATGGCTACACAGCTACTTGCTGCCGCTGCCAAAACCGAACAAAGACCATTCCAAGATAAGCGGCTACAGAATCATTACGATGCAGAACACTGCTGGCAAGTTACTGGAGAAAATTGTAGGACACAGACTTGCTTGTGACTTGGAACAATGTCGTGAAATGCAGCCTTTACATCCCAGAACAATTTTCGGTTCACTTTTGATGGACCATGTAGGGAATCAACAGAAGAACAAACTGTTTTCTCTATATTCAGGGCTATACAGTCTTGACGTAAGCTTGCAAAGCCTGCAAGTAAACAAACCACCAGGGATGGCTTTCTATCTGAGAAGTGTAATTTGACACCAGTCAAGCTACCCAGCTAGTCCAGCTTCAAGGTGGTACGTGTCAAACTGGTAATTACCACCCCCCCCCCCCCCCACTGGCGGGCAGACTCAGCAGAGTGTGAAACATACATTGTAAAACTGATCCTAAACTTGACTCTAGGATAGTAATTACCTGTAGAAAGGTAGGAAGGTGGTGTTAGAAGGATAATAAACAATTCA
>JACEFZ010022024.1:15000-47034 GCA_014155875.1 Cepaea nemoralis | reverse complement strand
TTGCCAGCTATTTATGGCTTCGGCCATATTAGCAGACATTTCCATTTTAGGCATGGTCGATTTGAGAGCACGGGTCAATTGTAAACATCTGCCGTAGTGCGGATTCGACAAAAAGACAGAGATATACTTGGATGGCTCGGCCATTTAGCAGAATCTCTAGAAGAACACAGGCCTGATGCAACGACGGTGGTCATGTGAGATGGCGCGGCGAGCTTATCGACATGGAACATGGTGATGGTGGTGCTTGTGCTGTGTATATACTATTTTATGTTCTGCTTTTACAGTAATATAATTACATTTATGTTTTGATTTGAACTCCTTCCCTCCGTCTGTCTCTTGCTGTCACTGACACGTGTGCTACTGCTGGACGTGAAGACATCGGAACTTTGTTGAGTGAGGACTTTTCATTTTGTGTTATGCGCTAAGGTGTTTGTGCGTTGTTTTCTTGTTTGAATGATTTGTTATAGGAATCAGGGGATCTCGCATTCTTTGGTAGTCTGTGTCTGTTTGTTAGGTGAACTTGATTAGCGTTTGGGTATATGTATGGTAGGTATATTTAGGGATATGGTTGGGGCGATTGGAATTGCATACATATGGTATTTTTAGGGATGGCTTCCGTACGTGTGGTATGTTTAGGGATGTGGGTAAATGGGCTTCCGTAAGTATGGTATGTTTAGCGATGTGGGTAAGTGGGCTTCCGAAGTACAGTATGCTTATGGATAGGATTAAGTAGTCCGGCTTTAGGTCAGTTTTAGTCGTACTGTGGATATATGCGGGCTTCTGTAGGGACAGCATGTATTGGAATATGGATGTCTGGTTCGGCGTTAGGTTAACTTGATGGGATGTGGAATGTAACTGAGCTTTTTTGTAGGGTCAGGGTAGTTAGGAATAGTATTGATGGAGATTATTGAGTGAGATGCATTGTGCCCACTAGCAACCACAGGGTCGGAGTAGAGGAGAAAGTGTGTTGAATAGGGAACCCTGTAGAGATACAATCACAGATGGGGGAGTGGACGTCAAGCCATATAGTGTCTTCATTGTGGGGATATACAAACGTCAAGTTACTTCAACGGGATACATACTCATATGGTGTGAGCTCGCGCGCACAAAAATAAATTATATACACAGAGCAGACAGACACACACATAGACCGCCAGACATAAATTGGTATGTTGAAAGATGGATAGATAGATTGAGAGAGAGAGAGAGATATTTAGTTAATTAGTTGTTGTCGGGGGGGGGGGGGGGGGGGGGGGAGAGAAAACGTTAACCTCGCGGCGAATGAACTAGCCAGGTAACCTTAATCCCACAGGCTCAAGATTCTCCTACACCGGCAAGGTACTATAGGCAGTGGATGAAAGTTTTTTTTTTTTTTTTTGAACAGACGGTTAGTTAGTCACTTAATTAGTTAGTTAGTTAGTCACTTAGTTGGCTAGCTAGCTAGATGTATAGTTAGGTGGGTGAGTGCGTGGATGCATACATGTGTCTTGGGTGGGTAGATTACGTGAGTTTGTAGAGGGTTATGTATGCTCCACTGGGTGATAAAGCAGAGAAAATAAAAGATCTGCATTCAAAAGGACTAACTTATAAATGAAGCAGCGGGTAGAGGTGGAGAAAGATGATGGTATAAAGACATATGGTATGGAATGTCTAGATTTAATGATCGGAAGCACAGCTAAAATGTATTTATAGAGGCATAACGTAATGACATTTTCTCGTGGAAATTATGTATCATATAATAAACATAGATTTGAATTGTGGAGATTACTATCAGCCGAGTGCTTTCATCACGTATACACGACTTAGCTAGCAAAGACTACACAATGCTGAGAGCACCCTGATTCTTGTTCCTGTCATGGTGGCTGTGGAGTCCTGTGTGTGATAGAACTTACAGAGTTGATGTATCATGGATGTGCATGCTCAAGTGTGTTGTTCACATTGCATGGATGGTGTCACTGCTTGTGAGCATATTGTTCGTGCATGGTCCCCCAGTATGGTTGATTCCCTCGTAATATTAGGTTGGGATCTGTTGACAATGGTATACCTACAACTTGTGGAGGAAACATGACTATCGAAGGCCTGACCCTGGCACTCCCAATGTGCAGTGGTATTGGCCTGTGGGCCCACTAACTTGGCGTGGCGGCTTATGTTGCATGGTTGTTCAGCTATCTTAGTGCTGCACCGTTTCCAGTCAGTGTTGTGTCTTGTTCGTTGTCTTAGTAATATTCGCCACCGCATTTTAATAGATGGTTGTTTCGTACATGAGGGAAGAATTCGACAAGACGGGATTGTCGACAACAATAACAGCAGCAGAAACAGCATGCCAATAACAATGAAGCTTTACAGACCCAAGGGGCTTATTTGTGGCAAACAAATCCCGTCACTACTAGGGAGTGAATCCCGGACTGCTATGTAGTACCTCGACCAGTCCAGATTAAATAAGTTCTTCTTCTCCCTTCTCTCTCTCTCTCTCTCCCCCCCCCCCCCCACCCATCCCCCATCACCACCTCCTCCTCATTTCCCTCATCATCTTTTACTTCCTCTTTCTTCAGCTCCTTCTTCCTTTCCTCTTCCTCCCTCCCTCCCCACACCACCACCACCTCCTCCTCTTCCTCCTCCCCCACCACCACCTCCGTCTTCTTCTCCTGCCTGATCTGGAGCAGGCATTGGTGATCATGACTGTACTTCCTGTAAGTTATCTATTATTGTCACGAAGTTGATACTGCTAATATTATTATTTATTTCCGAGCCGTTTAAACTGTCCTCGTACATCTTTCTCTGTCTCCCTGTGCTTCTCTTGTCTAATATTTGTCCACCTTTCCTATTGACTTTCCCCCTTCGATATTTAGGGGATGTCTAGTTGGCTGTTCGTCGAAGTACACATGTTCTCTTCCCCTCGATCTTGCCCATTGTCATCAAGTTCTCCATTTATTTCTTCTCATAACATGCCAAAAAAATTGTGACTGTCAACGTCTAATTTCTCTTATCAGTTTACGAGTTTCATTAGTTTCTTGTAGGACTTGCTCATTGATTTTTCTGTCTATCCATGGTATTCTTTGCATTTTCCTCAGAAACCACATTTCCACAGTCATCAGATGTTTTTCGTCTTGTTTTCTCATTGTCCATGCTTCACATCCATACAAAAGTACAGGTTCTATGCAGCACTTCAACACTCTTTTTCTCGTTGCGATTGACATCTTTTTATTGGTCAGTATGTTTTTCATCTTGCAAAATGCTGCCTTAGCCTTGGCAATTTTTGTCTCTGACATGAGATACTTTCCTAAAAGTCATTCTCTAGATTCCCAGTGTGGCAGTTTGTCCGCTCTGTCACATTCTCCATTAATTCTTGTGACACAGACCGCCCATAGCCCTGTTTAATCATCGCTAGACGCGAACGTAATCTTAGCCTTTGTTAATCTTAGAGAATTTTATGTTGATGGCTTTATAGGATGATGCCCACATCGTTTCAGCTTTTTATCATGGTGTGTTTGTGTTGCTGTATACGTGTGGCTTTCTCCAGCATTTGTCATGGCATCTCCTCCATTCTGTTTATCTTTTTGTTTACTTAATTCGGAGTTGTTTTTTTTTTCTCCATTCGTGATATTTTATCGTGCCTTTTGCAGTGCCCGCCATTCTTGTTTTTCTGCTAGTCCTCCCACTCTTTTATCTTTAATGTCCTATCGCTATCCATTTTGTTTATCGCCTCGTTAATTTATTTCCACTGTACTGGTGTCCTGCGGTTCTGATTTATTATTCTCTGAATTTATTTTCGTTTTGTTTTGTAATGTAATTTATTTTAATTCGCTAATTTCGGATGTTTCTCCTCTCTCTCTCTCTCTCTCTCTCTCTCTCTCTCTCTCTCTCTCTCTCTCTCTCTCTCTCTCTCTCTCTCTCTCTCTCTCTCTCTCTCTCTCTCTCTCTCTCTCCTCTCTCATATCTCTCTCTCTCTCTCTCCGTGCGTCCCCCCCCCCCCCCCCCGTGTGCCCCCCCTCTCAGTAATGATGATGTTCATTTTGAATCTCCCCTCTGTAATGATGATGTTCAGTTGGTCTGCCGTCGCACGTTTTTTTCCTTCACGTGATATTCTGTTTTCTGTTGTTTGGGCAAATCTTTCCACTTTGTTTGCTTGTCTTCTGTACATTTGTATGCGCTGTTTCATCTCTCTTACTCTAAATGCCCCCCCCCCCCCCCCACCCCCCCCCCCCCACACACACACACGCGCGCGCGCGCGCACCCCGCAGTGGCATGTTTGTTTGTTTGTGCGTTCTTATTATGTTGTCTTTTGTAGTTATTTTACTATTTGTTCGTTTTTATTTACCTCTCAGTGGTTATTGAATTCGTTGTCAGAATGTTGTTGTTCATGTATTGGGTAATTGGGTCTCTTTCTTACGACTTGCTTGCTACAGGATTTTCAGGACTCCCCTACTTTTGCACTGCACGAAATAACAACTCGTGACATTTGCAAAAGGAATGCAATTTATTTAGAGCTGACAATTTAATAGCTCTGCGAGCGGTATGCTTCATTAACATTATACAACATGAATGCAATGAAGTGGTGAGAAATGATGCTAGTAATCACAATCTAAATCTACAGCCTAATATTTGACTATTGCCTAGAAACTTATAGCATTTGTCAAGAACACGTCTACTCTCTACCGTCTCCAGTCGGGTCTGTCCACACGCTACACATTGCGTGGTCAAGCACGGACGCTGTCCCCTCCGTGCAGTAGCTAGTCTTGCGTGCATGGAGTCCCAAGCACTTCACGGTTACTCGTAAGGCCAAGCTTCCCAATGGCTTGGGGAAGCCCTCGCTCACTTGTCCTTATTGCCCCCTTGGTCTGACACAATGTGTCCCCTTGTGAAGCTATTTATAGCGCTGGTGTCTCTCCTGTCTGGTGTCTCCCTACTATACTTGTGTTAACTCTTATTAACTCTCTAGAGCCTTATTGGAGATTCTGACAGGCTCCCCTCCTCTCTGTGAAGTGTTACTTCCCTTTAACTCATGTTTGTAACACGTATGGTCACAAAGAAAAATTGGATGTCCAATTTTGTCAGATACCCAATAAGTTATAAATCTCTCGTTTGGGGATAGAACAACTCTCTTCTTCCTTTACTCACACTGTTCTATCTTTTCACTCGGCTAATTAAGTAGCCTATGCATCAGTATAGTTGGTTCTATAGATATCTTTGGGAATTGTTTTGAACCGTAACCGTTGTCTTATGACTTATGTCCTGGCTTCCGTCGTTTGACCCTATGTCTTTTGACTTTCACCCGTTGACTTATGTCTCGACCTGTCCTCAAATTGCCCAAAATGACAACCCAAATACAAGTTGACTCTGTTATGAGTGCAACACATGAGCATAAATATGTTCATGTTCCCATTAATATCCTCTCCAACTCATATACACACAGTTCTACTTTTCACCTTCTCGCTTCCGCTTGTGAAAAGCTATTTTCAATGTTACATTAAGGTTTTTAAGAAGTTATTGTGTCCCCTGAATTCAAGTTGTTGTTCTTTGAAACAAATAGTGTGTGCAACTTTTATGTGTTTGTTTTCCTGTTTGTTTGCGTGTTTCCTATTAAACTACAGTGTACATAACTTACTAACCTGTGTATGCGTTAGTGTATTAAATGTGTGTATTCCTTCGAGCGCCATAAATCGGTTTATTGTGGTTACAAACGTTTGTTATTCTTATTTATGACCACAACTCCGCTTTCAGAAGCTCAAAGTACGTTCCCTATCTAACTTATTAAAGTATGGCAGTAACACACATAAGAACTTGACAACACATTGGTTACACAGATGACACAGACAAGTCAAAATAAGACGTTTCCAGCGGTGAAAAAAAAATTTGCCGCTAACTTTTCTCTCTCACTCTCTTTCTTTCCATGTTTACTACTTTTCACATTCTTTCCTCTCATTTATTCGTCTTGCATACATCTTTCACTCGCTTTCATACTCTCCTTTTGCTCATACATTTTCTCGTCATTAAAATATGTTTCATAGCATCAAATACATGAACATTACATATTTACAATAAATGATTGGCTGAATTATAACAGTAACCACGCCAAATGACTGTGCGTTTTGTTTGCACATGTCATGTCTATACAAAATATACACGGTTATGAGGATGTAATAGTAACTAATATGATTTGGTGTGCTGTCCTAAATTATCCCAAGGGAAATAATCTACTAATTAATTTCATTTAAGAGAATTGAGTTAACTACCTTAAAGTGTTATTTGTAAATAAGATGATGTTAATTCCTAAATGGTTGGGTTAGTTTCGAAATGATATTTTAGTTAAATGAATTTATAAATGATTATGATTATGAGGTGATAAACTAATGTAATATCTAACAATTGTATTTCTATTATTGGTGTTACCTTAAATGGTTTATTAACTAAATGATGGTGATTTCTAACTACCACATGACATAAATAAAGTTATATATGCATTTGAACATTTAGCAATTCAATTATTCATAGAAAAAATGAAGTTATGTGTACTGTTAATAAAATAATCATATATATATATATATATATATATATATATATATATATATATATATATATATATATATATATATATATATATATATATACTATATATATATATATCACAGTTACATTTGTATATCTAATTACACTACTGAAGTCCTCCTTTCCGTTGTGAAGATGGAGCAATATTCTTTGTAGACTATTATAACATAGTTCATTTCGGCAAAGTCTTCTATGCTCTCCTTCATGGATAGTGTATAAATATAGTTCCCCACTAACTTATGTAGGTTCATAGCTAACACTTCAATGTTATTATCGCTTAGGTATGTGTCAGCGCATGTTACTTTTGCGTCTGTTCGTTACACTTTTCATAGCACTGTTACTTTCACACCGTTTACATGTTTGGCAATGATAACGCACTTACAGTGTATCTTAATCACCACATACGGCACTGAGTTACTGTCAAAGTCTTGCTTAGGGCAAGAATTAGGGCTCGTCACTTGACAAAGTACGATCTTAATTATCCTATCTAAACAACACAAGGCTAACCGCCGATAAGATATTTCATGCTATTTATTCGCGCACTGCACACATCGTGAATCAATACATGCTACGCGCAATCACAAGTTACAATATACAATGGATTACAACAGTGCAAGTAATCAATACATCAATACAATATAAGATATCAATGCACTCCAACTTACAAGTCACACAGACATGCACTCCATCTCAAGCTGTCAAACAGGCTAGCTTTCACGACATGCAACAACTCTCAGCCGCTTTCACACGTCTGTCTCTGACGACCGTCCAGCTCAGTCTGACTGGACACAGCACACTCTCTAGTAGCGCTTGGGTTAGCACGCGTGACCCCTCACGGTTCACGCTGTGTGCTATCTGCCTGCTTAGCATCGTTCAGCGCTTATCGCCTGTAGTGCTTATAATAGCCCAGCGCTACACTATCAAGCGCTGGCTGCCTGGCGCTAGTGAGGCCGCCGCATTATAACTGTAGGGCTTATAATATCTCGGCGTTGCATTGTCGGGCGTTGGTGCAGACAACGCGTTCTATCCTCGGGTGAGACTCTGACATCCCCCCCCCCTTAATTTCATGAAAGGTTTACCTTTCATGTACTCTATTTCGCTGTTCTTTATCTTGTCAGAATCGAACTTTGCACTTTATCTGACATAGCTCTGATTAGTTCTAATATGTACAGGTGATTAGTAAGCAATATGTATATGATCCCCATGCCTATCCATACAGCATAATTGTCAGGTACAATCAACTCCATGGTTTTTACCTCACTGAGACACAGCCAGTCCGGTAGTTACTGCTAACTTGCCCTACCTCTCCACCAAAAAGAAAAATTACAAATAAACAGGTGAGTCTGTGAGTATCTACCTATAAGATAACTCCGACATTGAACATCTATCCCTATCTAATAGAATGCCCGATGAAGGTCTTCAGTTTTGGCAAGTTTTCCCATATACACATGACGTCCTCTTGACGTGATACCTATTAGGCAAACATGGTAGTTTCAATACATATTTACGCATCACCAACAATATTTAGTTGTGTCCCTTGTTTATGTAACAAATTTAGGGACAATAATTTCATCATGCTTTCAACAAAATAAATTACAGGTACCATTTTCTTTCTTAGTGTCATAATTTGATCCTCTCTGACAAAAGTGCACAAAAAGGTCACTTTTGTGAAAAAGTCAATCAAGTTACGATGCTGAGATTACGTCTAACAAAAATCGACATATACAATTTTGTATATGGAAATGTTTCATACTCGAATTTACATACAATTGTCATCAATTTACAAATATTTTATTATGGTACATTATTATGAAAGTAATATAAATATATAACAGAAGTGTACAGATGTTGCCGCACACTCACATTAAGGTCTCTCGTTGCGTTAGATTGTAAATATACGGAGTACCCAGATCTTGTTATCAGTGGTAGGATAGCTTCTTCCATCATATTCTCAGATTAGGTTGTCACGGTCATCACTCATACTTGTTAAAACGTCGTGGACCATCTTTATTGTTGTACTCAGGATTGCTTGGTACTTGTTCAAGCTCAGTAAGTTTTTGGGTCCTGTAGTACTGTCCTGTGACACTTATGGTGTCGTTATTATAATGATAATATATATTTACACTATTAATGACATTCTTGCAACTTTCTTATAATTATACGAACCGTCCATTCACATGATAATAACAATATGTACATACTATATTTACACTGGGAAATTGCATTTTCCCTATCACACAGTTTTACACAGCGTAACTGACATGAAGTCACAATTGGCTGTGGTGTTGAGCACTATCTAGGTTGCAGTTTATACACCATCTGCAATGTGCTCGGGTGTTACCTGGCTATTGGGTGAGTCGTCAGGACATCTCGATAGAAGATCGGCAAGAGAGTTATGTGAGCCTTTGATATGTCTGATTTCGAAGCTATAGTCCTGTAAAAGAAGGGACCATCTGGCCACTCTTTGGTTAGTTGGGGTTCCCCTCGTGATAAATGTCAACGGACTATTGTCTGTTTCAATGATGAAATGTTTACCTAAAAGAAATCTGGACAATTTACGTACTGAGAACACAAGAGCGAGGGCTTCGAGTTCCGGCGTGCTGTAATTTCGTTCGCTGGTGTTCAGTTTCCGGGAGACGTAGTATACCGGGTACAACACTTGGTCGTGTTCTTGATGTAGTACCCCTCCAATGGCTACGGAGCTCGCATCGCATCTTAGCCTGAAAATAGTGCTAAGATCTGGTAATTTTAGAATGGGTTCCTTGGAAAAATAAGATAATACTTTCGCAAATGCAGGCCTTAAACATTCGCTATTTACAATGACATTTGGATGTTTGTTTGTTAGTAAATCAATAAAACATTTTCACGACATGCAACAGTGTATCTTAATCACCACATACGGCACTGAGTTACCTAACATTTACAGTGTCACTGTTTCTGGTGATCTCTGGTCGATCCCTTCCTGCAAATCAGGTATTTCAATGGGTGATGGTCGACTCAAAATGTCTGCAACAGTGTTCAATCTTCCCTTTAAGTGCTGGATGGTAAATGTGTAATTTTGGAGAATCAAAGCCCACCTGTAGATTCTGTTGTTGTGGGGAACTCCAGACTGCATCACCGACAATGGAGAATTATCGGTTTCGATCACAAACTGTGCTCCTGCCAAAAATCTATGAAATTTCTTAACAAAATAGATCAAACTGAGGCCCTCCAATTCTGATGCTGAGTATCTAGATTCAGCAGGGCTAATTTTCCGACTTACGTACATTACTGGGTGGAACTTCCCTTCGTAGAACTGTCCTAGTATCCCAGATATGGAGATGGCACTCGCATCTGTGCGTAAAAAATAGGTAAGTTTTGGATTAGGCATACAAAGGATAGGTGGAACGCTAAAAAGGTATTTCAGTTTTGATAACGCGCTAATTAATCCTGCATCTTGTACAGATAATGTAGCCGAAGCTTTTAAGATGTTAGAAAAAACACTGGTGATTTCCGCCAGATTTGGAATAAATTTACTATAGTAGTTTACCAGACCCAGTAAACTTCGGACCTGTTTCTTGGTCGTTGGCTTGTCAAATTCAGAATCTTGGTGACGATTCTGTCATCTGTTCTTAATTGGCCCCTGCAGATGGTATGACCCAGGAAGTCAATTTGTTCCATGCCCAATTCTACTTTGGTCGGCTTCACTGTAAGCTCAAATACTCACAACCTGTCGAAGACTTGTCGCAATTTCAGTAGGTGTGTTGTCCAGTCTTCCGTATGGATACATATGTCGTCTATATATGTAGAAATATTGGTCATGCCATGGAGAAGATCCCTAGTTAGACGGACGAAAGTCGCTGGTGCGTTACGAAGGCCAAAAGGAAGAAAAAGCCACTCATATAGACCTAAAGGAGTGGAGAAAGCTGTTAGATGAATCGAATTTACTTCCATCGGGACTTGCCAATAACCTTTCGTGAGGTCAAGCTTGCTAAATATGCGAGATGTACACATGTCCAAGATCAAATCCTCGCATGCTGGAATTGGTTCAGCGTCAATTTTGGTTATTTTGTTTAAACGGCGATAATCGACGCAGAGTCTAATAGTAGAGTCCTTTTTGGCGACAAGGACGATAGGGAAAGAATACTCTGACTGAGATTTCTGAATAATTCGGCTCCTCTGGAGAGATAGTAGTTCTTTGTCGAGGTTCGACCTGTATTTGAGAGGGATAGAATAAGGTCGACACTTGATTGGTGTGTTGTCAGTAAGAATAATAGAATGTTCTATTCTGTCTGTCTTTCCTGGGATGTCGGAGAAAATGTCTCTGTATTCCGTAACTAGCTCTATTAGTTGTCGTCGTTGGTCGTCTGTAAGTTTAGTTTCTATCTTTATGCTGTCAATGGTCGCAGTCGTGTCTACAGTAGGGACGGGTAATTCCATCTCGTCTTCGTCTGTCTCGTTCAATACTGTTGTTGTGCTAGTTGTGTGTGCTGTTACCTGGCTAAGTGTGTTTGCGTTGTCGCTGTTGTGTGTCGCCCTACCTAGTGAAGTTGTGTTGTGTACGTCTGTCGTCCCATTGCTTGGTGTTGGTGCATTTTGTTCGTCTGTCTGTTGTTCTTGTCGTGAAAAGTATGGTTTCAGCATGTTGATATGAAATATCTTTAATTGTCCTTTTATCGATATTTCATAATCCACATATGATATTTTACGTTCAACGTTTAATGGCCCTTGCCAAGATGTTAGTAACAAATTACGTTTATCAGGTAATAGAAGCAAAACCTTCTGATTTGGTTCAAGGTGAATAGTTTTAGCACCCTTATTTGCATAGTAGCGGTACATCTGTCCTTTCTTCTCCAAAGATGCCTTGGCTATTACACACGCTTTCATTATTCTATCGCGTGTCTCCGTTACCATCTCATACGGTGTTACTGCTGGTGGATTGTCTGGTAAGCTAGTAATTAGCTGATGGTAAATGGTTAGGGGTCCTCGAGGGTTCGCCCCATAAACTAACTCACAAGGTGAGAAACCCGTACTCGAGTGCGGAATTTCTCTATGGGCAAATAGCACTGCTGGCAATAGTGTGTCCCAATTAGATGGGTTCTCCGCTGTTACTTTAGCCAGCATGTGTTTGAGATCCCCGTTAATTTTTTCTATGATCCCGTTGCTCATTGGGTGGTACGGGGTACAGAAATGCTGCTCTACTCCTAACAATTTGGTTAAGGCTTGCGTAGCAGCCGAAATAAACTGTGTTCCCCGATCTGATAAGATAGGCCGTAGGAAAGCCAAAGCGAGAAAATAGTTGCAAAAATACATTTGCCACATCTTTGGAGGTGATGTATTTCAGTGGAATAGCTTTGATCCACCTGGTGCATAGATCCACGAGAGTAAGTATATATCGGTTTACTTTGCTTGACACCTGATTTAGGGGTCCAACAATATCGACCGCTACACACTCAAATGGTCTAGATGCTAATAATGACCGTTGAACTTCTGCCGTCACATGCTTTCCCTTTCGTACAAGATGTTGACAAATAGTACACGAACGACAGAAAATTTTTATGTCAGAACAGAATTTAGGCCAGTAAAAGTGTGACAGAACTCTGGCTCACGTTTTATCAAATGTCCAGCAAACGGTGACTCATGTGCGATTTTTAGCACATTTTGTCGGTATGTTACAGGTAACACCGTCTGCTGAATTTCATGGTTATTATTTGTGTAATAACGCATGAGAATTCCGTTAAATTTTCTAAAGTACCAAGATGCATTTTTAGACACTTTCGCTCGCTCACCCAACAATTTAAAATAAGGTGCGATAGTTTGGTCGGTGCTTTGTGCCTCGATAAATTTATGTCGAGTAGTGTTGGTATCTGCACCACTTGGTGTTTATAGCTGTAGCATTTCATTTTGTAAGTCAGTATAGTTTGTTTGTGTATCTGACCTTGTTACAGCGTTAGCCATGTGTGTATGTTTCCAGGCTCTTATGTCGTTGTCTGTACATTCTTTCAATGAATCTAGGTATCCTAAAATGAGATCCGTGCATGGATCTTGCAGGATTGCATAAGTAAATGTGCCGGTAAGGAACGGGGTATTGATATGCGCTTTTGCCAGTGGATATTTCTCAATGGTTCCAGAGAAAGTACGGCATTTGACAAATTCACCCGTATAATCTTCTGGTCTAGCAAGTTCTTTCCTTAAACCCAGTAGAGTGCTCCCGCTATCGATTAAACATTGGCATGGTTGATCATTGACCAGTGCATCGTAGAACTTAAATTTACCTCTGGAGGCACTTGCTGCGTTAGCATCTTCATTTGAACATGGTATTACGTGCCCACATTTCGATTTACCATCCGCATGAAACTGGTGGCATACGTTACATTTGTTAAAGTCTAATATGTCTGTTACTAATGCTACACTCTCACATTCACTCGTTGGCAACACATTCACAAGTTCTGGATCAATGTCACTCTCATCGTCTGATGACGTATCGATGAGTGCTGCATTATTTGCCTTCATTCATTGTCTACCAATACATTTATTACTATAGTGGCCATAACTGGAACAAAAGTAACATTTAACAGCACGTTTAAATGATGATCTTCTGCTTTCTTGCTTCTTTAACACTGCTTCTAAGTGTGACGGATATGCGGGGTTTTTATCACACATAGAGTAAGTAGGATGAAAAAGACTACAATAGACTACATCGAGGTGGTTTCTGATATGGTTTGTCCTTCTTACGGTAATCTTTCTGATTGTAAGATCTATTAGGTACTTTGTTTGCAAAAGCAGTGATTTCTGTATCATGTGTTGTAGATTTAAATATGTCCCGATTAGATGACAAATATGCTGACCCCCGTTTCTCTAATTGCTGAATGGATTCAATATCTGACTGTTGTAGAAACTTCACAAAAGGGGTAGGAACGGTAGATATCACCTTGTCCATTACCATAAGATCTTCTAATTTTTCATAGTTGTTACCCACTTTCGCCGCTCTAGTCCACTTTTTAAATGTGCTCTGCACGTTAGAGTTGTAGTCTAAGAAGGTTTCAGTTGCTTTTGGCTTAATTTGTGAGAATTGAATTTGGTACCCAGTGGCGTCTAAAAGAAAGTGTTGCATTATCCTATCGTGTATGTACTGATAATTGTTCCTTACCTCTGTAGGTATGGATTCTATTACTTTTAACGGCTCCCCACTGAGATTTCTCATGTAGATCATTGCCCAGTCATCCAAAGGTATTTTCTGCGTCTTTAGTTGGAATTCTATGTTCTCAGTCCATGCGCTAATTGAATCCCCTATACTGTATGGTTTGATAAGGCCTTTATATTTACTACATTTTTTTCTGTTCTTCTTGGCTCTTTTGTTTGCTAGAGGCTATCTGTATGTTAGAATCTACCTCCATTTCCTTCATCTTTAATTTAGTCTCTGAGTCTACTTGTATCTGCTTTTGTTTGGTAGCCTCTTCGATCTCTTTCATTTCTTTTTGGTGTTGTCTTTCTAGTGCTCTTTCGTCTCTCTCTAGAGCAGCTTTTCTCTCTGTCTCTTCTCTCTGTATAGCAGTTTTTCTTTCTGTTTCTTCTCTGTCGAGCAGTTTCCTCTTTCTGTCGAGCTAATTCTTCTTTGTATTTTTGATCGACCCATTTCTCTAATTTTTTTTACCAGTATGGCCCATTTCCTTGCCTGCCTGGATACAATCATTTAGTGACGCCATTTTATGGCTTTATGTTAGGTCAAAAATGATATCACAGTAATATTCACACAATAGTTTGTAATAATGTGGTAGTAAATATACATCTTTACTGAAAAAGAAGATGCATGATTAATATAGAGCATACCAAAATATTCTGAAAATATACTCATCTAATTCTTTGGATAATACGGTTCTTGGGATGTTCCACCGCTGTCTTCCACACTCACAAAATGATTGACTTGATAACACAATGGATGCTTCTGTTTAGTAGAGCATCAAAAATTATACACACGCATATGTTGTAAATACAAATTTATCTTTCATGCGAATGATGAATGAAAAAATGTGATAGATAATGATAAATGGTGTTAATGAATGAATGATATGATCGTCTGAATGAATGTCATGATACGTAGTATGATTCGTCGTATGACCGTCGATGTTGTTTTGTCTTCACTTTCTGACTAGTTTGGTATAACTTCGTTCTAGGCTTCAGTTCAGTCGCTAATCTACTTACTGACTCTAACGAATGGTGACATTGATGGCTGTATCACACAAAATGAAATGTACACGGTGGTTAGGTTGATAATATTCACTGATGATTGTATACATTTTCATTAATTTCTGTAGAATAACACACTTTCAAATTAATTTTCGTATAATTTAACACTTTATAATTTACTTTGGCTTCATTGTGGTTCACGCTCCACAAATGGTATGATCGTTATAATTCACAAGAGAAAATTATTTCTGCCATATGTGCAAACAAATTTACATTACTTTCAAATAATTAACACAGCATTGATGTTGAATCGTGCAATTGACTGCTGCTGGTTCAGAACTTTCTGATACCAATTGATAGCTGGCAGTGGTTCAGTGGTTTATGACACCAATAGACTGCTGGCGTTGGTTCACTGGTTTCTAACACCAAATGACTGTTGGCGTTGGTTCAGAACTTTCTGATACCAATTGATAGCTGGCATTGGTTCAGTGGTTTATGACACCAATAGACTGCTGGCGTTGGTTCACTTTTTTCTAACACCAATTGACTGTTGGCGTTGGTTCACTGGTTTCTGACACCAATTGGGGTCCTGCCTGTCAGCGACTTGCTTGCTACAGGATTTTCAGGACTCCCCTACTTTTGCACTGCACGAAATAACAACTCGTGACATTTGCAAAAGGAATGCTATTTATTTAGAGCTGACAAGTTAATAGCTCTGCGAGCGGTATGCATCATTAACATTATACAACATGAATGCAATGAAGTGGTGAGAAATGATGCTAGTAATCACAATCTAAATCTACAGCCTAATATTTGACTATTGCCTAGAAACTTATAGCAGTTGTCAATAACACGTCTAATCTCTACCGTCTCCAGTCGGGTCTGTCCACACGCTACACATTGCGTGTTTCTCTCTCTCTCTCTCTCTCTCTCTCTCTCTCTCTCTCTCTCTCTCTCTCTCTCTCTCTCTCACACACACACACACACACACACACACACACACACACACACACACACACACACCACCCCTTCTTGCGTTCTTATTGATTAGTCCAACTGTTTCCCCTCTTCTGATTGTATTCCCATCAGTTATCTTACATTTTTTCCCCCTGTTATCATGATTATTAATAATGAACAAGTTTCGAACTCTTTTGATAATGTTTATAATTTTCTTGGAAGAAACAACGGCGAGGAAAAGAACTGGTCACCCCATCCTTGTTACGTCGTGAGTAATATGTGTTTAAAAAATAAATACACACTTCATACTCCAAAGGCACCATTGCCTGTGAAAATCACAGCTTTAAATAGAAGTTTCACGCTCTTAATCAGGGGTGGCCAACCTTTTCAGCTGGCGGGCCAAATTTCAGAAATAAGATTTTCTGCCGGGCCATGCACCTAATTTTTTTTAAATTTTTTTAAAATTAAAGTAAATAAGCAAGCGTGCTACAGCCTCGACCACATCATCGCTTCCCACTCCGCGGGCCGCAACATGACGTCTGGCGGGCCGCATGCGGTCCGCGGGCCTCGTGTTGGCCACCCCTGCTGTAAATCTTCCAGCTTATGTCTTTGAATCTGAGAACAGCTGGTCTTGTATATTTCTGTGAGGCAACGTCATTGTTTGTAGGTGGCTGTTCCAACATGCTATGTGTATGGCTACATACGGATGTCAATCCTGTACCATTTCACACACACCAACTAAGAAAAGCTTGAGCTAGATCTCTTTGAGTCGTCACTTCGGCTAGATTTCTCTTTGAGTCATCACTTCATCTAGATCTCTCTTTGAGTCATCGCTTGAGCTAGATTGCTCTTTGATTCATCAGTTCAGTCAGATTGCTCTTTGAGTCATCAGGTCAGCTAGATTGCTTTTTGAGTCATCACTTGAGCTAGATTGCCCTGTGAGTCATCAGTCAAGCTAGATTGCTCTTTGAGTCATCCGTTCAGCTAGATTGCTCTTGAGTCACCAGTTCAGCTAGATTGCTCTGTGAGTTATCACTTAGGCTAGCTTTCTCTATGAGTCATCCGTTCAGCTAGATTGCTCTATGACGCATCACTTGAGCTAGATTTCTCCTTGAGTCATCAGTTCAGCTAGATTGCTCCGTGAGTCATCAGTTGATCTAGATTTCTCTTTGAGTCATCAGTTCTGCTAGATTGCTCTGTGAGTCATCACTTGAGCTAGATCTCTTTGAGTCATCTATTCAGCTAAATTGCTCTGTGAGCCATCACTTGAGTTAGATTGCTCTTTGAGTCATCAGTTCAGCTTGATTGCTCTTTGGGTCATCGTTTCAGCTAGATTGCTCTTTGAGTCATCGTTTCAGGTAGACTGTTCTTTGAGTCATCAGTTCAGCTGGATTGCTCCGTGAGTCACTCTGTGAGTCATCACTTGAGCTAGATTGCTCTTTGAGTCATCACTTGAGCCAGATTACTCTTTGAGTCATCACTTGAGCTAGATTGCTCTTTGAGTCATTACTTGAGCTAGATTGCTCTTTGAGTAATGGTAAATTACTTCATGTATATTGCTCTTTAAGTCATCACTTCAGCTGGGCCACTGTTTTGGGAAACCATAGCAATGGCCACTGAATTACTCTAGGATTGATAGTCTTTATAGTGAAATATCGTTTATGTTGGGTGAATCTTCAAAATATTCTAGCATTGGTAGACTCTGTAGTAGTCTATCTTGTATGCTGGGCGGGCCGCTGACATACCCTACCATTGGTAGTCTCTGTAGTGGTCTATCTTGTAAGTTGGGCAGGCCGCTGACATACTCTACCTTCGGTAGTCTCTGTAGTGGTCTATCTTGTATGCTGGGCGGGCCGCTGACATACTCTACCATTGGTAGTCTCTGTAGTGGTCTATCTTGTATGATGGGCGGGCCGCTGAGATACTCTAGCATTGGTAGTCTCTGTAGTGGTCTATCTTGTATGCTGGGCGGGCCGCTGAGATACTCTAGCATTGATAGTCTCTGTAGTGGTCTATCTTGTATGTTGGGCGGACCGCTGAGATACTCTAGCATTGATAGTCTCTGTAGTGGTCTATCTTGTAAGTTGGGCGGGCCGCTGACATACTCTACCATTGGTAGTCTCTGTAGTAGTCTATCTTGTATGTTGGGCGGACCGCTGAGATACTCTAGCATTGGTAGTCTCTGTAGTGGTCTATCTTGTATGCTGGGCGGGCCGCTGAGATACTCTACCTTTGGTAGTCTCTGTAGTAGTCTATCTTGTATGCTGGGCGGGCCGCTGACATACTCTACCATTGGTAGTCTTTGTAGTGGTCTATCTTGTCTGTTTGGCGGACCGCTGAGATACTCTAGCACAGTGGTTCTCAACCTTTTTTGGCCCACGCATCCCCTCACCATGTGTTCAGAACGTCATTCCCCTCCCCCTTTCGTATTTTCTCCCTATTAAATCTCTTCCCCCGCCCCTACATAGTATACGTAAAATTGGAAGTTAAATTTAATAACACATACTAGAACAAGTCTAGACGTCTACATAAAACGTGATTTGTGGGTCTACTTACGTTATAAAACGAATTTCAGAAGGGCGAGAAGCACAGAACCGTAAAGTATGAAGGGAAAAACAATATCAAGTTATTGTATTAACGCGATCTTGAAATAATCTTAATTGCCCATGGAAATGCTAAAATGCCCCCCCTCCCCCCCCTCCCCCGCAGTCTATCTTGTGTGTTGGGCGGACCGCTGACATACTCCAGTGGGGATCTTACCGCCACTCCGAGGAAAGACCAAGCGGACACATAATCAGACTGCAGCTGTTAGCATTAGTATTGGGACTCTTCGCTGGTGTTTGAAGGTGAGGACGGAGCGAGTATGGGGACGTCCCGACTGCAGCGATGTCGGTTCTTAACATAACTCTAGTATCTAATATTTACAGTCAATGTAGTGTCAATGTAGTCTATCGTGCATGTTGGGGGTGGATTGCAGAAATACTGCAGGAGGGTCCGGCGGCACTAAGTACTCCGAGGAAATTTACCATTAATAGTGAGATTCTTCTCTGGTTTTTGAAGATGATAACGGAGCTCGTATGGGTTTGTTCCGACTGCTACTTCACTCAACCCAACCTGTTTTTCGGTCAGGCTCCCTCTTTTCTCTCTCTTGTTCTCACTCTTTCTTTTCCCTCTTGTCGTTCTCTCTCTTTTCTCATCCCTGTATTCTCAGGAACTGCCATATCTGTCATTTACTGCATATAGTACCTTGCGGTGTATGACAGGGGGGTCTTGAGCCTGGGGAATTAAGGCCTCCTTGCTAGTGTAGTCGCCGTGGACTGTGCAGGTTAAGGTGTTCTTTTTGCCGCCCGACAGAAAAAGTCCACACCTGACCGATGGTTCGAACCCGGGTCTCCCGAAGGAGAATCCGACATTCTAGCCACTCGGCCAGCCGCTCCTCTATTCTCACGGACTGATAGTCTCTAACAGTCCATGTGTATGTTGGAGCTGGACATCCAGATTTGAAGCTACAGGGACAGATAACACCAGAGAACGAAAATGAAGAGATTTGGGACGGGAGATTGTGAGAGTCTCCTGTGTTATTGAAATGCCAGCGCGAAACGAACTGTAAATCAAAGTAGAGAATTTTGAATTAGTGTTGGCTGAAAAGCTAATGAGAAAACATCGTGTGAACGGCCCATTACGCGAGACGGGATTTCAATAGATCGTTAGGGAGTCTGTTGTTTTGGTTGGGGCACTTCCTTCTTAGGATTTCCTGAATTATGTCATGAGAGAACACGGGTTCACACGGGCTAGTGGATGGAACGCAAGAACGAACGCACTTGACTTAATCACTTTACACAGCAATTTGGGGATCGCGGTAGCGCAGTGGCTAGCACGCTTGTCTGTCGGCACGGAGGGCTGGTGTTCGAATCCCTATTCCGGGAAGGTTAACCCGTTCAACAAATGCCCGCAGAAGTCGGATGTGTCGGCCTAACGGCGCAAGAACGCAGCTCTGCTGTAAACAGGCACAACGTAATCACATCCGGAAAAAAAAACTCCGAATGAACGCAGAAGAAGGAGAAGAATCCCTATTGAGGCGGATTTTTAAAAAAAAATATTGGGCTCGATTCAGTATAAAATGTGTACTAAGAAATGTCTTAAAATTGAAGGCAGCCCGAGTGAGTGGTCTTGATCATATCACCTATGGAGTTTCCTTCCTGCTCTGTCTCTCTGCCTATCTCTCTGTCTATCTTTCTGTCTGTATCTGTCTATCTTTATGTCTGTCTCTGTCTGCCTGTCTCTCTCTGCCTGTCTTGCTGTGTATCAGTCTCTTTTTCTCTCCCTCTTGTCGTCCCCCTCTCCTTTATCATCCTCCTCCTCTCTCTCTCTTTCTCTGTCTGTCTGTCTCTGTGTTTGTCTCTCTCAGTGTATGTCTCTTTTTATCTGCCTCTTGTCGTTCCTCTGTCTGTCTCGCGCTCTCTCTTACTTATTCTCCCACGTTTCTCTCTCTCTCTCTCTCTCTCTCTCTCTCTCTCTCTCTCTCTCTCTCTCTCTCTCTCTCTGTATGCCTGTCTCTATGCCTCTTTCCCCCACTCTGTATCTCTTTCTCCCCCACCAGCCGCCTTCTGAGCCCCAGAATCTCCAGGACTGTTGTCTGTTGTTGTGTCCATCAAATGGCAACAGCTCGGAGACATTCAGCACCCTTGTATCACTCCAGCACCCCAACTCCTTGCACCAGACAGTGAGAGGCATCACGGAACAGAACAGAAGTTCGACAAGGAAGAGAGAGAGAGAGAGAGAGAGAGAGAGAGAGAGAGAGAGAGAGAGAGAGAGAGAGAGAGAGAGAGAGAGAGAGAGAGAGAGAGAGAGAGAGAGAGAGAGAGAGAGAGATCCCATGGAATACTTTTTCTGCACATTGCCTGGCTATTCCGTTTTGCGCCTCTACCCCGAGAAGTCCGGTTGCAATGAATGCCCCAAGGGCGAGCTGAGATTTAAATTAATCAGACAGAATAATCTGATCCAACGTGTTGCCTGGGCTAATTCAGTTTTGACGAGAATCGATCCCGTTTGTCTTATGTTGCACACTGTATTAGGTGAATCGCTCTCGCTTGTCGTCGCGCCTTGCTTTTCATAAGCTTACGTGACATTTTCTTGACGACACTTTTGAATTCTCGCGTGGGAGAAACACTTTGATAGAACGTGTACATAGTGTTTGTTCTCTCTCTCTCTCTCTCTCTCTCTCTCTCTCTCTCTCTCTCTCTCTCTCTCCTCTCTCTTCTCTCTCTCTCTCTCTCTCTCTCTCCCCCTCCCTCCCTCCCTCAGACTTATGCTTTCCTTAACTGTCACTCTGTATTGTCTTGTATTGTCTTGTTTATTCCCACCCCCCTCTCTCACTGTCTCTCTTTATCTCTCTCTCTCTCTCTCTCTGAATCATATTTTCCTTTTTTTCTCACTCTATGGGTATTTGTCTTGTTTATTCCTTCTCTTTCTCTCTCTCTCTCTCTTGCTCTCTCTTTCTCTCTTAGGTTAATGCTCTCCTTTTCTGTCACTCACTGTTGCAGTATTCGTTGTTGTTTTCTCTCTCTCTCTCTCTCTCTCTCTCTCTCTCTCTCTCTGTCTCTCTCTCTCTCTCTCCTGCTCACACTTCCCTTTCTGTCACTGTCTATCAGTACTTGTCTTGCCTATTCCTTCTCTGTTGACTCCATCGTTCTCTTCTCTCGAGTGTGCTACGTGTCTTCTTTGTTCCGACTAATTTTGTGTAGACTGCTCCTTTTGTTTTTCTCTTTATTCTAATTCTCCCCGTCTATCTTTCTCTGCGGCGTGATATATCTTTATTTTTGTACTTAGTTCCTTCTGTTTCTTTGTATTTATTTTTCGCTGTCTGTTGTGGTCTATCTTTCTGCATCCATATTTGTTGTTCTCTCATTCGCATATCTCTTGAACTAGTGCCAATGAACACATTCAGAATTTAAGATTGTTCCAGTCATTTAATATAGACTGCACTAGCATATACACGTTTGCACAAAACTGAATGGAACCACCTAATTGCTACGGTCTCACTATATTTGAGCAATCATTTATTGTTCATGCAAAACAAGTATACAAAACGCTTTATTTTTTTTCCTTTGTTAACTTTATGACCGTAGTTTATGAGATTTAGAGACATCGCGGAAGAGGACGTTTTATAGCTTGTAGACTGCGGGGACTCCTGAAGACTGATGTTGATCTGTAAGCACAGTTGCCAGCGGTAATAACTAGAAGACAAATCATATCTTGATTTGAGCCAGGTCCTTTTAGAAATATTCTAAAATGAATCCTGACTAACAAACTTTGTCAAATAGTACCAGCCACCTTTGGAAAAGTAGTCTTTTGATACTGTCATTGGCGTGTGAGGTGCTAGGCCATCATATATTCCAGGAAATGGTATGATGAGTTGAGGGTGGACAATTCCCTTCATCAGCTACTTTCCTTCCCAGATGATTCCTAGAATATTCTGGGGAAAAAGTCTTCAAAGTCGAGAGGCTCAAATTCATTGCCCCGGGTATTATCACATATGGCTCGGTCTCTGTCCGCAGGACGGCCCGCTGAAAGCGTCAAGCAAAACACAAACTCCGTAGCTCCGATGACAACCTCCAGGAGTCTCGGAGAAAAATGCACTCATGAACCGAAAGACATAGCCCGGAATTGAACCCACAATCGTCAGAGCGCGAGGCAGACAGCTTGACCACTTCGCCGCAGAGACTCCCTGAATATTCTGAAAAGTGTCCGGTACTCATGTTATAGGCTGGGTCGACCTCAAAGCTGTACTCCTGAGGAAAAATAATCCCATGGCTGCTGGGAATTGAGTCCAAACCACTGTGTTGGCAGGCACATGCACTAATTACTATGCTATCAAAGCTGCTGAAGTCACAGTGAGATGGTGTAAAACCTGGAACTTCATGAGCTGGGAGTAAAGCCTGGTCAAATGCGTCAATGCCGCCTTCGTGGGAAGGAGAGGAGTCACCATAAACTCCTCATGGGAACAGGAAGCAGAAACATTTTGGGATGGCTTCTCTGTCGGGAAGACTGAGCAAGTGGGAGGGCCCAGTATGCAGTGATGTTCGATGTAACATAACATAACATAACATAACTATAACTTATGCCTCGACATTACTACCAGCTGCTTCTTTCAGCTGCCTCTTTCAGCTGCCTCTGTGGCGAAGGGGTTACGGATGAAGGAGTTTCCACATAAAAAACACAGCTGCTAGCGATATGGCAAAGACCACATTGTGTTGGTTTGCATACAATGGTATGAGTACCCATTGTTCAGAAAGCAGTGGTAAACCACTGAACATAAACCTGCCAAGAAATGACAAATAGCCAAAAATTCTGAGGTTAACTTCGACGTCTGTAAAGAATATGCAAGGCACTTTTTTCCCCTGAGAGAGAGAGAGAGAGAGAGAGAGAGAGAGAGAGAGAGAGAGAGAGAGAGAGAGAGAGAGAGAGAGAGAGAGAGGCTATTTAATGTCTACATTAACTACATTTATATGTTTTTATTTTTGAGATGACAAATTGTCCTACAATTTTCAAGTAGTGAACCTGGTAAAAGGTGCATGTGTTTGTTCATTGTTAGTAGAATATTCCGGAACAAGATTTTCAACATTTCCACACCTTTAGTTAATTTCCATCTTGTGGTGCATCCAGATCTAAATTTATTGTCCTTTGGTGCATGGATAACTGCTTGCACGACTGTTTGTCCCTTTTCTTTCTTTTTTCTTTCCATTTTGTTTATAAGACCTATCTTATCCAATATTTTTTTTGTTAAAGTAATGGGGTATGTGTTTTACTTGAAACTATTTTATGGAAATTCTGTGAATACTTTTAAAGTTTTTTTTTAAATTTTGCAGTGTCATGTTGTTAGAAATTGATTGAATTGAATTGTTATGGTTGCCATTGTTCACAGCATGGATGTAATATGTGTGAGTGTTTTTCTGTTGTTTTTGATCTTTCAAAGAAAGAAGGCATGCATCAAAGATTGTTTTGTGTAAAGCTGAAACATCATCATCATCATCAGCCATGTTGAGCGACACAATTGACCACAGTCCCTATAACATGTGTGCGTGTTTTTCTATTGTTTTGATCTTTCCAAGAAAGAAGGCATGCATCAAAGATTGTTTTGTGTAAAGCTGAAACATCATCTTTATCATCATCGTCATTTTCATCATCATCATCATCATCATCATCATCATCATCATCATCATCATCATCATCATCATCATCATCATCATTATCATCATCAGAAGCCATGCGGAGCAGCACAGGTAACTATGTTCCACAAACATTTTAGCCTGTCTTATGTTCAACCGCTGACCTATTCTGTGCCTCTGTCAACCTATCCAGCATCCCCTCCATCTCTCTCTCTCTCTCTCTCTCTCTCTCTCTCTCTCTCTCTCTCTCTCTCTCTCTCTCTCTCTCTCTCTCTCTCTCTCTCTCTCTCTCTCTCTCTCTCTCTCTCTCTCAATCTTCCCGGCTGTCACAGCCAACTCCATGTCCATTCTAATAATCTGCACCTTTTTTTTAACCCATTATCCCCCTTTGGAACACAGATCCTCATCCAGCTGATGCCAAGCTGTCCCATCTTTCGCCATCTCCTATAACCCCCTCCACAGAACTGATCCACGACTCTGGTGATATCTCTCCATGCTCTCCTGTTATTATTCATCTGCCTTTAATTAACTTCTCTATATGTTGTTAGATCTCCCATTACTTCATTGGCTCTGTGGGTTCCAGACAAAGGGATGTCTAGTTATACTATCGTGACGTTTTCTCCATTCTTGTGCTATCCCTGAGCGTCTTTTCCTCACCTTTTGATTCTCTCGAATTGCTTTAGTTCTCTCCATGGGCTCTATGATAGTGATTCTGGCTGGCCACTTTAGCTCCACAATGTGTGACATCTCATAATGTGAAACTGAAACATTGCCACAGAAAGCACATCAACACATGGCTTGAAAATGAATGTTTATGTTTGCCATTGTGCATAGCATGGGTGTCATGTGTGTGGGTGTTTCTCTTCATGTTTTTTTTAAAGGGGTATTCATAGAGAAAGGGCATGCACCAAAGATTGTGATCAGTGAAACTTAAACACAGCTATCATCAGAGAAATGAAATTAACATTGAATTGCTTGCTTCTTAGGGCATATGTTTCATTGTTTAGTAATAACATATGTTTATGAAAAATCTGTGACTTACAATGTGTTTCATTGTTTCTATACTAAATGTTTACAAAAGATCTGTGACTTCCATTGTGTTTCATTGTTTCTTACTAAATGTTTACGAAAGATCTGTGACTTCCATTATAATAATAAAGTCCCGGACCCATTTTACACACCTCAGGCATATGGTGCTAACCCATAAATTTATAATAGACCACCCGGCACTTGAGAACTGATGTGGTCAATATCACATTGGCTGCCTTTACTTCCCAAGACATTTTCGGTACCCATTTAAAACCGGGTCGGCCAGTGAGCCCAGGTCAATTATAAAAATCCTCATTGATGTGAATTTGAACCCATGATCACCTCGACACCGCAAGGTACAAGAGGAACATGATGAGATGAGATGAGATGAGATGAGATTACCGGGCCGACAGGTGAGGGTGCTAGCCACATGACATTACATATGTCAAACCCATGTTGGCCTGTACAGTCACATAAAATGTAAATATAAGTGACACATTGAGACTTGCTCAATTCCCATCTTCAGGCTCTGACACAAAATATGAAATAAGAAACACATTGGGAACAGCTGGCCCCAATTTTGAATCTACAATAAATGATTGGGCAGATTGGGTGAGATTTGTTGTATATGTTGCCCATTTCCTGTTTCGTTTCACAGCCTGAAGACTAGACTGGGAACATTCTGGAAACATCGCTATATTTACTGTTTTCATTGCAAATGCATGTCCCAGCATCCTCTTTAATGTTTGTTGCTATTATTGAATGAGATGGTTGTCTTCTGTGTGTGCATTCATTGTTGTTCTCATGGATAAAGAAGTGGGGACAGTTTAATGGTTTTTATGCATAGAAGTTTAAAAACTCCAAGCCTATATATATATATAGTTTTCAGCATTTTTTGGTGTAAGAAATAATATATTTCCCCAAAGTGTTTTTGGGAGATATAATTTATTCTGATTTTTCTGCCTATATTTAGGTGTTTTGTCGTAGCTTCTTTGGTTTCATAAGAAGTGATTCAGCACAGGTGGGTTATCTTCTGTCAGAGGAGAAGTAAGGCATCTCCTTCCCGGTCTAGCCTTTGGGATGGGACCCTCTTGAGTACCCATTTAACTTCACAAATTGGGAAGCATGAATGATCGAGTAGGTGATGGATTGAGCTAAAGAGCAGCTGGCAGGTAGTTGTTGGTTATGGTTTTAAGGTTGATGGTAGGCAGAGGACCTTTGTATAGAGACAATAGCTCTGGTCACCAACCAGTGTAATCACTGCCACGGAGGAAGGCATTGGTAGACTACCTTATTTACAGATGCAGAAAACCACAGCAGTCAGAGAAAATATGGGGAAACATTGTTATGAGGGACACAGTTTATTACGGGACAAGACACTTGATGAGCGACCCAGTGCCTGTAGATAATTTTCCCCATAGTGTCTTTTAAGAACTAGTTTTTCAACAGCTGGATGATCTCTTCTATAGATTCCATATTAAAGAAATAGTGAAAGTAGGCGTAACATTTAGCTCACTGATGTTCAAAGTGAATGAATGTAGACATGGGCAACATGTTTTTGTTTGTATGTTTGTGTTTGTATGTTTGTGTTTGTATGTTTGTGTTGTTTATTTGACCAGTTTCCCAGTCACACGTCACATTCATTCACTTTGACAAAGTGCTTGTAATTGGATACAGTTATTAGTTTATATTGAGACGTTGTGAATCAGTAATTAATAAATATTTTTCTGTTGCTTTGATTGAGACAAACTTATTTTAACCACCATAGCTATTGTTAATTGAACAGTTTTGTCTTATATATTAATTATTTATGTATGCCAGGTATACAGGTAAGTTAATATAAATGTATTAATTGACACCAACATATTTGACTGTGCACATTGTTACGTTTTCTTTAACTGATTTAATGTCATGGGATGATTAATTGCCTTAGTCACTTCCCATATCTGCCATGGGATGATTAATCATCTTAGCCACTTCCCATATCTGCCATGGAATGATTAATTGCCTTAGCCACTTGCCATATCTGCCATGGGCTTATATACAGGAGCTTTCCTTATGCAACCCCCTTTTAATAAAACATATCGACTACCACATTAACAACTTTTAGGTCATAACTGTGACACATCCCTACTTCACATGTTCTGTCATCCATTTTTGTTTGGTTCAAACCTACTTTTTGTTTAGCATTGAAACTGTTAAAGATTCCAGGAGCTCAGAAATGATTCCTGTCTTTTTTGATAATACAATTATTTTGTGATCTTATCTTATAAAACTCATTGACTCAAAAACCATCACAGTTTACTTTACCTTCTTAGTTCATGATTTTTCTCTGCATCATTCTTTTACCTATTTATCAGTTAGTCCATTAATTAACCTATTGGTTTCTGAGCTTGGAGAGTTAAATGGAGGCTCTAAAACAAGATGGCACTTTAGTATTTGATCAGGAGAGAGGTCTCTACACCGGCCTCAGCTCCAATAGATACTCTTCATGTTCTCTTAAGGATTTAGACCACCTGAATGCCAATTCATTAAACATAAAGGTTGAAACTCAAGTTTTCCAAAACATTCACCAACCAACCAAGGCAACACATCACCTACCCACCCACCCACCCACCAACCAGGCAACGCATCACCCACCAACAAACCACCCACCAACAAATCACCCACCAACCAACAAACCAAGCAACAAATCACCCACCAACCAGCCAACAAATTACCCACCCACTCACCAAGCAACCAGACACCAATCATGCAGCTAGCTACCAACCACCAGTTAACCAAACCGTGTGACATAATCCCTTTCTACACATTTTCATACCTAGGTCTAGGGGTATTTATTTTATGTGAATTATAAAATATTTTTGTTTTCTGTGTAATTTAATAACATAATTTATGTGTTGCAGTTGTTACATAATTTGTTTCTTTTTGTGCATTTTAATTACATCTTGTTTCTTATTTACATCTTATCTGAAATTATTTGTATTTTCATTTTTTCTAGTGATTTGTGATTTTGCATCTCAAAAATAATTTATATCTTGTGATTCATAAAGTGTATTTGTTATGCATTATTTAAGAATCATGCATATCTTATATGTTAGATATAGGATCATTTATTTCTTTTCGTTTACAAACCAGGTACATCATATATGTGTGTGTGTATATATATCATTAAGAAGAAAAGCGCTGACATTCTACAGCATCTAACATGGAAGAAAACTGGCCTATACACAGCATCGTGTCTCAGAAGCTGAAATACTTCGGCGTTATGTAAATGTCATAGCGGCTTGGAAAGAACATGCACCAAAGAGGAGCCGCGTTCTTTTATTATCCATTTGTTTTTTTAATCAGAGAAGGGGTGAAGCCTACAAAAATTCATTGGCGAATGAAGGTCCAGTATGGTGATGCATGCCTGTCAGTCCAGCAAGTATATGAGTGGAGTAGGCAGTTTCAAAACTTTCCAGTTCGATGAAGAGGTACAGCAGGTGGTGCATGAGTCGACCAAGAGAAATTTTTTCTACAGGAATCCGGGAAATTTATCGGCGCTGGAGGACTTGCATTGAACGCAGTGGTGGCTACATCAAAAAATTGTACATTTGGTTTTTACTTTTTCAGAATATATTCACACCCAAACAAAAATTATATTTAAAGGTTTTTCATTTGAAGCCCTCTCATATATCTTTTCTATGTGATGTGCTGTGTACAGTCCTGTCGTATCTTATTGTTAAGTCTTGTATGTCGTGAACCGTGTCATCAACATGCCATCTTGGTCTCTTCCACTGCTAGATCTGCTGATTGACATGCTCGGGGTATTGGCTAGCTACAGTATCACCGTGAAGGAGCTGAAGGACATGTTTGCTCTGTTGAAGGCCCACAATGGTGTCTGGGTGAGTAGCTAAGTGATGTTCTGGAGGTGCTGGTCAGAATGGAGTGGCTGTGATGCCTGGTTCAAGTGATGTTTGTTAAGTCTGGTCTTGTTATTAGTCAACTGGGAGAACAAGAAAAGATTGAGAGACAAATGAGGAATTAAGAACTTGGGGATACAAGGTGAGTGGACTCATAAGATATGGCTAGATGAAATAAATGAGATACTGAGAAAATCAAATATGAAATTAGCAGGTGCAATAAGACAGGTGAAATATAGAAAATTACATCTTCCTCCACTCTGCTACGCTTTGCTGCAAAAGCAATAGGACAAAAGAAAATTGTATTATTTGGTTAGTTGTGTACAAATTTATTATTGCATTGTTGTCATCATCATCATCATATTCACCATTACCATCATTACTGCCATCATCAGCATTACTGCCATCATCATCATCATTATCATCACCATCATCATTACTATCATCATTATATTCTTTTATGTTCTTAATAGTGTTGTTCATCTTCATGTTTGTTTTTCTCATTTATTACTTTCAAGTGAATCTTTTGATGCTGCTGTCTTCTCATTTATATTTTTCAAGATCATCTTCTGATGTTATCTTCTCATTTATCTATAAAATATCTCTATCTAGGAGAATTATCATTAGTGCATTTAGCATGAGGGTGTTGTCTTTCAGCAACGACATTCAACGAAGCTGATCTCCGTGCTCCGCCACATGCCTCAGAGACAGGGCCCTGACGAGTTCTTCAGTTTTCCAGGGAAGAAAGGATCGGTAAGAGACTCAGTTTGTGTTCTCAGTCTGTCAGAAATATCATTTGAGTGTGAGGCTAGAAGTGAAGTAATTTCTCAGCTTGGGTTGCTGAGGAAGAGAGTTGACTACTCATCTACTAAAATTGTGTGTAGGAATGTTAACATAACTGCGTATGCATGTAACAGTTTCTGCATTTCTTTTATTTATTTGGTTAGTACATCTCTCTCTCTCTTGCTCTCTCTCTCTCCCTCTTTCTCTCTCTATCTCTTTGTCTCTCTCTCTCTCAGTCTCTCTCTCTCTCTCAGTCTCTCTGCTTTTCTTTCCATCTCTATTTATGTCTCATCTCCCTCTCTCTCTCTCTCTCTATTTCTTTGTATCTCTCTCTCTCTCTCTCACTCTCTCTCTCTCAGTCTCTCTCTCTCAGTCTCTGCCTTTCTTTCCATCTCTATTTCTGTCTCTCTATCTCTCTCTCTCTCTCTCTCTCTCTCTCTCTCTCTCTCTCTCTCAGTCTCTCTGCCTTTCTTTCCATCTCTATTTCTGTCTATCTCTCCCTCCTCTCTCTCTCTGTCTCTCTCTCTCTCAGTCTCTCTCAGTCTCTCTGCCTTTCTTTCCATCTCTATTTCAGTCTCTCTATCTCCCCCTCTCTTTTTCTCACACACCTCTCTTTTTCTCACACACCCCACTCCCTCCTCTCTATATCTCTCTGTCTCTCACATACACATCTACACCCTTTTGTCTCTCTGTCTCTGCCCCAACCTGTCTCTCTCCCTCCCCCACTCTGTCTGTCTGTCCGTCCATCCATCCGTCCATCCATCTGTCTGTCTGTCTGTGTCTGACTCCCCATTTGAAAAGATACAACTGACACATAATGAAAGACTGAAACCCGTGGACAATAGAAATGAATAACGTGGAAGGACATGACATAAACATATGATGGCCAGGAGTGAGTTGGTTGAAGACCTATGCCCCAGTTGGGGAGCAAGAAGAAAAAGAAGATCATCACCAAGTCTTTGCCAACTGGCAAAGGTGATGTTAACTCTCCACAACCACCAGTCTCTAATGATATATGCATCAATTCATGGGCATGCCTCTTTCTACGCCATGCTGCCAAACTCTCTAGTATCTTTCTTGCTTTTTCCTCCTTCATCTCTTTTTCCATTAATTTTATCATTTGTCACATTGTTTTTAGTTTTTCTATTATCATTAGGCTAAAGTGTTTCTGTGATATTCACTCCATTGTTTTATGTGTGAAATATGCCCATGAATTCCTTCTTCCAAACTATATATCTCTACATGTTTAATTTGTTATCCCACAGTTTTCTTGCAACTTGTAGAAATTATTGTTAAATTTCCAGTCATTTTGTAAATTACTTTGCCATGTCTGTCTCTCCTTGTAACTTGTAACAATTATTGCTAACTTCTTAGCCATTTATAAACTAATTTGCCATGTCTGTTTCTCCTTGTTGCCTGTATGATACCAAGACCCATTGGGGAAGTAAAGAACAGTAACTCTGGAACCTACCACGCATGTCATAGGAAGCAACAAAGAAGGGTTGGTGTGACAGTAGCTACTTTACCCCAAAGAATACTTGAGCTGCACGATCCAACCAGAGTACTTGTTCATGAGAGCAAGTCTTCAAAGGGCTCAGTGTCAGTTACTTGAGGGTCTATGGTTCATGGGGAAATGAAAGGCAGGAGGTCTGCCTACACTGTTCAGTTGGACTAAAATGTTTGACTTCCCATCCATGACTTGGGGTTGTAATTACAAGTACCGCTGAAGTTGGAGTGGGTTCGGCATATGTTGAGGAACACTGGTAATAGGGAAAGCTAATCCACACACAAAAACCAGTCCAGTCACTAGAAGTGGTAGCACATCTACAGACTACCCTTAAGTTCAAAGCGAGCAAATGCCCAAACAAAACATGAAAGGCAGAACAAGAGAAATCCCTGCTTGTAACAAATGCTGTTAAATTCTCAGCCATTTTGTTAACAAGTTGGCCATCTATGTCTGCCTCCAGCACATTGCCCTGCCTCCAATCAAGACATGGCCCTATCAGAATGGGTGGACCTTCTCCTGCTGGATCCGGCTAGACCCGGTCACTGGGGTCAATGTGGAGAGGGAGAAACCTTACCTCTATTGGTGAGTAATATATATATATATATATATATATATATATATATATATATATATATATATATATATATATATATATATATATATATATATAGAGAGAGAGAGAGATAGAGAGAGAGAGACTTGATTTGGAAGAGGGTGAAGGAGAGAGACAGGAGGAAAAAAAAAGAGGTTGAGGGAAAGAGGGTAAGTGAAAGAGATAGAGGCAAGCCTTACCTTTGTTATTGAATAATTTGTATATATGGTACCTAGTATTTATTATGACAATTATGTAGGTACAACCTCCATCCTGCATGATATAAATATATATATGGCGAGAGAGAGAGAGAGAGTAAGGAAGAGGGTGAGTGAGAGAGATTGAGTGCGTGAGTGAGAAAAAGAGGAGTGGGGAAAGAGA
>JACEFZ010022024.1:0-10000 GCA_014155875.1 Cepaea nemoralis | reverse complement strand
ACTCTTTCTGAGTTAATTGTTAGTTTTATTCTTTCTGAGGTAATTGTTTTACTCTTTCTGAGGTAATTGTTAGTTATACTCTTTCTGAGGTAATTGTTAGTTTTACTCTTTCTGAGGTAATTGTTAGTTTTACTCTTTCTGATTTGTTAGTTTTACTCTTTCTGAGGTAATTGTTAGTTTTACTCTTTCTGATGTAATTGTTAGTTTTACTCTTTCTGAGGTAATTGTTAGTTTTATTCTTTCTGAGGTAATTGTTAGTTGTACTCTTTCTGATGTAATTGTTAGTTTTACTCTTTCTGAGGTAATTGTTAGTTTTACTCTTTCTGAGGTAATTGTTAGTTATACTCTTTCTGATGTAATTGTTAGTTTTACTCTTTCTGAGGTAATTGTTAGTTTTATTCTTTCTGAGGTAATTGTTTTACTCTTTCTGAGGTAATTGTTAGTTGTACTCTTTCTGAGGTAATTGTTAGTTGTACTCTTTCTGAGGTAATTGTTAGTTATACTCTTTCTGAGGTAATTGTTAGTTGTACTCTTTGTGATGTAATTGTTAGTTTTACTCTTTCTGAGGTATTTATTAGTTGTACTCTTTCTGAGGTAATTGTTAGTTTTACTTTGTCTGAGGTAATTGTTAGTTTTACTCTTTCTGAGGTAAATGTTAATTTTACACTTTCATCACCTCTGTCTTCTTTTCCCCAACCTTTCCTTTTACTTCTGTTTGTTTGTTTTTGTTTGTTTTTTCTTAAGGGACCTCCTATTTTTCACCTTTATCTGTGAAGACTAGGTATCTTGTCTTATTACCCAAGAGATCAGGAGGATGTGTGATATCATGAGATTCTAATGGTTTTTGAAAAACTGCCCGACCTATGCTAAGATCAAACCCAGTATCTTCTGAGCATCAGAAGTCAACATAACCTCCCAGCCCTGGCTTCTGATGATACTGTTTCCATCCCCAGCAGTTGTTGCTTCTTGAGTGATACATGTTTGGATATTGAAGCGGTGACATTATGAAGGGCAGAATTGGTCACAGTCACATTTGGTTGGGTGAATAAATGCAATAACAGGCTGGGACAGGAGGAAATAAACTTTAAACAAATGCAACATAAGTACCTTCTATTACATTTTTAAAAAACTGGACAGATGCAGAAGAAGGGGAAGAAAATTATGATGATGATAAAGGAGAAGAAGAAGAAGGAAAATAAGTAGAAAATGAAGAAGAGAAGTGGTAAAGTACTTTCCAATAATTTTATAAAATCCTAAATGGATGCAGAAGAAGAAGATCATACTAATGATAATGATGAAGAAAAAAGGAAAACAAGAAAAGAAGAAGAGAAGACACAGGAAAAGAAGAAGAAAGAACAAAATAGGAGAAGAAGAAGGAAAAGAAGAAGAAAGAACAATATAGGAGAAGAAGAAGGAAAAGAGGAAGAGAAGAAGAAGGAAAAGAAGAGGAAGAAAAAGAATACAGTGAAAAACAAAAGGAAGAGAAAGAAGAAGAAGATGCCACAATTTATAAACACCTGATGGGAAATGTCCGTGCCCTCTCCCCAGCCATTTGACAAGTGCTTCATTGGGTCCAGTGCTGATGGGGATGCTGAAGAGATGTTCTGCGGGCAGATGTCAACAATCTACATGTTCAGTGAAGCTCTACTACCCCAGCAGATAACGGCCATGTACCACCTGGGACCTGGCTATAAGGTAAGAAGACACGTGTGAATTTTCCCTTCACTAGACTGAAATCCTTGAGAATTTGATCTTCCACTTAAGGCATACGGACCATGTATTGATATCCTATTTTGTACACAATAGCCTCTTGATGCAAGCTAGTATGTTTTTTCCATTATACTATTACCCCTACCTCGTTCAGCCTCAGAAAAGAAGTTATATTGGGGTCAATCTCCAGGTGCAGATTAATAATACTGAGATCGAGTCAGCCACAAATTGGATATTAATTTGAAAGGGACTGTAAAGTCTCATTGCCATAGTGTTACCGTAGTTTGTCTCATTTTTGTGGTGATGGCCTATATACATTTATTAACAGAAGTTAACGTTGAGATGGCATTAACACGGGGCAGATAACTCATTCATTTTAAGAAAACTCATTCATTATAACTTATTCCTTATGAAAAAACCAATTCAGGGTTTTATTTAAACAATTTTTCTTCCTTCAGCATATCACACGACATTTCAGGGGCTCTAATTCTAATTATTGTTTTCGTTAGCATAAGAAACATATTGAGGTAACATAACATTTTGGGCGCAGAAGTTAATGGGATAACATTAACACAGGGCAGATAGCTCATTCATTATAAGAAATCTCATTCATTATAGCTCATTCTTTATAATAAAACCCATTCATTATAAGAAATCTTATTCATTATAGCTCATTCTTTATAATAAAACTCATTCATTGTAAGAAAACGCATTCATTATAGCTAATTCTTTTTAAGAAAACTCGCTCATTTAACCAATTCTGGTTTTGTTTTAAAACAGTTTTTCTTTTCCACCATGTCACATTACATTTCAGGGTCTCTAATTCTATTATTGCAAAGGAATTTATTGTTTTCATTAGCATTAGAATAATGCTGAAGTAACACAACATTTTGGGCGTGATCTTCCAATTATTCTCCCATGTGTTAACTAGGAAATTCAAGGGAAACAAAGAATATTAACATTGTAACTACCATACATGTCTTAAGAAGTGACAAAGGAGGGTTGGTGTGAGACGCAGCCTAATCCTGTAGAAAACATCAGCTGCTAAATGCAACTAATCATGAACAAGTCTATAGGACTTGGTGTGAGCTGATTGGACGACCTATGCTTCTTTAGGAGATGAAAGGCAGAAGAAGAAGGAATCAAATTATGACAAAATTAAAGATGTTTTTATTTTGTTAACATGGAGCGAGATTTAAGTAAAACATGTAATTTAATGGATGAAGTCACATTAATATTGTAATATCAATGCAGAGTTGTATATAGCTAACCATTTTAGTCATCATCTGCCTATGACTGGCACTCCTCGTCTTGGCAGATGATAGTTTATAAAATCCTGAGAAGGTAACTTGGTCAAAAAAATGCAGGAAAAAGTCGGATGTGTCAGCCAAAAGGTGCAAATATCGCAGCTCTGCTGTAAACAGGCACAACACAGTTATGTTTAAAACAACATTCTGGACAAATGCAGAAGAAGAAGAATAGGGAAAGTTAATCCACATATAAAATTCAGTCCAGCACTACTAGAAGTAGTATGTAGGGACTACGCTCGAGTTCAAAGTGAGCGAGCGCAAAAAAACATTAAGAAGAAGAAGTAGTTTATAAAATGGAGATATACCTCATCATAGCACAAAGCCTGGGCTGAAATAATCTGCCTATATGGAGTGTATTATGGTTTCACATAGTGTTTCTCAAACACAGTTTATATAAACATACCTGTCTGCTAACAGAGGAAGCAGGGATTCCAGATTCCCATATGACATCTCATAGATCATCTGTGTGAATGAACATTTACACACAGATTGGTCTGATCAGTCACATTCACTACCACCATGAGTTATTATGCCTTTTTGTGAAGCACATTGTAACAAACTATCATTTGTCAAGACGGCCAGGTGCCAGCACCAGCAAGAGACCATATGAGGGAGGTGCTCCAGTTAGTATTTCAGAACCAATGTACAATTCTTTACCATATGAGGGAGGTGCTCCAGTTAGTATTTCAGAACTGATGTGCAATTCTTTTTCAAATTAGAAAACGTCCCCATGAAAAAAAAAATATGTATAGCATGCACGATTATTTTATACACATGTGGATCCTCACTGATGCTAAAGAGTTGGTGCAGTGTGCTGAGATTTTCCTTGTGTGATCTATGGGATGAAGTGTGTGTGTTCAGAATGAGTGATCCTCTTTAAGTGAAGCCAAGGCTGTCAGTGTGAGACTTACCACATAACCTATTTTGTAAAAAAAAAAAAAAGAACATTACCCCCAGTATTCATCTCATCTCGTTCCTCTTGTACCTTAGGGTGTCGAGGTGAATTATAAACAGTGGGATAATGCCTCATTTATGGGCTTCATATATTTAGATTCCCATGGACTCTGTTATTCCCTCTGTCCATCGTTTACATGGTCGGCCTCTTCTTCTGGTTCTATTTGTTTGGTCTGTAAATTATTGTTTGTTGTGGTATACTGTCAGTTGGTAGCCTAGTTATGTGGCCAACATTTCACTATTTGCTTTCTAATGAAATCTAGCGCTGCTATTACCCCCACTTTAGTCATGATTTCATCATTTCTAATGTTCTTTCTTCTTGAGTCTACAAAAAAAAACATTTTAAATTCTACTCTGCAACTACCTGAGAGCTGCAGTAGCTCAGTGGCCAGCATGCTTGCTTACTGATCTAGCAGTCATGTGTTTAAATCCAGTTCAAGGTTGAGTTTTCTAAAATTTACCCGACTCCCAGGTCTACCCAGCTAAAATGAGTACAGCAAATGACCTAATAAGACAGAGCCCCTGGTGTGGTATTGACCTCATTACCCCTGGAGTGGTCTGTATAAATATAGTTCTAGCACCATATACTTTGGGAAGCTGCAGTTTTGCAGTGTCTAAAACACTTGCCTGCTGGAGTGCTGCTGTGTATAAAATTGTAGACCTTTGCTCAATACTTCTCAAGGCATCTAAAAGGGTTCTTTACTTGCTTTGCAACTATATACACAATATACCTCAAAACGTGTTAATGGTTTATTTACTTTACAGTCTTTAACCAGTATGCCTCAAGATGTGTTAAAGGTGCATTTACTTTACAACTATATACTCAATATATCTCAAGGTGCGTTAAAGGTTCATTACTTTACAACCATATACTCAATGTGCCTCAAGGTGCGTTAAAGATTCATTTACTTTACAACACGCCTCAAGATGTGTTACAACTATATACTCAATATATCTCAAGGTGCGTTAAAGGTTCATTACTTTACAACTATATACTCAATGTGCCTCAAGGTGCGTTAAAGGTTCATTTACTTTACAACCATATATTAAATATGCCTCAAGATGTGTTAAAGGTTCATTTACTTTACAACTATGTACTCAATGTGCGTTAAAGGTTCATTTACTTTACAGCTATATATTAAAAATGCCTCAAGGTGTGTTAAAGGTTCATTACTTTACAACTATATATTCAGTACACCTCTACATGTGTTAAATGTTCATTTACTTTATAGCTGTACTCAATACGACTAAGTGTGTAAATAGGTAATTTACTTTACGACTATATGCTCAGTATGCCTCAAGGCATGTAAAAGAGTCATATACTTTACTTCTACAACTATATTCTCAATATATTTCAAGGTGTGTTAAAGATTCATTACTTTACTACTATATTCTCAATATGTCTCAAGGTGTGCTAGAGGTTCATTACTTTACCACTATATACTCAAAGTGTGTTGATGGTTCATTTACTTTACAACTACAAGGGAGCTTCAAATGAAAAGCTAAAAAGTGTGATAGACATTACGATAACCATGCCACTGTCTTGTAACCTGTCAGTATTGTCGTGAAGGATGTCAAGAGTGTTAAGCATGTGACATCATATTGCAGATGAACACTGTGACATCATAATGACAGTTTAAAATGACAGTCTCACTTTTGAATGTACCAAAGAGGAGCAGCGCTTTGTTATCCTTTTTTTTTTTTTTAAATCAATGACAGGATGAAACCTATAGAAATTCATCTGCGAATGAAGGTTCAGTATGGTGATGCATGCCTGTCAGTTCAGCAAGTGTATTAGTGGAGTAGGAAGTTTCAAAATTTTTCGATCCGATGAAGCGGTACAGCAGGTGTTGCATGAGTGGTTACACACGCGACCAAGAGAATTTATTTCTCCAGGAATCCAAGCACGTTATCGGCATTGGAGGACTTGCATTGAACACAGGAATGACTACATCAAAAAATGATAATTTGTTCTTTACTTTTTCAGAATATATTCACACCCAAAAAAAAAAAATCATTTAAGGTTTTCATTTGAAGCCTCCTCGTATATACTCAGTATGACTGGGTATGTAAAGGGGGTAATTTACTTTACAACTATATATATTCAATTCACCTGAAGGTGTGTGAAAGGTCCTTAACTTACTTTACCACTGTAAACTCAGGATGCCTCAAAGTGTGTTAAAGGTTTATTTACTGTATTACTATGTACCTGAAGGTGTGTTAAAAGGTCTTTTACTTTACTTACTTTATTTCCATATACCCAGTATATCTCAAGGTGTGTAAATGGGACAGTTACTTTACAACCATATACTCAGTATGCTTTAAGGTGTGTACAGAGGTCCTTATACAACTCACTTTACTACCAAATACATCAAGATGTGTATAGAGGTCCTTTACATAACTCACTTTACTACCAAACACCTTAAAGTGTGTAGAGGTCCATTATATTACTCACTTTACTACCAAACAGCTCAAGGTGTGTAAAGAGGTCCTTTATATAACTCACTTTACTACCAAGTACCTCAAGGTGTGTAAACAGGTCCTTTATATTACTCACTTTACTACCAATTACCTCAAGGTGTGTAAACAGGTCCTTTATATTTCTCACTTTACTACCAAACACCTCAAGATGTGTAAAGAGGTCCTTTATATAACTCACTTTACTACCAAGTACCTCAAGGTGTGTAAACAGGTCCTTTATATTACTCACTTTTGTGTAAAGAGGTCCTTTGTATAACTCACTTTACTACCAAGTACCTCAAGGTGTGTAAACAGGTCCTTTATATTACTCACTTTACTACCAAGTACCTCAAGGTGTGTAAAGAGGTCCTGTATATAACTCACTTTACTACCAAACACCTCAAGGTGTGTAAAGAGGTCCTTTGTATAACTCACTTTACTACCAAGTACCTCAAGGTGTGTAAAGAGGTCCTTTATATAACTCACTTTACTACCAAACACCTCAAGGTGTGTAAAGAGGTCCTTTATATAACTCACTTTACTACCAAACACCTCAAAGTGTGTAGAGGTCCATTATATTACTCACTTTACTACCAAACAGCTCAAGGTGTGTAAAGAGGTCCTTTATATAACTCACTTTACTACCAAGTACCTCAAGGTGTGTAAACAGGTCGTTTATATTACTCACTTTACTACCAAACACCTCAAGGTGTGTAAACAGGTCCTTTATATTTCTCACTTTACTACCAAACACCTCAAGATGTGTAAAGAGGTCCTTTATATAACTCACTTTACTACCTAGTACCTCAAGGTGTGTAAACAGGTCCTTTATATAACTCACTTTACTACCAAACACCTCAAGGTGTGTAAACAGGTCCTTTATATTACTCACTTTACTACCAAACACCTCAAGATGTGTACAGAGGTCCTTTATATAACTCACTTTACTACCAAGTACCTCAAGGTGTGTAAACAGGTCCTTTATATTACTCACTTTACTACCAAACACCTCAAGGTGTGTAAAGAGGTCCTTTGTATAACTCACTTTACTACCAAGTACCTCAAGGTGTGTAAACAGGTCCTTTATATTACTCACTTTACTACCAAACACCTCAAGGTGTGTAAAGAGGTCCTTTATATAACTCACTTTACTACCAAGTACCTCAAGGTGTGTAAACAGGTCCTTTATATTACTCACTTTACTACCAAGTACCTCAAGGTGTGTAAAGAGGTCCTTTATATAACTCACTTTACTACCAAGTACCTCAAGGTGTGTAAACAGGTCCTTTATATAACTCACTTTACTACCAAACACCTCAAGGTGTGTAAACAGGTCCTTTATATTACTCACTTTACTACCAAACACCTCAAGGTGTGTAAAGAGGTCCTTTATATAACTCACTTTACTACCAAGTACCTCAAGGTGTGTAAACAGGTCCTTTATATTACTCACTTTACTACCAAACACCTCAAGGTGTGTAAAGAGGTCCTTTGTATAACTCACTTTACTACCAAGTACCTCAAGGTGTGTAAAGAGGTCCTTTATATAACTCACTTTACTACCAAGTACCTCAAGGTGTGTAAAAAGGTCCTTTATATTACTCACTTTACTACCAAATACCTCAAGGTGTGTAAAGAGGTCCTTTGTATAACTCACTTTACTACCAAGTACCTCAAGGTGTGTAAAAAGGTCTTGTACATAACCTACTTTACCACCACATATCCATTACTTCTTAAAGTGTAAAAGTTTCCTTTACTTTTTTTTAACTTTTTTTTTAAAACTCCTGCAATGATTTAGCATTACATAACTTACTTTACTACCACACACCCATTACTTCTTAAAGTGTGTGGACGGTTCCTTGACTTGTTTACTCCTGCAACTAGTTAGCATTGCATCATTGTTTGTGTTACACACAGCCTTCCTCATATTTTATTATGTGCGCTTGCTTTGAACTTGAACATAGTCTACACAAGTGCTACTACTGCTGGTAATTGCTACTACTAGTCAGTGCTCTGGTCTAATGTTTACGTGTGGATTTCCCTATTACCATCAGACCAACCCACTCCAACTTCTGTGGTACTTGTAATTTACATCCCCAGTCAGCGACAAGAAGTCAACATTTTAGTTTCAACTGAGCCGTGTAAGGGTTGAACCTGATATTCCACCATCAGCGCCCTAGAGGCTTAAGAGCAAGCACTCTTATCCTTTTGGCCATGCTGACCTCCTCCCCATATTACATGCCTAATTGTCCGGTGCTTCCACCGAATTATAAGCCAGACCAGCTTGCACATGCCAGAGCTTTGTAGCTTAGCCAGATTTCCAGGTTTTACCACTGTGATTCAGTCATATATTGAAATGCCAAGTGTTTGACCAGATGGTGCTGTTTCTTTCCCCTCCTGCAGAGCCAGTTCCGTTTTGAGAATGAAATCCTGAACTTCGTATCTGATGCTCATGAAAGGGTATAGCATTTTTGCACAGTTGTGGATTATATGAGTGTTTACTGCCTGCAAGAGTGTTTGTTGTTTGTTATTATTATTTTAAATGTAGCATTATGGATAGTTAATTTTGTATGATGTCAGTGTTTATTGAATGTGTATACTTTTGGCATATTATTTTTAGAACTCATTGCATTTCACCGTTATTTCATATTCTTATTTACTTTGATTACTTGAGCAGATGTGTGCAAATCTGGCCATTACTATTCAGCAGCAGATAAAATAAGGATATTTATAGAAGCTATCGTTATTTGAAATATATATCGTGTAAATAGTGGTTCTAACATTTTGTTTAAAGCAAAGATTCACTTACCATTCTAGATAAGGGTATGGATATGGACATCCAAATAATGATGACCAGGGAAAGTTGTCACATGGGAAATAGTGATATTGGCATGTGAAGTGTTAGGCCTTCACATATTCTGGATGCTGGCCTAAAAGATAGACTAGTTCCATATCTGGCTGCCTTTTCTTCCCAGATAATTCCCACAAAATTCCCTGAAAGTTCCTAGAAAAATCATTTAACAAAACTGAAGAAATTAAAGTAACACTAAGGACTGAGTGGATTAGCTGTTAGAATAGAAGAAATTAAAGTAACAATTAGGACTGAGTGGGCTCTCTGTTGGAACATAAGAAATTAAAGTAACAGGACTAAGTGGGGTACCTGTTGGGACAAAACAAATTAAAGTAACAGTTAGTTGTCCTGGAAAGGGTTTGTGTCTTACAGAGCAGGTTTCCTCCCAACCTGGTACTGTATTGCAGAGCTTCCCCCTCCCCTCTCCATTATGTGTGGAGTGTCACCCAGACTCTGCTCACTGTGTCTCTCCACAGTGTAATCTTATATCGGTTTTTCTGTACTTCCACTTGGTCCGAGAGAGCCTTCACCATGTCAACCTTGCCATAAAGTAATTCACCTTCCAAAGGAGTAAGAGCAGCCTGTCCATTAGCCTGTTCATGTCCTTGCACGCCCGCATGGCCTGGGCAGAACATCCATGATAGGCTCTTGGCAGTGGTCAAATATTAACTACAATTAAGTGAGTTTAATAACTACAATTAGGTGATTAGTTTAT
>JACEFZ010022023.1:0-22575 GCA_014155875.1 Cepaea nemoralis | reverse complement strand
AAACCCCGATGTGTGAGTATATAGCCCAAAAAACCCTCGATGGGATGATATTTATATAGCCCCACCTAAACGATGAAAAAACCCTAAATTATTTTAAAGCCCCATTTTGGGTTTGAATTGATGTTTTTGATTTTTTTTCCCATATAAAAACCCCTCGATGATGATGAGTTATATACCCCCACTCGATTGGTATGATGTTAATAGCCCACTCGATGGTATGATGTTATATAGCCCCATCGATGATGATGATGATATATAACCCCACTGGCTGATGATGGATGATGATATATATAAGCACCCCAACTCGATGATGATTGATGCTGATGATATATAGCCCACTCGATGATGAGATGTGATGATATTATATATCCCCACTCGATGATGATGGATGATGTTAGAATAGGCCCCACTCGATGATGCTGATGACTAGTTATATAGCCTCCATAGCCCCAATCGATGATATGATGATGATGTTATATAGGCCCAATCTTCGTATGGATGATACTATTATATAGCCCCCCACTCGTGATGATGATGATGTTTATATAGCCCCACTCGATGATGATGATGATAGTTATATAGCCCCACTTCGATGATGATGATGATGATGATTATTATAGCCCCACTCGATGATGATGATGATATGCTATATAGCCCCACTCCGATGCTGACGATGATGACTATATATAGCCCCACTCGAGGATGATGATGATGATGATATTATATAGCCACACTCGATGATGGATGCTGAATTATAGTAGCCCCACTCGATGATGATGATGATGATGAGTATATATAGCCCCACTCGATGATGATCGATGATGCTATTATATAGTCCCCACTCGATGATAGGATGATGATATTATATGCCCCACTCGATTAATGATGATGATGATGTTATATAGCCCCACTCGATGATGATGATACTATTATATAGCCCCACTCGATGATGATGATACTATTATATAGCCCCACTCGATGATGATGATACTATTATATAGCCCCACTCGATGATGATGATGTTATATAGCCCCACTCGATGATGATGATGATGATGTTATATAGCCCCACTCGATGATGATGACACTATTATATAGCCCCACTCGATGATGATGATACTATTATATAGCCCCCCTCGATGATGATGATGATGTTATATAGCCCCATTCGATGATGATGATGATGTTATATAACCCCACTCGATGATGATGATGTTATATAGCCCCACTCGATGGTGATGATGATATTATATAGCCCCACTCGATGGTGATGATGATATTATATAGCCCCACTCGATGATGATGATGTTATATAGCCCCACTCGATGATGATGATGTTATATAGCCCCACTCGATGATGATGATGTTATATAGCCCCACTCGATGATGATGATGTTATATAGCCCCACTCGATGATGATGATGATGATGATGTTATATAGCCCCACTCGATGATGATGATGATGTTATATAGCCCCACTCGATGATGATGATGTTGTTATATAGCCCCACTCGATGATGATACTATTATATAGCCCCACTCGATGATGATGATGATGTTATATAGCCCCACTCGATGATGATGATGATGTTATATAGCCCCACTCGATGATGATGATGATGATGATGATGTTATATAGCCCCACTCGATGATGATGATACTATTATATAGCCCCACTCGATGATGATGATGATGATGATGTTATATAGCCCCACTCGATGATGATGATACTATTATATAGCCCCACTCGATGATGATGATGATGATGATGATGATGTTATATAGCCCCACTCGATGATGATGATACTATTATATAGCCCCACTCGATGATGATGATGATGTTATATAGCCCCACTCGATGATGATGATACTATTATATAGCCCCACTCGATGATGATGATGATGTTATATAGCCCCACTCGATGATGATGGTACTATTATATAGCCCTACTCGATGGTGATGATGATATTATATAGCCCCACTCGATGGTGATGATGATATTATATAGCCCCACTCGATGATGATGATGTTATATAGCCCCACTCGATGATGATGATGTATTATATAGCCCCACTCGATGATGATGATGATGATATTATATAGCCCCACTCGATGATGATGATGCTGCTATTATATAGCCCCTCTCGATGATGATGATATTATATAGCCCCTCTCGATGATGATGATGATGATATTATATAGTCCCACTCGATGATGATGATGATATTATATAGCCCCACTCGATGATGATGATGATGATATTATATAGCCCCACTCGATGATGATGATGATATTATATAGCCCCACTCGATGATGATGATGATGATGATATTATATAGCCCCACTCGATGATGATGATGATGATGATGATATTATATAGCCCCACTCGATGATGATGATATTATATAGCCCCACTCGATGATGATGATGATGATGATATTATATAGCCCCACTCGATGATGATGATGATGATGATATTATATAGCCCCACTCGATGATGATGATGATGATATTATATAGCCCCACTCGATGATGATGATGATGATGATTATATTATATAGCCCCACTCGATGATGATGATGATATTATATAGCCCCTCTCGATGATGATGATATTATATAGCCCCACTCGATGATGATGATATTATATAGTCCCACTCGATGATGATGATGATATTATATAGCCCCACTCGATGATGATGATGATATTATATAGCCGCACTCGATGATGATGATGATGATATTATATAGCCCCACTCGATGATGATGCTACTATTATATAGCCCCCTTCGATGATGATGATACTATTATATAGCCCCCCTCGATGATGATGATGATGATGATATTATATAGCTCACTCGATGATGATGCTACTATTATATAGCCCCCCTCGATGATGATGATACTATTATATAGCCCCCCTTCGATGATGATGATACTATTATATAGCCCCCCTCGATGATGATGATGATGATATTATATAGCTCACTCGATGATGATGCTACTATTATATAGCCCCCCTCGATGATGATGATGATGATATTATATAGCTCACTCGATGATGATGCTACTATTATATAGCCCCCCTCGATGATGATGATGATGATATTATATAGCTCACTCGATGATGATGCTACTATTATATAGCCCCCCTCGATGATGATGATGATTATATTATATAGCCCCCCCCCCCCTCGATGATGATGATGATATTATATAGCCCCACTCGATGATGATGATGCTATTATATAGCCCCACTCGATGATGATGATGATGATGATGATGATGATGATGATGATGATGATGATGATGATGATGATATTCTATAGCCCCACTCGATGATGCTACTATTATATAGTCCCACTCGATGATGATGATGATATTATATAGCTCACTCGATGATGATGATGATATTATATAGCCCAACTCGATGATGATGATGCTTATATAGCCCCACTCGACAACTACATGGCTATGATATTATATAGCCCCACTCGACAACTACATGGCTATGATATTATACACGCTGCTCCACTTGGCACCTGATGATGATAACCAGCCTGACATTACCCCCGCCTGCCCATGTGGACACAGCCACATCTAATCTGCAGATGCCCGAATCTCGGGTCCCAGAATTAACTGCGTGGTAACTGAGACTAATTCCTGGCCCCTCGGGGCTGGGGGACGGGCCGGCTGAGATAACTCACTCAAACCAGGGCCCCAGAGAGCGGAGACGATAGCTGGCAGGCGCTGACTAGACATTCAACGCCTGGTTGCTCTAGAGAAAGATGGGTAGTGGAGTGACAGAAGGAGAAACGAGATGAGTTCCCAGATGATTATAGGAAAGAGAGAAGAGAGCAGTTTATGGCATTTTTTCTGGGGTGAGTTGTTTCTCTGTCTATTTGTTGGTGAGCAGACCGGATAATGTGGGCATACAACCCTAGGTGGTTGTCATCTACAGGGAGTCTTTGAGATGGCGACAGGGAATGAGATATGTGACATGTCTGGTCGGGGGCTACTCTGTCTGTCTGTCTGTCTGTCTGTCTGTCTGTCTGTCTGTCTGTCTGTCTGTCCGTTCGACCGTCCGTCCGTCCGTTTGACCGCCCGCCCGCCCGCCCGGCGGTCCGTCCGTCTGTCTGTTTGTCTGTCTGTCTGTCTGAACACTATCTCTGTACATACTACATGCCCCCCTAGAAGAAAAACAAAAAGTGAAAATGATCTCAAACGACAACTATAGTATGTTCTGATTTGAATGCCTTCATTCACGATCAATTATTTTGAAAACTGTCTGTTGCATCGTTATGTAATTTTTCCAGCCGTTTTATATTTACCCCCACCCAAGGAATATGTCTTTGATAGGTCCAAAAACAACTTACATCATTGAAAGCGGCGACATTCCTTTGATGTTTTGCTGAACAACTAGTGATTTCTCGCTAAAAAAATTATGTTTACGGTAATGGGGACCTGCAAATTCAGATGACACACAAAGGCGTATCCGGATTCGTATGGGAGTGGGTGCAATGAAAGAAGTAGCTTACAATCGACAGGGTCGGCTGCATTGCACCGGGATTTTATCCCATATGGCTGTTTCTTTACGCAGCACGGAAAGCGTCGCACAAAGCACGAACTCCGTAGCTCCAGCGACGACCCTCGGGAGTCTCCGAAAAAAAATGCACTCTTGAAATGAAGGACGCGGCCCGGAATCGAACATACAACCTTCGGAGCCCGAGTCAGACGGCTTGACCACTTCACCACGGAGAATCCCGAGAGGGGTGCAATGTGTAATATTAGTAAAGACAGAGAATTTACAGAGGCACGGGGTAAATAATTTGTAAATTAACAGAAAAGTAGAAGGAATATATTTCTTACCTTATTTTTCATTTCCTTCTTGTTTCTTCAGCTGATGCTGATGCTGTAATGTTTAGGGCCTGCAATTCGTCTGAATAGTTGGAGCAAAATATCCCAGTAAGTGTGTACGTAGATTAAGGTCTGCGATCTGCTTAGACCTTAATCTGTGTCGGACGATTCCAGTAGGTTGATGATTGCTCTCGGTTGCATAAAAGTCAATCCATCCTTTCTCCAATAGTCCTCTTCCTCTTTCAACACATGGTCCTGACATTTTTTCCAGTAACTTTTATCAATATTTAATAGCGTGGACAGACAGACAGACAGGTAGGTAGGTAGGTAGGTAGGTAGGCAGAAAGGTAGGTAGGTAGGTAGGCAGAAAGGTAGGTGGGTGGTGGGTCGGTCGGTCGTTGGGTCGGTCGGTCGGTCGGCCGGCCGGCAGACAGGCAGGAGATAGGTAGGTAGGTAGGTAGGTAGGTAGCTAGTTAGCTAGATAGATATATACAAAGGCAGACAGACAGACAGACAGACAGACAGACAGACAGACAGGACAGGACAGACAGGACAGACAGGACAGACAGGACAGACAGGACAGACAGACAGGACAGACAGACAGGACAGACAGACAGGACAGACAGACAGACAGACAGGACAGACAGACAGGACAGACAGACAGGACAGACAGACAGGACAGACAGACAGGACAGACAGACAGGACAGACAGACAGGACAGACAGACAGGACAGACAGGACAGACAGACAGGACAGACAGACAGACAGGACAGACAGACAGGACAGACAGACAGACAGACAGGACAGACAGACAGACAGGACAGACAGACAGGACAGACAGACAGGACAGACAGACAGGACAGACAGACAGGACAGGACAGACAGGACAGGACAGACAGACAGGACAGACAGACAGGACAGACAGAACAGGACAGACAGACAGGACAGACAGACAGGACAGACAGACAGGACAGACAGACAGGACAGACGACCGACCGACCGACCGACCGACCGACCGACCGACCGACCGACCAACCGACCGACCGACCGACCGACCGACCGACCGACCGACCGACCGACCGACCCACCGACCCACCGACCCACCGACCCACCGACCCACCGACCCACCCACCGACCCATCCCACCCATCCCACCCACCCACCCATCCCACCCACCCATCCCACCCACCCACCCATCCCACCCATCCCACCCACCCACCCCCGCCAGAAGCCGGGTCTTGTCAGCTAGTTTATTGATATAATCATGTTTCATGAAAGAACCCCCATTTGGAGACACCTCTGTATCTTCGCGCTGTCTGTTTCAAAACGGAAATCACTTGAAAATTTTAAAACATGCGGGGACGTGTCTTGGTGAAGCTGTAATACTGTTAAAATGATGGACGTGATCTCTAAGTCGTAATTTATATACCGCATATAATCAAACTTTGAAATCTGCTGTAAAATCTCCAGAACAAAAAATTCTTTGTTGGGTGGACATAATGATAAGGTTATATACTAAATGTCATCATTTTCCCTCAGTTGGTTACTGAGATATTCAATTTTATATTGAAGGAACAAAAAACAACAACAACACACTATAGCTAATAAACATCCCCATATGTATGGTACGTTACAGTTTACTTAGGTATTTATTTAGGTATGTATTTATACTTTCTCACAGCTTTATACTTTCAACCCCACTAGATAAAATGCATGGTCCTTATCATTCTTGATGGAGAAACAACAGTCATTTATAATGGCCATGTTAACAATTGCTTTAGTGAGCCGTGTATTATTTATTATTTCCCATGAGTTTTAATGTTTATTGTGCTTTTGTTGTCTAAGATTAGCTCCATAAGTGATTTTGAATGAAATAATGTATGGGAGAAAAGAGAGAAGAAGGGCAGAATGTCAGACAGGCCTGCGTGCCCAATTCTTAACCTTTTGAAATAAAGTTTATTCATTCGTTCGTTCGTATGTCTATCTATGTGTTTACCCGAGTGCCTTCCTGTCTTTCTCTCCGGTCCTTCTCTACGCCAGTCGTTATTTATGTCCGTGGCCCTGTCTTTCTGTCTGCCCCTGTTTGTCTGTTTGCCTGTCCGTATCTGTGTCCTGCCTGCCTGCCTGCCTGCCTGCCTGCTTGCCTGTCTGTCAGTACTTCCAGCATCTCAACCACTCCTTGTGTCCCCTCCATGCGATTGCTGCTAATCCAATCATTGGAACATTTCAGCGAAGATTCTCAGCCTGTGTGCGACTTCTCCAGGACATGGCATCAGACTCCGTACCCATTGCCGATCTGGTGAGAACCCCGAGCACTGGCTGGCTCACGTTCCCTCCAACCACTCCTGCCCCGGTTCCCCTTGTCGTCACTTACTCAGATAAATGTATTTTCTCCTTCAAGTATTTTATGTATCTCTCCTTAAATCGATTCCCATTGGCTGGGTACAGCCAGGACACTCGACCTCCGCCTGGGTTCTACTCGAGCTGTCTCTTCAGCATTTCTCCTTGTCCGTCCACTCATGTCGGTGGAGTGAATGCTTCGTGGGTTGTTGGAGATTCCTCACATCTCTGCCCTCTGTCTGCCTGTTTGTTTGCCTGACTATCTCTCTATCTATGTCTGTCTGTCTCTCTGCCTGCATGCATGCCTGCCTGTCTGTCTGTCTGTCTGTCTGTCTGTCTGTCTGTCTGTCTGTCTGTCTGTCTGTCTGTCTCCCGCCTAACAGTTTAAATATCTTTGTCGTGTGTCCGTCGCTTTGTCTATCTGGCCGTCACTTTGTCTGTCTGTCCGTCACTTTGTCTGTCTGTCTGTCCGTCCGTCCGTCCGTCTGTCTGTCTGTCTGTCTGTCTGTCTGTCTGTCTGTCTGTCTGTCTCTATTCATCACTCTGTCTGTCTATCCGTCACACTGTCTGTCTATCCGTCACATTGTCTGTCTGTCCGTCACTCTGTCTGTCTATCCGTCACTCTGTCTGTCTATCCGTCACTCTGTCTATCTATCCGTCACACTGTCTGTCTGTCCGTCACTCTATCTGGTTATCCGTCACTCTGTCTATCCGTCACTGTCACAGTGTTGGATTTCTAGGGGATCTGAACTCGGGCTCAAACAGGCAACAATAACTCCGTTAAATATAATATAGCAACATTTATTGAACTTAGCTATACAGTGCGTTGGCGCAGTGGGTTTTAACAAGCCCGCACTGACGAGTTGCTTATCACAGAGGTTTAACATCACACATGATTATAACAAACATTCTAAGCAAACTATCTAGCATATGTCTATGACCCTAAATACACATGGGTCTGAACTATTAAGTCCCTCTAAGGCAGGCCCTGTTGCCTCTCCGATGTCCCGTCTGTCTCTGCCGGTTCACACGTGTCGCAATCCGACACGGGTGGTAACTCTGTCCGAGTTCCTCGTGGACCCCGCAATAGGCGAGCCACATCAGTGTCCACGGGACAGTGGACTCACTGACCAGTCCTTCGAGAAGGCTCTGTATTACTCAAGCCTTCGAGTGTCTTACTTCTTTCCCTTGGGCGGGAGTTGTAGCCCTTCGCCAGTGTCTATTAACTTATGTTGGTTACCGTACAATGTGAGGCTGTGACAGGAGTCCCCCCTCTCCCCCCCCCCTGATGTGATGGGTTATTACAAGGTAATTAGTTCTGTACTAATTCTGTCACAGAATCACATAAAGTCGGTGTTTGTAGTTTGGTGGACAGTAACTTGGTAACCTACATATTGGCATCAACACTCATGTATTCTCCCATACACCACTTCACGGTGATTTGCTGAAGAGGTCTCTCTCTCCTGTGTCCTTAAAAATGCTTATCTGACCGAAGTTACGTGACGTTTCCTAGTTGTTGCTACAACCCGTCCTTCTCAAAGTATCCCACTGATACCAAGATAATTAACCTCTGTGTTAGAGAGGATTAACAAGACAAAAGTCTTGGCTAATTAAGTACACCTGCAAATCTTGTTCTGTGTGTGCATTTCAATACACTTTTACTCTCGTATGTTGTATAATGCTGAATATGTAGTTACGCTGTTATTTTATCCCATCTGACTACATGTGTCCCTGTTGGCTTGTTAGTGTATTGACTAATATGTTGTTGCTTCTAATAAAGTGACTGTATTTTAATTGATAGTGTTCAGTTTTGGAGTTTTGTGTAAAGTGTGTGCTGAATGTGTGGCTTATCTCCAAGCGTCACGAGTTGGGATATCCTTAATCATGAATTACCCCAATGTGTAATGCATGATCGGGCATTCCAAGCAGTGGTGCTTAGATGTAGTATCCTAAATACTAAACATGTATCAACAATTTAGACAAGTAATACAATTTACATGAAAGACGCAGACAAATTAAAATAAATACGTTTTGCGTACAATTTGTCCGCTCAGTATATCGCTCTCTCATTTAATTCATTCACCCTGTCATTCACTCATCTTTCATTCAAAATAGTATTTGGTTAAAATATATAAGTAAAGTTGAGGTAAGTGTTATTGCCCTTAGAAAAAACGGAATAGGCGATATGTTCCCTTTAAGATAATACGTACTTTTTGTACGATGACTCAAAAATGGTTTATAATTTACATAGAGAAAATTGCATAGGACGAATATTTCGCCTATGAGTGGAAATACCTGTCACATTATGGTAGAAAATATACAAATTACAGGTTGACATATTTTATATACATAATTCAATACAAATATAATACATATTAAATAATAAATTAATTAATTAACTAAGTAACTAAATCCAACGATGATGTGCGCGTTGTCCTCCTGTTGTCAGCGTGTCGTGCCATGAATGTTAACAGTTAGTATGGCTGTCTCTTGAGTGTTGTAATCGACGTAGTTCTGTTTCGGCTGTTTGCAAAGTCTCTTAGCAACAGCAAGTATGGAATGTTCTCAATGTCGAGTATAAAGTGTTCTTAATGCTTTCATGATCACTGTCAGTTCACTGGTTGAAATCATTTCACAGATAATGTCTCTCGCTCGGATTGTTCCTAGAGCTTTGGTAATTGGTAGTATAGTTCTCAAAGTTTCACGTTCGTGGGTGTTATACGTAACCTATTCACTGGGGTGTTATTACTTTTAAATGAAAGTTCTCTAGCAGGTGTAGAGTTACACTGTTCTATGCCACGGAATAAAATATCACAGTTTCTGGTATGGCGAATGGTTAATGTGCCTAATGTTATTCTGCTGGCGCATTCGTTTGTCGCGATAAAATATCAGCTATAATGTTATCGGTGCCTCTGATATGGCGGATTTCGAAGTCGAAATCTTGGAGAAGAAGACACCATCTTTGCAAACGATGGTTTTTAGGAACACCTTGCTTAAGCACCAATAATGGCGAGTTATCGGTGAGCACAACGAAATGGGAACCTAAGAGGAACTTAGATAATCTGAGCATACAAAATAATAGACTTAATGCCTCCAATTCCACCGTAGAATAATGGATCTCTGCCTTCTTCAACTTACGGCTTACGTAGAAAATTGGGTGTCTCACTCCTTGCACTTCTTGCATTAAACATCCTCCAATTGCGATAGCACTCGAATCTGTGGTCAAAATAAAGGGTAAATCTATGTTTGGTAATCTTAATACTGGTGGATTAGAAAAAATGCATTTCAATCTGCATATTGCATCCTCTAAGCGGGTACTTTTACAACATTTTTCTGGATGATCTTTTGTCAACATATTAGAAAAAACTGATGTAAGTTCTGCCCAGTTTGGTAGAAACTTAGCATAATAGTTTATAAGACCTAATAACTTCTAACTTGTTTCTTTGTAGTTGGAACTTCTAGATTGAGAATTTTCGAAACAATTTTATCATCTGTCAACAGTTTGCCTTCAGAAATTCTATGACCAAGGAAGTCTATTTGTTTATAGCCTATTTCAACCTTGGAAGGTTTGATAGTAAGTCCAAAAAGAAAGATTTGGTTGAAGACTTGTTTGAGTGTAAGTAAGTGAGAAGTCATATTAGAAGAATGAATGCATATATCATCATTTGGCATTTCTCTAAAGAGGGACTAATACTAGTTCATTTCTAGATAGCTGCAAAGTTATTAAACTTGTTCAGAAATAAATTTGATATCATTTACTTAATTTTTACTTGGCAATCAATAGCTGTCTGAACGTAAAGCTTGTGCCAAAACCGGAGCTTAGCCCCCCAAAAGCCTGTCATAGTGTTGGATCTCTAGGGGATCTGAACTCGGGCTCAAACAGGCAACAATAACTCCGTTAAATATAATATAGCAACATTTATTGAACTTAGCTATACAGTGCGTTGGCGCAGTGGGTTTTAACAAGCCCGCACTGACGAGTTGCTTATCACAGAGGTTTAACAGCACACATGATTATAACAAACATTCTAAGCAAACTATCTAGCATATGTCTATGACCCTAAATACACATGGGTCTGAACTATTAAGTCCCTCTAAGGCAGGCCCTGTTGCCTCTCCGATGTCCCGTCTGTCTCTGCTGGTTCACACGTGTCGCAATCCGACACGGGTGGTAACTCTGTCCGAGTTCCTCGTGGACCCCGCAATAGGCGGGCCACATCAGTGTCCACGGGACAGTGGACTCACTGACCAGTCCTTCGAGAAGGCTCTGTATTACTCAAGCCTTCGAGTGTCTTACTTCTTTCCCTTGGGCGGGAGTTGTAGCCCTTCGCCAGTGTCTATTAACTTATGTTGGTTACCGTACAATGTGAGGCTGTGACAGTCACACTGTCTGTCTATCCGTCACACTGTCTTTCTGTCCGTCACTCTGTCTGTCTATCCGTCACTCTGTCTATCTATCCGTCACACTGTATTTCTATCCGTCACACTTTCTGTCTGTCCGTCACTCTGTCTATCCGTCACTCTGTCTGCCGTCACTCTGTCTATCCGTCACTCTGTCTGTCTATCCATCACACTGTCTGTCTGTCCGTCACTCTGTCTATCCGTCACTCTGTCTGTCTATCCGTCACTCTGTCTGTCTATCCGTCACTCTGTCTATCCGTCACTCTATCTTTCTGTCTGTCAATCACTCTGTCTATCTGTCACTCTGCCTGTCTATCCGTCACTCTGTCTGTCTGTCAATCACTCTGTCTGTCCGTCACTCTGTCCGTGACTCTGTTTGTTAAACACGTAACTAACCTTCTCTCTGTCTGGACACATGCCAGATACATTATGCTAATAGCCCCATAGTTGTACACTTGAGTGGACACGTGACTGGCGTGATGGTCAGTATAATGTCGGCAGCATTGACAGCCCACGACATTGACAGCCCACGACATTGACAGCCCACGACATTGACAGCCCACGACATTGACAGCCCACGACATTGACAGCCCACGACATTGACAGCCCACGACATTGACAGCCCACGACATTGACAGCCCACGACATTGACAGCCCACGACATTGACAGCCCACGACATTGACAGCCCTACGACATTGACAGCCCACGACATTGACAGCCCACGACATTGACAGCCCACGACATTGATCTTTACAGCCCACGACATTGACAGGCTGCGACATTGACAGGCCGGGATATTGACAAGCCACGATATTGACAGGCCACGATATTGGCAGCCCACAACATCGACAGCCCACGACATTGACACCTGGTACCAGTTTGAAGTTAGGACGACCTATCAGTCCGGGCCAGTGTAAGCAATCTCAATTGCCAGGATGCGACTGAAGCTATGGGTTGGCCGATTTATGCCGGCTTTTGTAACTCCATTCTTCTTCTTCTCGTGTCCAATAAGGGATGTGACTAATTCTTCCCTTCTTCTCCAGTCGGCACCATGGTCATTTCTCAGCACTTAGCTTTGCTGATGGTTAATTAATGTTCTGCACACGTTTCACTAACGCAAAATAGTACCTACTAGGTGTAACTCGAACAGCAGTGAACTCAAACAGTGGTCGACTCAAACGCCAGTTGTAGTTTTCGGTGTATATTATTCTACACAGACTAAAGTAGACATCATCAATGCACAAATCAGGTATTCGACAATAATTCTACATTACAAATATCTACACGTGTACTATCTAAAAGAGTGGCTCAGTGTTGGCCATAACTCATTGTCATACTGTGGTCTGCACTCCGCGAAACCATGACCTAGACTGCCGTGTCTGGACCCCACTTGCTGTGACTTGGTAAGTGAGTCCCAACTTTCACGTTGTGTGAAAAGTACCCACTTCTCACGTTCCGGTGTTCACTTGCTGAACACGGCCATAACCTCTCATCTCTAACTTGGGTTATGGCTTAACTATGCCATAATGTCATCAGGGTTATGGCATTCCCCCTTCTTCGGCGAAAAAAATTAATTTCCTGATTTGATTTCCAAAATAACATCTAATTATAACTTATCTAATCAAAATTTAATGTAACTATATCTGTTATAATATTTCAATACTGTAATGTAATTCTAATGTAATTATCTACAATCTGTCAATGACACTTGATAACTTCTTGTCATTCTGAAATATAAAACTCATTAATTATCCTCATCAAAATATCAAACACACCAAAACATGAATACCTATATCTTGTCCTACAGACTTTAATCAAGTTACTATATAACAATATAACTATAATTATTTTTTCTAAGGCTCTGTCTGTCTGTCTGTCTGTCTGTCTGTCTGTCTGTCTGTCTGTCTGTCTGTCTGTCGTCCGTCCGTCCGTCCGTCCGTCCGTCCGTCCGTCCGTCCGTCTGTCTGTCTGTCTGTCTGTCTGTCTGTCTGTCTGTCTGTCTGTCTATCTGTCTGTCTGTCTGTCTGTCTGTCAATCTGCTGGCGTCCTCCCACTGAATGTCCTCGATCCCAAATGTCCACTTGCGTATTATCCATAATCCTACCAGTGCAACAATCCCATCTTTCCCCCGTACATTTCCGCATCACATCCTCAGCTGCTGACTCCTCATTCCCTACTCTTTCCCCTCTTACCCACTCACTCCCCAATCCCTCCACCTGGCAACCCATACTTCCGGTCTAATCCCGAGACGGAAATCACTGATGGCCATCAAGTGGGTCACACCCGCACGCGAGACCAGTAAATGACCATCTCCAGGTCGATGTTACTGACCCGGGCGTGATTGACAATATATAGCCAGTCATTGTAACCGCGTGTCCAGCAGCTGTGGTCGGAGAGCTGCCTGTTGTAATGGCCTAGTGGATAATGCACTCGCTGACCGGATCACACGTCCGGGTGTAGTTTGTTGAGGTATGATTGCTTTTGCCACCATATACTGTACATGAGCCGGGCGCCCTGGCGAAGACGTTATTGACTTTCTCCGTAATCCCCTATATCCACGTAGGGTAACGCAGCTGCGAGAGATTCGGTAGCGGATCAGGTTGCGTTCGTTACTTACGGGTATGTGAGCCGATCGATCAGAAAGCAATGGCAAACTAGTGAGCTTAATCTTGCCAAGAAATCAACAACAATAGGATAAATGCTGGTGTTGACAGCGATGTCCTGTAAATATGATATGCGAAAGAAGAAAAAACTACCTGATGTTTCATTCATTCCTGAGACCAGGACCCCTTTCGCTCATACCATGTGAACGCATGTGTGTACCTGGAAAGAAGTTAACTCACAAAGGGAACTGGGAACTGGCATCAGAAGGAGCCAATCCGCATTCTCTAGACACGTCACTAGAAGGGAAAATCTGGGGTGACACGATCACCAACATGATCAGCAACACCACACGTCATGAGCAAGAAGAAGAAGGAAGAAGAGGACACAGTGAGATGAATAACAATGTCTAGAAGAATGTTGAGAATACCGTGGAAAGAGAAGACAACAAAGCTCCTGGAAGCTCTAGGCCAGGGGTGGGCAAACTTTTTGTGCGTAGGGCCACATTAACAAGTTTAAAGCTATTGGGGGGCGCATATATATTATGTCCACTTCGTTTAGGGCAACCTATCACAATAATTAATTATGAATTATTTATAGGTTATGAAACAGTATAAATAACTATTTATTGCAATTTTATGTTACTTATTCACTTATACATTATACTTTTACAATATGGAAAACAACTTTCACTAATGTTTTAACAAGATTTTACCATCTTTTTTATTATATTTAAAAAAAAATCTATTAATGTCTTTAATTTAGACACAAACCGACTACATTGTCACTACAATTGTTGATTTCTAATGATATGGATGTAACCTATTGCAATTTTTGACAATACTCTTGAAATCTCGAGCAAGTTTACTTGTTGAAATTCGCATGACCGCATGCAAGGCGCAGTCCGACAATAAAGACCTATTCTTGGATTTTTTTTATCTTCAAGCAAGAAAATGACTTGTTCGCAAATGTATGTTGATCCAAACAATGATACAAGTTTAGCTTAAAAGTTGTTCAAGTTGGAAAATGATTCTTCTGATAAAGATCCATGGAAATCCAGCAAGCCATCTGACTTGCATTTCTCTTTCAGGTCATGATCTGCTTGTAAGTCAAGCAGCTCCAACTGTATGTCCTCTGTGGCTTTATCAAAAATGTTAAAACAATCATTACGGTACATGAAATTCTGTGAATTTCAACAACATAACTTAAAAATGAAGTAACATTTTTTATTTCTAACTGCCCTCGAGGGCCGCATAATATCAGTTGCCGGGCCGCATGTGGCCCGCGGGCCGTAATTTATCCACCCCTGCTCTAGGCTGTTCATGACTACAACAAGGAAAAGACATATGCGGCATATCAATAGAAGTGGTGGAATAGAGAAATTAGTTGTAAAAGAGAATCTAGTAGGCAAGAGAGGCAGGCAGACAGATTGGCAACAGGTAATAGTTTGAACAACAGAATTTCGATAAAACAGCAAGAGACAAAAAGCTCAGTTGCTGTTTCTCACATCTTCCATCGGGTGTTGCTTGAACTCTGTGTCACATCTTCCGTGGCATGCCACTTTATCTCTGTGTCACATCTTCCGTGGCATGCCACTTTATCTCCGTGTCACATCTTCCGTGGCATGTCAATTTATCTCTGTGTCACATCTTCCGTGACATGTCACTTTATCTCTGTGTCACATCTTCCGTGGCATGTCACTTTATCTCTGTGTCACATCTTCCGTGGGATGTCACTTTATCTCTGTGTCACATCTTGCGTGGCATGCCACTTTATCTCTGTGTCACATATTCCGTGGCATGTCACTTTACCTCTGTGCGATATCTTCCATGGAGTCTCACTGTATCTCTCTGTCACATCTTCTATAGGATCTCTCTGTATCTTTATGTCACACCTTCGTTAGGATGTCACTTTACCCGTATGTCACGTCTTCCAGTGGATGTAAATTTATCTTCCTGTTATATACTCATTTTATTGTCATTTTATTTATGTGTCACATTTTCTACTGGATAACACTCCATCTAAATGTCACTCTTCCATCGGATGTCACTTTATTTCTAATTCACATCAACTACAGCATGACATTTTACCTTCACGCAACATATTCTATCAGATGTCACTCTATCTCTTTGTCATATCTTCCTGAGAATGTCACTTTTCTTTATGTCACATCTTCCAAAGGAAATCACGTTATCCCTGTGTCACATCCTCTATTATATGTCACTTCATCTCTGTGTCACATCCTCTAATAGATGTCACTTTATCTCTGTGTTACATCTACTATCAGATATGCCACTATCTCTGTGTGAAATCTTCCAAAGGACATCATGTTATCTATGTATCACATCTTCCGTGAGATATAACTTTATCTCTGTGAACATTTTCCGCTGGATGTCACTGTGTCAAATTTTCCGCTGGATGTCACGTTATCTCTGTGTCACATCTTCCGCCGGATGTCACATTATTTCTGTGAACATCTTCCGCTGGGTGTCACTGTGTACCATAGATATTTTAGAAGCGTGACTTATCTGATGTTAACGTAATTACTATATGTACCCGACGTTGTCCATGGACCGTTGCTTGTGAGATATCCATAGATCATCGTAGACACAAGGTTCACATCGCTGGCGCTTTTAACTTCCGGTGCGCTGACCGCGATCTAAGGGATTCATTCCAAACACCGATCATTTGATTTCTCGTTCAGAAAGCAGTGGTAGACTACTGAGTTTAACATTGTCGAGAAAATTAATCACGGGTTGATGGCAATGTCCTACAAGGAGATCTCTAACCATGACTCCTTGTCATGACTTTCTATCAGTGCCCATGAAACCCCGTCAATCTGTACCCCATGCTGTTCGATACACTTCTGCCGTTCCCGGCGATGGATAAACTGTGTTACGCGGAGACGAATAAGCCACGGTGCCTTCTCCAGGGCTGCATCAAATCACAGAAAACAATGATGCGGCCAGCGGTAATCTCACAAACATAGCTTGGAGTGCAGTCCACAATTGTACACTCCATTTAATGTACGTCTTCATCGATTTTCTCCCGCCCATTCTCCTGACAGATAACCTAGGGTGACGGGAGGTAACTTCTATCGGCAAACGAATACATTTGGGAGATCTTCTGAAGGAAGAAAATCACTAAAGGTGATGATTATTTCAGGAGTGGTAATACTAGTTGTCGTAAAAGGAGATGTAATACCTATTATCACTTTTAAGACGTAGCAGTTATTCAAAACAATGTTTTCCCGTAGTGAATTTGAATAACGAAGACACAAACAATAGATTGCACGATTTATTGCCTGGCTATTTCGCTGCATCTCGTCAGGTACATACTGCAGAACTCACACAACTTACGTGAAATTAACTAGATAAATCCTTCAAGTTGAATATATACACTGGTGTATATACTGTGCGAATTGTGTATAGTTCAACTTGTAAGGATTTATCTAGTTAATTTCACGTAAGTTGTGTGAGTTCTGCAGTATGTATCCTGACGAGATTCAGCGAAATATGCCAGGCAATAAATCGTGCAATCGATATGTTTGTAGCAGTTATTGCCGATTCAAATTATGTTGCCATTTTAATGGATGAAATAATTGTTGTAGTTTAAGGGGAAGTAATACTAGTCACAATTTAAGGCAGTGCCACTCTAGTTGTAATTTAAGGGAACGTGGCTGTAGTTTTAGTCTCAGGAGATGCAACTATAGTTGTAATTTAAGGGAACGTGACTCTAGTTTTAGTTTTTGGTGATGCAACTATAGTTGTAATTTAAGGGAAAGTGGCTGTAGTTTTAGTCTCAGGAGATGCAACTATAGTTGTAATTTAAGGGAACGTGACTCTAGTTTTAGTTTTTGGTGATGCAACTATAGTTCTAATTTAAGGGAATGTAGCAGTAGTTTTAGTCTCAGGAGATGCAACTATAGTTGTAATTTAAGGGAACGTGGCTGTAGTTTTAGTTTAAGGAAATGCAACTATAGTTGTAATTTAAGGGAATGTAGCAGTAGTTTTAGTGTCAGGAGATGCAACTATAGTTGTAATTTAAGGGAACGTGGCTGTAGTTTTAGCTTAAGGAAATGCAACTCTAGTTGTAATTTAAGGGAACGTGGCTGTAGCTTTAGTCTCAGGAGATACAACTCTAGTTGTACTTTCGGGGAATGTATCTGTAGTTTTAGTTTAAGGGGATGTAACTTTAGTTGTAGTTTAAGGAGATGTTAATAATAGTTGTAACTGAAGGGAATGTACTATTAATTGCAGTTTATGGGGATGTAAGTCTAATTACATTTTAAAGGTATGTAAGTATAGTTGAAGTGTAATCTGATATAATACTGGTTGCAGTTAGCAGGGTTTCTCGTTTAGTTGAAGTGTAAGAGAATATACAAAGTTATTGTTTAAGGGGATGTAATGCATATTGAGGTACCTCTTGTTGTAGTTGAAGGGGATGTAATACGCATTGCAGCTTTAGGGGACGTAACTAGTTGTAGTTGAAGGGGATGTAATACGCATTGCAGCTTGAGGGGTCGTAACTCTAGTTGCAGTTCCAAAATTAAAAAAAAGAGGCGGTGGTGGGGGTGGAGGGAGGGGGGAGGGGGGGGGGGTTATTGCTAAGTGTAGGTAAGTTAAAAAGTTAGTTGCATATCCTTTACAGGGCGTTGCAGTCAACACCAGCATGTTTTATTGTTGTAATCTCTTGGCAAGTTTATGTTCAGTAGTTTGCCACTGATTTCTGAATGATCAGCATCCTTACCATTTCGGTAAACAACCAACGCAAGGCGGTCTGCTGCCAAATCGCGCGCAGATGTATTTTGAACGTGGGTATGCGGGATCACAAACTGCCTCTGTAACGCCTTCGCCAGGGAGTCGGAAATTGTAATTTAAGGGGATGCAATACTAGTTGTAGTTTTAAAAACATAACCCAGGTCTAGGCAACACGACTCACTTGTAGGCAACCTGTCTGTCAACTGGCTTTCACAGGGCTAGATGCCGCCCTCATGTAGGCTGACAGCTGATCTGGCCAGGGCCACCAGCACAGGCGGTCACGTGGGCACCTGAGGGGGCGGCACTGGCCCCTGGGGAAACCGCGAGCCCTTATAAATAACATGATGGGAATTGCAGACGGAGGAGAGTGAAGTTCACCAAGGCCGTTTCTAGATCAAGAAGGAAAACAGGGCAAGACATGTCAATGCTCCCTCTCACACCAGAAGGAATATCATGAGCTCACACCTCTCACAAGCGCTGAGACAGAAATATAACGTCAGATTCATGCCCATCAGAAAAGATGATGAGGATACCGTGAACACTACCAGGAGCAACAGACCGAGAAGGTGACCAAAGTCTACAGGAAGAAATGTGTGGTATTCATTGAAGGCACTCAGCACAAGAAGGCAAGCGCTGCAACTGTCCGTGTTGGTATCCATCCCTCTAACGTTGTTATTGTAAAGCTGGAACTGGACAAGGAGCGCAAGAAGATTCTAGACAGAAAGGCAAGGAGCAGTGCTAAGTCTCTTGCAGAGAAGGGCAAATATGCAGAGAAAACTGTGGGAAGCTCATTGGTGTGTCTTTATTCAAAGAGTGTGAAATGTAAAAAAAAAAAAAAAAGACCAAAGGTGTGAATTGTTTCACAATTCTTCCACTGTAAAGATCCTCCAGTTAAATTGTTGACTTTGCAACATTTCAAAATGCCACGACCTACTCACATCTGAACACGCAGCATACATGAACGAGGCCAGACAAACTCCAAGACATGCCTTGATGAAGTCGGATGTGTCGGCCGGGAGGCGTACATTTGGCTGTTTGGCTGTAACAGCACATCCAGTATTTGTTCTCTCGGCGAGCAAATTGAAAGAAGAGGAAGTATCAGTAGAAGCGGCAGAGAAGAAACAGATGAACAGATGAAGAAGAGGTAACAGCAAGGAGGAAAGAGAAGACGAAGAAAAGGGGGGGGGGGGAGTGACAGAATGAAAAGTAGAAAAGAAGTAGCAGAAGAAGATGAATTAGAAGGGGTAGTAGTATTAGTAGTAGTAGTAGTAGTAGTAGTAGTAGTAGTAGTAGTAGTAGTAGTAGTAGTAGTAGTAGTAGTGGTAGTAGTAGCAGTAGTAGTAGTAGTAGTAGTAGTAGTAGTAGTAGTAGTAGTAGTAGTAGTAGTAGTAGTAATGGCAGTAGTAGTAGTAGTAGTAGTAGTAGTAGTAGTAGTAGTAGTAGTAGTAGTAGTAATAGTAGTAGTAATAGTAGTAGTAATAGCAGTAGTAGTAGTAGTAGTAGTAGTAGTAGTAGTAGTAGTAGTAGTAGTAGTAGTAGTAGTAGTAGTAGTAGTAGTAGTAGTAGTAGTTGGTTTTGTAGCAGCAGCAACAGTAATAGGAGAATGAGAAAAAAACGTTTATGAGTTATAAAACCAGCTAGGAAGCAGCATCACAAAATGAAACCAACACAAGTTAATACATTTATGGTTGTTGACAAACAACAGCAGAAGACAGAGGAAGGCAAGAAGGTAACAGGACGCCACAAAAAAGTTTTCAGCCCCGCATATCAGACAGAGTCCTTCTCGTTTGGCTGTATTTTCAGACGTACGCAAAAGCTGGACCAACTAGACACATAACCAATAACGTAATCTCCTAGGTGACATCTAATCAGGGGAAACAATAACACAGCTGGCGATAACCAGACAGCCGTGATTCCGTCTACCTTCCACGTGTATATACTTCATTGAATATATGACTATTGATTTTCTGCGAGCCATTTCCGTGACATTCGACCCTCCCAGTCGAAGGAGTTTTCTCTGCTCGCCAAACGATTACATGGCCGAGTTCTTGTGGGCGAGACAAAACCAGGACACGTGATTATCATGTGACGGGAAGTAATCATAGCGGTCGTGTAACGGGATACTCTGTTAGTTATCATTTCTGTATCATTGTAAGGAGTCCGGCTGTGGCTCGGTGGCTAGAATGCTTGCCAGCCTACTCAGTGGCCGTGTATTCGAACCCACTCCAATGGACGCTAATGTATAGGACTTTGGAGTTAGCACTTAGCCTTCCAAGGGAATCCCAACCAATCAACCAACCAACCAACCAACCAACCAACCAACCAACCAGCCTTGCCTGCCTGCCTGCCTGCCTGCCTGCCTGCCTGTCTGTCTGTCTGTCTGTCTGTCTGTCTGTCCTGTCTGTCTGAAGAACTACACGTGAAAGATCAGGCAGCAAGGTTGTGATATTTCTGGTCTAGTCGTGGCATCAACGACACATTCATCTTCCAGCTGCTTTGACTTAACGGTCCTCAAATATGCGCACATGTCCCCATCTCTTTTATACACGCTAATCACGGCCACTAACAACTGCTATTATGAGACCTCAAATAAAACAGACATGATATAGAAAGTCCAATGAAAAGTATAAAACAGCCAACTGAAAAAGAAACCAAAAAAAAAAAAAAAAACGCCTGGCTTTCTCTCCAGTAAACACATAGCAGCAACGTACCCTCAATTAGACATCCCTGCTGGCTAATGGCTAGGGCAGTTTTTGGACAAGTTGGGGGAAATTAAAGATTAGCAACACTCATCGGGTAAAAACTGCACATTTTAATTACAGATTGGTAAAAAGTGCTTGACATTCACGTGGAGATACAAGCTGCAGTTTCCAGAAAAAAATGGTATGGGGGTGGGGGTGGGGAAGAGATATTGTTTGGGAACTGAGGACGTGTTGTGTTTGTGATATTCGTTGTTGATTATGAGTTCGGTGCTGTCATCTTGTTGGTGTCAGACGTACATGCTTGTGTGTGTGTGTGTGTGTGTGTGTGTGTGTGTGTATGTGTGTGTGTTTGTTTGTGTGTGTGTGTGATATTGGTTGTTGATTATGAGTTCGGTGCTGTCATCTTGTTGGAAAGACTTACATGTGTGTGTGTGTGTGTGTGTAATGTACATGGGGGTGTGTATGTGTAGTGTACATGTGTCAACAACTGATGTGTCAGGCATCATCGGATTACTTCTCCCACACCACACAAGAAACTTGCAAGTCGTGTGAGAGGAAATGAATGATACATTGTTATTGCCGTTGGCTCTTTACAATTACAAAACAGTCGCTATCAAATCACACACAAAGCCACAGAATTGCCTATCTCTAGTTTCCTAACCCTATTGCTAATCTCTATCTAATTGGTTACAAAAAACTCCTATCGACACTAAATGATCTGCTCTCTACGAAGTCAGTCCCCAGTCTGACTTTCCTACACGCGTGACTACAGAGCACGCGGAAGGACCTTGTTGCGTCCTTCGGCTTTTTGCGTGCTGTTACACTTAACACGCTTGTAGCAGCCGTTCTCCTACTGAGTGGCACTCTTCTCCGTGGCTATCCCGTAGGCGTGATTCTGTCGTGACCAGAGTACGT
>JACEFZ010022021.1:10000-21946 GCA_014155875.1 Cepaea nemoralis | reverse complement strand
GCGCTGTAAATGTCCGTTCACAGTGGGTGCATGTGAACACGTGGTCATTTCCACCATCATGCACCATCTTACGTCTCAAACGCTTGGTGTGTGACTTTTCTGCAATAATTTTCTCCTTTGACTTTATTCCATTTCTGATATTTGCCTTCCACGCAACACGTTCAGCGGCGACTTGCTCCCAATGTGCATTATCAATGCCTGTATCAATCATGTCCCGCTTACACACATCTTTGTATCGTAGTAGAGGCCGACCCTGAGATCTCTTACCCATCTGTAATTCACCAAAAAAGATATCCTTTGGTATTCTACCATCATCCATCCTCCTAAGATGTCCTATCCATCTAAGTCTACGAAGACTGAGCATGGAATAAACTGTCACACAACCTGATCTTTCCAATACTTCAGTATTTGTGATTTTGTCTTGCCACTTAATACCAAGAATTCTTCGCAGACACCGCATATGAAAGCTGTTTAAATTGTTCTCTTGGTGTGAGTAAGTTGTCCAGGTTTCACTGCCATAGAGAAGAGTACTAAGGACACAGGCTTGATAGACAAGGACTTTTGTTTTGGCAGTAAGCTTCCTGTTCTCCCAGACTCTTTTTCTTAACCTGTTCATTGTTGTTGCTGCCTTACCAATCCGGATGTTGATTTCCTGATCTAGGGATAATTTGCTATTTACCACTGATCCTAGATATGTAAAATGGTCTACTATCTCTAGTTCGGCGTCGTCAATAAAGATTGATGGTACCCCATGTGCACCTTGTGACATAATCTGTGTCTTCTTTTTGCTAATTGTTAAACCAAATTCAGAACAAGCATTGGAGAATGCAGATAGTAGACATTGCAATTCTTCCTCAGAGTGGGTCGTAACTGCAGCATCATCTGCAAAAAGCAACTCTCTGATCAGTACCCTCCTAATTTTGGTCTTAGCCTTCAATCTCTGAGCATTGTAGAGGCCGCCATCTGAGCGTGAGTGAATGTATATACCACCATCCTGATCACGAAATGCATATTTCAGTAGAAGTGAAAAGTATATTCCAAAGAGGGTGGGAGCTAGTACACAACCTTGCTTAACTCCACTCTTGATTTCAAATTCTTCAGAAGTTGCACCATCAAACTTGATTATACCCTTCATGCCTGTGTGGAACGATTCCACAATGGACAGAAGAGTTGGTGGGCAGCCAATCTTCTTTAGTGCCTTGAACAGACCCTCACGACTGACCAAATCAAATGCCTTTGTGAGGTCGATGAAGGCAATAAACAGTGGTTGATTCTGTTCACGGCATTTTTCTTGCATTTGCCGCAATGAGAATATCATATCAGTGGTAGACCGGTTCTGTCGAAAGCCACACTGTGATTCGGGGTAGACTTGATCTCCTAGGACTTGAAGTCTGCGCAGAACAATTCTGGCAAATACTTTTCCAACAATACACAGAAGTGAGATACCCCTATAGTTGTTGCAGTCGCTCCGATCGCCCTTGTTCTTGTACAGTGTTATGATGCTTGAATCTTTGAAATCCTGTGGGACTTGTCCTTCACGCCAGCATAGCTCTATTAGCTGGTGGATCTGTATAGTGAGTGTGTCTTGCCCACTCCTGATAACCTCTATTGGAATCCCATCCTTACCTGGAGCCTTGCCAGATGCAAGTTCATTTATAGCACACTTAACTTCTGTTATGGTGGGAAGTGTGTCCAGGTGGTCAAGAGTTGGTAGAGCCTCTATGGCGTTGAGGGCATCATCCGCTAGTTTGGTCTCACTTGAGTAAAGCTCCAAATAGTGCTCTACCCATCTGTCCATCTGCTGTTTCTTATCAGTGATGACTTCTCCAGTCAAGGTTTTCAATGGTGCACTTCTTTTGATCACTGGACCACAGGCTTTCTTTATTCCTTCATACATGCTTCTTATGTCTCCCTTATCACTTGCGATTTGAATGGACTCACATAACTTGATCCAATAATCATTTGCACACTGCCTGGCAGCCTTTTGCACATCCTTCCTAGCTTGCCTTAGCTCACTCAGAGTGTTACGCGTTGGTCTTTCCTTGTTTCTTAAGAGAGCTTTCTTCTTCTTATCAATCAAGGGCTGCAGAGTCTCGCTGTTGGCCGCAAACCAGTCCTGCCTCTTATGATCCACAGTGCCGTAAACCCCTACGGCAGTTTTATAAAGAGTTTCCTTAATTTGACCCCACTTTTCATTTACTGTACAATTTTCTGGTGTATCAGTGAAAGCGTCTTCAAGTTGCTGTTGAAACTGAAAGCACTTTTCAGGATCATGAGTGTTAATAATATTAATCCTGGGGCTAGATTTGTGTTTAGCTGTGTAGATTCTCTTTGGTCTCAGTCTAACCCTTGCAACAACCAAAGAATGATCCGTATCACAGTCAGCACTGTGGTAACTACGAGTCAATGATATATGGTTCAGATGTTGTCTCCGTGTGATGATGAAGTCCAGCTGGTGCCAATGGCCGGATCTTGGATGTTTCCATGTGACCTTATGCATCTCTTTTGTTTTAAAAAAAGAGTTTGTAATACATAGGTCATTACTGGTGCAATGCTCCAGCAGCCTTTGCCCATTTTCATTCATGCGACCGATGTTGTATTTTCCAAGGGCACACTGGCCATGAACTCGAGTCCTTGCCCACACGAGCATTGAAATCACCGAGCATATAAATGTAGTCAGATTTTGGAACTGCCTTGATCACGGAGTCTAACTCCTCATAGAACAAATCCTTCACATCATCAGAGGAATCGAGTGTCGGTGCATATGCAGTAATAATGGTGGCAAACCCACAAGAGGTTGCCAAGCGCAGGGATAATAGTCTTTCATTTCCTCCTGCTGGAATTTCAATCATTCCCAGTAGCGAATTCTTCACTGCAAAGCCCACACCGTGTTGCCTTTTTTCTGCCTGCCCTCTACCCTTCCAGAAAAAGGTGTAGTTGTTTTCCCTGAGTGACCCTTCCTCAGCGAGGCGAGTCTCCTGCAGGCCAGCAATATCAATGTTAAGACGATTGAGTTCGGCATCAATCACAGCCGTTTTTCTCACATCGTCAATATTGGTCAAGTCAGTGGAAAATCCTGGACACATGGTTCTCACGTTCCAGGTTGCAAGCCGTAGCTTGAGGTTTCTATTTTTTCGATTTTTTATATATATATATATATATATATATATATATATATATATATATATATATATATATATATATATATATATATATATATATATATATATATATATATATATATATATATATATATATATATATATATATATATATATAACCCTAAATAAAAACTACAAGGAGGCAACAAGAAACTTCTACAAAAATGAAAAGTACAATGCGAACCAAAGGAGAACCTTTTGACCCAACTGAAATAATTAACAGCGAATATGGAGAACCAATAAGTAAACAAAAACAAATTCTAATAAGATGGAAGCAGTATTTCTAACTACTTCTCAACATCCCATCAGATGTCACAGGAATTCAAGAAACCTACACAGATGCCACCGAAGAACTAGAACCAGACATGTTGTTGTTGTTGTTTGTCCATCAAGAATGATGATGACCATTAATTTCATCCAGTGGGGTTATAGTATGGAGCCGTGAGTTCTAAGATGGCTGATAAGGCCTATTTTGTCTCGAAATGTTCTTTGACAATGTGGGCAAAGAATGCTTGACGTTTTTGGAGGAGGATTTCCTGCAGTGGTTTTTCTGTCCTGCCTTTTCTTCACAGCTCTTGCAGTCCTGGTTGCCTCACATATGACTGCACACTTGCATAATGATGCACGCCACGAATTTCGGTCTCTGGCTCAGCCTCCCAGGTGTCATGATGAATTCCAAAAGCATTCAGTGAGATTTTCAGAGTGTCTTTAAAGCGTTGCCTCTGGCCACATTGGGAGCAGAACCAGAAATACTAAAAGAAAAAATTATAGAAGCCATCAGATTAGCCCCATTGGAGAAATCACCGGGATAGAATGAAATACCAAATGAACTAATTAAAGCAGCAAGAGAAGTAGGAACAGCTTGGCTGCATAGACAATTCATCCATGTTTGGGTAGAACAACAGACACCACGAGACTGAGAAAACGCCATAATTATCCCAATTTGGAAAAACAATGGCAGCAAAAGAGACTGTAAACAATTCACCGTTGAGTCATACTGGGAAAATATTTTGCAAAATTCTTGAAAAAAGATTGCGAACTACATTAGAACCCCAGCTAACCGAAACACAACTTGGATTTAGGAAACACAAAGGATGCGCAGATGCCATTTTTGCTCTTAGACAATTTATAGAAAAATCAATCGAATTCAATGAAACACTCTACTTAGCCTTTGTCGACCAAGAAAAGGCATTCGACAGAGTAGCTAGAAACAAACTGTGGGATATCCTTAAACAATATGGAGTGAGTACACATCTAACAAACCTATGTAGAAGTTTATACAACAACAGTGGATGCATAGTGAGAGCAACTGGAGGACACTCAGAACCCTTCACCATAAGATCTGGAGTACGACAAGGTTGTGTCCTGTCCCCTCTCTTGTTCATAACATATATAGACAACATATGTAAAGAAACCAGCCAAGCAGAGACAGCAAGAATACCACATGACGAGAACACAGAAGAAGAAACATCTGCAAATCTAACCATTAGATAACTCCTGTTTGTGGACGACCAAGCACTAATAGCAAAATCAGAAGCTGAATTACAAGACCACATGAATAGTCTAAACGAAATGTGTAGGGAACATAACATGAAAATTAGCACAAGCAAACAGAGGTAATGACTATAACTAAAGAAGAACAAACAACAACAATTCACCCAAACGAACATCCCTTGAAACAAGTAAAGAGTTTAAAGCATCTAGGAAGTATAACATCATCAAATGGCATATCAGAAGACGAGATAATAAATAGGTGCAATTAGGCAAACCAACTCATTGGACAAATGGCACCAATACTAAAGAACAAATATGTATCAATAACTACTAAGAGATATAAATATAAATATACTACTGCAGCCTACCACGCATGTCGCAAGAGGCGACTGAGGAGGCTTGATGGTTCCGTCGCCCTGCTACTGAGTGAGTGCGTGGCGCGACACTGTGAGCTGTGAGTTTCGTGTGAAATGCTTTTGAATCTGCCTAAGGTTTTTTGGAACGTGACTGCATGTTCAAAGCGATGGCAGATGGCTATGTCCCAGAGTTGACCGGTTTTGGCCTTATGCAGAAATGCGTGGCTGTGGGGGCTTCTGGTTGACTGTCACTGCCATCGACGATGAACTGTTTTTCGTGGACTGTGTGGATGAACATCTAGGAAACATCCAGATGGGAACATGACTGCCATCAGAAATGAACTGGGTGTTTTGTGTGGGACTATTGTGTTGACATTCTGGCGGCGGCATTATGCACAGTGTATCTGTGCGGGCTGTTGTTTGTCGAGACTCCTGTCTTTTCCCCTTTTCACATTGGGCAGTGAGGAGCATTTTGTGTGATATTCACTGGCACAGGAACGGAGCATAATGGGGACGACCCTTTGCTGTGAAGTTGGAACTGCGACTAACTAACTAACTACTAAGAGAGCACTGTACAGCACAATCTTCCTACCAACTCTATGCTACCAATGCCAAACTTGGACAATGACAGAAAAAGAGAAAAGAAAAATCACAACAGAAATGAGATTCCTGAGAAGAATACTCAACGTAACAAGAAGATATCTTCTTCTTCTTTTCGTTCATCCGGAGTGTTTTTTCAGATGTGATTGCGGTGTGTCTGTTATGCGCCCTTGGGCCGAAACCCGTAGGCCAGCACATCGACTTTAGCGTGCTTTTTTGACCAGGTAGCATTCCTGGGAGACTCTCACTTTTGTGGTGCCATCTACAACCATGCTGGCCAGGGGTTAAATCAGCACTAGATTTTATTAGAAAGCGCAAGACAAATGGTTTGGCCATGCAAGTAGATTACCAGTCAACAGCATACCACAACAAGCAATGATGTACAGACCAGAGGGAAACAGAGAAAGAGGCCGACCACGTAAACGTTGGACGGATGGAATAGCAGAGTCCATGGGAATATCGATACATAAAGCCCATAAGCGGGCACTATCACGATGTTTATATATCTCACCCGATGGTGTTTCCACCTTGTGGTGGGGGACTTGAGTTTCTCAATTACCCCGAGAGCTATGCCGGCGGTAGCGTAGCTACCAGCAGGTCCTCCCAAGCCGGACAGGTCAAAGGGTAGAGAATAGACAAAGAGAAACACCCTGGACCTCCAGGTTGGGGGTTGAAGCGTGGGGTTAACATCCCCACCTTTGTAAAGAAAAATATTTTGTTACGAAACAGATACAGAAGCCTCGAATTCGGACTGACTTATTTGGACAACGACCTCAGAACGTTAAAGGCCTCTTGAGATTTTTAACATGGAGTGTACGGACACTATATCGCACTGGAGCGGCTGAAGAACTAACCCGAGAGCTGGTTGAATATCACATGAATATAACAGCAATTCATGAAATAAGGTGGCAAGTAGAGGGTAATTTAGAGCAAAATGGAATGATTATAATATATGGAGGAAACACCCAAAATAAACATGAATTAGGAACAGGTTTTGTCATCAAAAAAGAGTTTTGGAGGAACGTTCTATACTTTAAAGCTGTTAATGACAGAATTAGTAAATTACTAATAACAGGTAAATGGAAAAATATAACGATGATTAATGTGCATGCACCTGCTGAAGAGAAAGAAGATTAAGTTAAAGAAGACTTTTATAATGATTTGGAAGATGTCATAGAAGAAACCCCCAAACAGGACAACCTGATTGTGCTGAGAGACTTCAATGCAAAAATAGGTAGAGAGCAAACTCATAAAAATTGGCCGGTATGGAAAGTCTACATTCAACTTCAAATGATAATGGATGGAGAGTCATCAACCTGGCAGAAGCCAAAGGACTGCAGATTAACATTACCAGACTACAAAGAAAGGATATACACAAACAAACTTGGAAATCACGTGACAAGAGGAACTATAATCAGATAGATCACATTTTAATTAACAACAGAAATGCATCAAACATACAACTAGTTAGATGTTATAGAGGAGCTGAGTGCCACAGCGACCACTTCCTCGTTGGAGCAAAATTTAAAATAAAACTTAAGAGAGCTTTCTATACTAAATTACAAAGATTACACTCAACATATATCAGAGAAAAAATACAAGAAATTACAGTCAAAGAGAAATTTACAGGTGAAATAAAATGTAAACTTGAAACTCTGCAAAACCCTTTGGAGGAAAGCGTTGACCAAACTTGGTTGAACATCAAGAATACAATTCAATCTACCGCAGAAGAATGTCTCGGTGTGTTAACCACGCATAGAAAGAACAGATGGTTCAATCAGAAATGTGAAGAAGCAATCATTAGGAAAAAGAATGCCAGACACTTATGGTTTAATTACATCAACAACATCCAAAAGGAAGAGCAATATAGAAATGAATGTAAAGAGGCTACAAAAATAGTTCGACAGCAGACGCGAGAATATGGAGTAATATAATCAAAGATAAGGAAACTAATCACCAGAAAAACGAATCCAGAAAGTTATTTAAAGAACTGAAGTAAATGAAACGAGGGCACCAACACAATACATATGGTTTAAAAGACAAACATGGGAATATGATAAATACCAATGAGCAAATGTGCAACACATGGAAAGAATATTTTGTTGAAGTACTAAATTGTGAAGCTCCAAGTAACACTTTCCCACAGGAAGAGGTTCTTACGTGTGAACCACAAATTGAAGAACCTGCATTTGAAGAAATTCTATATGTAATCACATGACTTAAAAACAATAAGGGAACTAGGACTGATGGAATTGCTGCTGAATTTATAAAGGCAGCTGGCCATGCATTACATCTAAAGCTATACGAACTAATAATAAAAATCTGGAGGATAGAAGAATTACCCCATGACTGCGAAGAGTCATTATTGATACCTATCTTTCAGAAAGGAGACAAGTTCCAATGTGAAAATTATAGAGGAATATCACTACTGTCTACAAGCTATAAGATACTATACGCAATATTACTAAATAGACTAAAACCATATTCAGAAGACATATTAGGTGACTACCAGACGGGTTTTAGACGAAACAGATCAACGACAAATAGCCGAGAAAAATTGGGAATATGAAAGAGATCTCCATAACATTTTTGTGGATTTTAAAAAGGCTTATGATAGTGTCCATAGGAATAGTCTATGGAATGCTATGCAGGATTTTGGAATACCAAAGAAAGTTAATCAACATGATCAGACTATGCATGGAAGATACTTATAATATAGTAACATATAGAGGCAGGAAATTAGACCCTTTCCAAATAGCATCTGGCTTGAAACAGGGTGATGCACTATCGCCACTACTCTTCAATCTGGCTCTAGAGAAAGTTGTAAGGAATGTGAAGGATGAATATTATATTGGAGGAAAATCCAAGCTGCTTGGTTATGCAGATGATATAGATATTATAGGGGAAAATGAACAAAAGACATTGGAAATATTGACTCACTTAAAGGAAAAAGCCCAACAGATGGGGCTGGTTATCAACCAAGATAAGACAGAATATATGGTAATTTCAAGAGACGGAATGGCTAGAAACTCTGGCCACATACAAATAGATAATATGACCATTAAAAGAACGGAAACATACAAATACCTGGGTTCAATCTTCAATTACTCCAACATCATAAGGGAAGAAATACAAACTATTTTGAATTCTGAAAATAAGATATAATATGCACTACAACATCTACTTAAATCAAATGCGCTATCTCGTAACACCAAAATCACAATATACAAAACACTTATCGGACCAGTTGTGCTGTATGGCTCTGAAACCTGGAGTAAACGAAAGGAGGCGAAGCCTTGTTACAAATCTTTGAGAACAAAGTTTTAAGACGCATCTTTGGACCCATTAGGGGTACACAAAGTGGAGAGTGGAAAAGAAGAAGTAACAAAGACATTTACGATCTGTTTAAGTCCCCGCTAATCACTGGTATCATAAAGGCTAATAATAGACTACAATGGCTGTGGCATATCGAAAGAATGGAATGTAATAGGGAAACAAAACTCGCTTACACTCAGGAAATAAATGACCGTGGACCCCGAGGTAGACCAATAAGACGGTGGAGAGATAATATACACACACACCTACAAGCACATGGAATCAATGACTGGCAAGTGAAGGTCAACCAGAGAGACGACTGGAGACATACATACATACATACATACATACATACATACATACATACATACATACATACATACATACATACATACATACATACATACATACATACATACATACATACATACATACATACATACATACATACATACATACATACATACATACATACATACATACATACATACATACATACATAAATACATACATACATACATACATACATACATACATACATACATACATACATACATAAGAAGCATGTATGAAGGAATAAAGAAAGCCTGCGGTCCAGTGATCAAAAGAAGTGCACCATTGAAAACCTTGACTGGAGAAATCATCACTGATAAGAAACAGCAGATGGACAGATGGGTAGAGCACTATTTGGAGCTTTACTCAAGTGAGACCAAACTAGCGGATGATACATACATACATACATACATACATACATACATACATACATACATACATACATATATATATATGTGTGTGTGTGTGTGTGTGTGGGTAGCAGGGTAGGGTTATCCACTATCAAAGGAGAAGTAAAGTGCCTCCTTCCCTCCGCTAGCCTACGGGACACCTTTGGGCAAGGTGGAGTACCCGTTCAGCCCCCGATCAGGGTTATGTGAAGCCATGGGTGCAGGTGGTGGATGAAGATGGGAGAAGCAGCCGACAGATAGTTGTAGGTTATGGTATCCACCTTCACGACGGTAGGCAGAGGACTCTGGTGATCGAGTGAGATGGCAAAGCATTACCGCCCACGCTTACCGGCATGGCACATGATGGATGGATGGTGTGTGTGTGTGTGTGTGTGTGTGTGTGTGTGTGTGTGTGTGTTGTGGCGTGACGAAAACAATTCGAGTCAAAGATAAACAATATACATTCCACCTGTATAAGAAAGCCAGTGAATGGCTCAAGACCCCTCAAAAGTGGTGTGCAGCTAATCAAGAAACATACTCCCACTCTATAAATATGTATAGAAACTCGGCTTTCCTATTACTAGGCGTTGGGGAGTCATAGGTAGTTACCGGGAAAACAGAGGAGCGAGCTAGACTCTATAATAGAAGTTGTACCCGTGATTTCACCCAGCTACTGGGGACCCCATACTAATTATTACACAGTGTAGGTTTTACCAATTGTAACAACCTACAAATGCTGAACATCATCAACAAGTGAACAGACTCCAACACATAGCTCGTTTCATAATTTTAGTTTTGAATTATCATTCTGGTGGTGCATGATAATCACGAATCTTTCATAAATGAAAAACACAAATATATCAAAATATGAGATCGTTACCACTAGAATTCCTCTACACTAATATCTTCCCATAATCATTGTTCACACTAATAATAAAAGTCACTGTGTGATCATATTATTTTCTGAAATAAGTTCGCAATATCCAAATCACACTGTTGAATCTTCCACATAGAGTTCTAATTGTAACAATAATGTCACTTCATAAATGTTTAACAAATGATAAGTGTATGCCAGGTATTATATCTTTACTAGGTCACTGAACTCATTTGAAAGAGCTGAGTGGATAACTTGCGAGGATCTATTCTTCAGCGATGTAAAGGCGACCTCTGGATCATCATTCACGATGTGAAAAAGAAAATGACACCTTGTTCCATCCTAAATGCGTAGGGTCCGACCGTCTCATCAGACTTCTGCCTTTGAGCCAGTTGGATAAGGATGAAGCAATTAGCCGAACCCTCATGTAGCTTTCTGGTGATGTAAAACAAAATCAACCGCTATGTTCTTGAAAGATATACTTAAATATTGCAGTGATATGATATGTGATGTTATCATACATAGCAAAGGAACTTCAGCTGAAACAAACCATTACGATATTTTAACGATTTCATTGGCATTTTTATCAGGATGGGGAAACATTTATATCACAATAAGACAAATAACATCCTGTGGAGATAAACATCTATGTTGTGAATATAGGAAACAAATGAAAAATCGTAAATTGATTAAAGAAAAAAGACGTAGACAGTCAACAGTTTTTTTGGACATGTTATGAGAAGAAATGGATTGGAGAACTTAGTGACAACTGGCAAGATCGAGGGGAACAGACCAAGAGGAAGACGGAGAGGAAAATACCTGGATGGCTTGGCCACATGGCATGGACGAGACAGGAACACTGAACTGATCCACGATCTCTGATGATCGAAGGAAATGGCGAGTCATGCTTTCCGACATGGCACATGAATGATTGATTGATTGATTGTGAAAAACATCAGATGAAGTAAACATTTGTTAGGAAAACATCTGTTGAGACAAATACATGTTGAGACAATATCTGTAGAGACGAACATCCCTAGAGACAACTATCTGTTGAGACAAACATTAGTTGAGACAATCATCAATTGAGACAACCATCTGTTGAGACAAACATTAGTTGAGACAGACATCTGCCGTAACAACATATGTTGAGTAAACCTTTATTATGATAAGTATCTGTTGTGACAAATACCTGTTGAGAATAATATCTTGTTGCAATAACCATTGGTTGTGATGACTGCTGTCTCGTCACGTCTTTTTGTTATGATGTCTAGGACAAAACAAAATGTCAAGAAGATACAATGACATCTGCTTGAGATAAAGACATAAATCACAATTGAAATGTCATTGTTTGGACGAACTATCATAAAGAAATAATGACGTCAGAATAAGACACTCGTCACTGCAAGATATCATCGTCAATA
>JACEFZ010022021.1:0-5000 GCA_014155875.1 Cepaea nemoralis | reverse complement strand
TCATTCTAAAATAAACACAAAGCTTCAATATTAGCACCTGTTCTGTCCAATGGTTTACGTAATGATTCAAGCTGTTATTTGTATTGCTGTATCATCCTCCTCTTTCATATCTTACTATACTTGTTTGCTTCGTTGCTCGCCTGAAATGTTTGTGTATGAGGTAAATGCGTTATGTCTGTTTACAACACAGCTGCGATATTTGCACATCTGCAACTGACTCATTAGACTTCTGCGATCGTTTGTTGACCGGAGTAATCTCCCCGAACAGGCGAGAGCATAGCCACTTTACTAAAATGGATATCATTATTCTTCTTCTTCTTCAGCGTTCCGAGCCATTGAGGTTCTTTGCTGCAAATACAATCCGTCTCCATTCGTCTCTCTGGTGGACCTTCTCTTGCCAGTCGTTGATTCCAAGTGCTTGTAGGTCTGTACATGTGTTATCTCTCCACCGCCTTCTTGGTCTACCTCGGGGTCTACGGTCATTTATTTCCTGAGTGTAAGCGAGTTTTGTTTCCCTATTATCTTCCATTCTTTCTAAAACGGTTTGGTATTATGTGTATGAGACTGTCTAGAGTAGACACTACAATTGCATTGGTAGGAAGAAAATTATTGTCCCGCTGATGAGCACTGGACTCGGACTATGTTCTGGGTATACGAGTGCACTATTCTGCGTTCAGGTTCGACTCTAGTTGAGACGTAGACAGCAAATATGAAAATAAGAGTGCAGAAGCAGATGACATTTATGATGCGGTTTTTATATGAATAGCAGCCATGTCACGGAGTTGTACACATGGCTCCCTATATCATGTCAGTGGTTACACGTCATTGGTGATGACCTTGATCACGATGATGATGATGAAAACGATGATTATTGTGACGGAAAATATTAGTTATTATCATAATATTCCCGTATTCATAGACAACTCAATAAATACATCACATTTCCAGAAAACAAACAAATGCACACAACACAAGCAAATAGTCATCAATATTGTTTATTTCAGAAGTATTGTGGTGTGTATTTTATGCTCTAAGTGCGGTAATCAGATCGATTACTAGTGTACCAGCTTCTGATTGGATACTCAGCAGAGTCAACCAACCACTACCGGCTTCTGATTGGATATTCAGCAGTGGTAACCAGGAAGTACCGGCTTCTGACTGGATACTCGGCTGTGTCAACTAGGCAGTACCCGCTTCTGGTTGGATACTCGGCCGTGTCAACTAGGCAGTACCGGCTGAATATGTAGAACAATAAATATGTCAATGAAGAAATGCTTCAAAAAGTTGTATTTATTGTCCATTCAAAGTTAAGACACACCCACACCGCTGACGCTGTGTATCTATCAATATACACGTATATACATATATGTCTGAGTAAAGATTCTGGTGACAAAAATAGAGCCTTGCACGTCATTTGCCACGTGGACAATAGTTAGTTAGTCGACAGATCATCCTCATTACACATCGAACAATTCAGACGATAAGTTCCAAAGTCCACTACTCAGTAAATCCCGCAGCGTATAGCGGCTCACACCACCAGTTTTCTGTTGGTTTATTACTCTTCATTGGCTTCCTGCGTAGTGTTCTTGTCGAGCCAAACCTCTTTTAACTTGCTGTTCTCGTAGTCTGAGCATAGTTGTAGATTCACAGTCATCACTTGGTTCTCGCAAACGTCTTACTTCTCGCAGAGCATACAGTATAAGAGCTGGGTCAATGGCTTGTCCAAGGACAATAACCAACGTGCTGAAACAATGTAATGGACGCAGCGATGTAGTATATGTGTCCAGTAGAAAGACTTCGTTGGGTACTGTGTGCTTGGACTTCAGAAACATGCATTGGCTAATCCTACGCATTCAACAATATCGCTTGGTCGTCTCCGCATAGGTGGAATCTATACTCATCAAACAGTGCACTCAGAGGTGAACACTCAGAATAAACAAAATGAAGAAATACCGCCACCAAATACACACACGAGATTTAACCAAGCAAGGGCTGACTCATTCAGCAACTCATCATTGGCACCTTGCCGTCTTGACAGACGATAGTTTGTGCTTTAAATAGGCATAATAACTTTTAACTATGGCGGTAGCGAGTGTGACTGATAAGGCCAATTTGCGCTGTAAATGTCCGTTCACAGTGGGTGCATGTGAACACGTGGTCATTTCCACCATCATGCACCATCTTACGTCTCAAACGCTTGGTGTGTGACTTTTCTGCAATAATTTTCTCCTTTGACTTTATTCCATTTCTGATATTTGCCCTCCATGCAACACGTTCAGCGGCGACTTGCTCCCAATGTGCATTATCAATGCCTGTATCAATCATGTCCCGCTTACACACATCTTTGTATCGTAGTAGAGGCCGACCCTGAGATCTCTTACCCATCTGTAATTCACCAAAAAAGATATCCTTTGGTATTCTACCATCATCCATCCTCCTAAGTGTAACAAGCTACGTGGAGGGTCCCAAGTAACTATGTAACAATATTTCATTATTATTCTATAGCCCTGGCTGGGATAGGTCTTTGCTTGCCAACCCTCCTCCGTTTTCCCCGGACTCACTGTCACTCTCTCTTTCGACCTCAGGACCTATTTCCTGCAGGGTCGTTCTGGCTGACACGCATACAACATGACGTTCTTCAACATATTTGTAATTGTAAATTTAATAACTCAATACATAACAGCACAGAAAAAATATCTGGCGATTAACTCATAAACATCTACACACAATCTAGAGAGAAAACTAGTCCATACAATATCAACACAAATATAAATATCCTAGATCATCGTTTTCCATATTGTCCCATGAATTCACCACCACCTCACAGCAAGTTCCCTGGTCTTTATTTCCCACGTAGGTTGTTCGAACAACAAGGTTCCATCGATCCAGGATTGCAAGTTTCCGTGGCATACACGAATGTAGTGTGTCCAATGGTTAGGGAAAGTGCTCTGGGATCACGTGGCACAATTTTGGTGGGGAAATACTCAAGGAGAATAAATAGGATATATGCACGGGTGTGTCAGTGACTTAGGCGGGATTTAGCCCAAAATGCAAACATACTCGATCCCAGCTCAACGAAAAGCCTGCCGAGGTGTTCTGAAAGTATTCGTTCGGGCCCGCCGTGGTTCTATCTGGTATAGCCCAACAGCAGCAGGGACTTCCTAGTAAACATAATGTTCTATGTCGATGCTCTGTCGAAACTTCCGGCTATATTCGCCGTCAAAAGAAGGATCCTGTAAAGTTAAAACAATTTTGAGAGCCTCTGGTGTAAACTTCAGATACAGCCGGCATGGAGATTCCAATGGTCTCAGCATGTCGGTTGCCATACATAAAATACATACAATTACCTAGTATTCAATTGTCTTCATACCACACTCCTCTCCACACTCATACCATGCCTTTATTAATATTGGGCAAATACCTTCTCAGGCTTCCCTCTCACTTGCAAACCTTGCCTTTCTCACGACAAAGCTATTGTGGAGTAGTGTGCGTAATTATGTATGTTTCCTACTCTTAACTAATCATAATAGTGGGTCTGTATGGACCGCAGTGCATCTCCCTCCCCCATCCCTAGCAAGAACAGGAAAGAGGAAACTACCCTGTCCGGCCGCCGCTCTTGTCTGAGCTTGTCACCGCAATGTATCGGCCGTGTCTCACATAACCCATACATTCAGATGAGTTCAGGTTCTCTCAGGGAGACAGGGAAGTCCATTTATACTCCCAACATCCTCCTATCGACCAGGAACCACCCGGTCCACCTGCCCCCCCCCCCCCCCCCCCAATTAGCCGAAAGACGAAAGAGATAGCACAGTGGATCGCCTCTTCTGGCTCAAGAAGATATAACTCAGATGGGTGGAACCGGTCCCCACGGAGCCCTTCCCTCCCCTCGACATGCCATAGCTATAGAATGTTTATATTCAAATGAAAGAGAACACTAAATAGAGGTAAAGCCATAGGAAGAAGGATAGTCCCGATTTGTTCCCCCGCCATGCCCAGATCTAGACGCTTAGCCAAATTGGCAAGACTGCCGTTTCACCAATTCGTCTCATTATTTGAGACGACCAAGCTTAATATGCCCATGTCTGGCAGGACCAATTAATCTAAATTACCTTTCATTCCCCAGCAGTAGGACGCGGCACTTTATCTGTAAAATTCTTTAAAACTTCAATACTTTGTGCCGACAACAACAGACAAGGTTGACAACGGACATTTCACGCCAACCATTACCCTAGGTCATATTTGGTGCAAGGCGTGCCATTGGGTTTTCCCGAAGAACAGATAGATTACAAAGTAATCGTGTCAAATGCTCGGGTTATGAAAGTAACCCAGAGAATTCCACTCCGAAGGAATTGAGCGGATAGGTATGAGGACATGGGCCACTGGGGTTTCGCTACATAGGCCCCCTCTTAAGAAAGTCGAACTGTCAACAACTTAACTGACAGGCATCATCGGGTACTTCTCACACACTCGTACAAGACAACATGCAAGTCGTGTGGGAGGCAAAATGCATGGTCCATTTTATTGCCGTTGGCTCGCTTACAAGCGGTAAACAGTCGCTAATGCAATACACAATATATAGCCACAGAATTATCTAACACAAACTGCTAACCCTATGCTAACTCTATTAACTAGTGAACACACAACTCCTAACGTTACTCTAAACGATGTGAACGCCCCAAGTCCAGTCTCCCGTCTGCCGGACATCTCTCCCGTGGTTACACACCCCGCGGGGGTGACCTTCTCCTTCGTGCGTGTTACCTCACATCGCACGCTGCTGGCAAAACGTGGCCTGTTGAGTGTCTACTCAACTGTGCTCTGGCTTCATGAGGTGCGGTGGTATCGTGATTAGAGTGCTAACTCTCTGAACACCGCCTGCGTGTATTCTGAGGGAGTGGCTAACCTTCCACGATTCCCTCATCTCCCCTGCTCTTGCCTCGGGCACCGTATCTCCTCCTGGTCCCTCCAGGATTGACCGCTCTCCCTGGCGGAGGGGGGGAAAA
>JACEFZ010022020.1:0-22191 GCA_014155875.1 Cepaea nemoralis | reverse complement strand
AAAAAGACTAGTGTAGGTTCACAAATTGAACAACTTGTTTCTGTTTTTTTTACTTAATTTTTCGGGTGCTAGATCTTGAGCACCCACTGGTGTATCCCCAAGACCCCAATCCTTTGTTATCTAAAATTTTAAAAGATTTAAAGTCGATTTTATTATTTTATGTGCTGCCCAGCTGTTTTAGTTTTCCCCTTTTTACATCTTTCGCTGCTGTCTGTGATTCTCTGGCCAAAAATTCCTTTTTCCCCCAAAATAAAGCTAAGTCTCTTTTTTCATTCCTTGTTGATATGCTCAGTAAATTGTGCTCGTCTTTTCCCTATGGATCTGATCAGCCAGCCATAAACACTTGCAGCTGCTATTATCTGAGCGCCTGGTTTCTCCGCCATCTCCATTATTTTCAACATTTTATTCACCGCTTCATTACTCACTGTCCAAAAATCGTATCCATACACAAGAACTGACCTTCCGTATCCTTTCTGTAATAGGATTGTCGTATTTGTGATGTTTGTCTTTCGCATTTCTCTGCTTGTTCTAAGGAAGCAGTTGTGAAATGGCTAGCACACCTGCCTACCCGACTAAGTTCGAATCTCCCTCGAGGGCAAGATTTGTCCAGACTGTCTAACGACCAGGGCGTGTACTGGAAAAGTAAGGGCTGCTGCAGGGAAACAAATCACAACACCCAGCCAGCTCTGATTAGTCGAAAAAAATATGGAGATAGCACCATATACATAATAAGTCTTAAGTGGTGGAAAAGGTTCTTTACTTTTGTATATATTTTGCAGTCACGATCAAAAGAACAAACTCTGTAAATAACACTAGATCAACGACTGAACATCATAAGATGAAACATTTTATCCTAACTCGAGCCCGCTAGCGCAGTTGATAGCGATCTGCGCTGGTAATGTCATGAGCACGTTCAGACGCGGGTGTGACTAAGGGGCTCGTGACTTGCCAAGGTGAGGGAAAGATACAAGATAACTTTGATACAAAACACACTTGCCTTACAACTATCAAAACTTAACTGATACAAAACGCACTTGCCTTACTGCTACCAAAACCATAAAGTCTAGAGTAGCTATGTTTTAATGACAGAGGGAATCATATTTGAACATAACTGGTGTTCCTATGTCAGATCTGTGTGTGTCCTGTGGTAAAGGACGGGTGCGTAATCTTCACACAGAATAAACCAGCTGATAAGCACCTATGCGCCTTGGAATATAAGTGTTACATGGGAGTAATAAAAATGCAGTGTTCGAAACAGAGAACAAAGAGATCTGTGCAACAGGAATTCATTATTGACGGAGATTGGCTATTAATAGAATTAATAAAATCGAGGTTGGGGGATCCCCGTGGTCAACTGTTTAAGTCGCCTTCCTGGCGCTCAGAAGGTGGTGGCCTCATTTCCAGGCTCGGACATTTGGTTCACGAGTGCAGTTTTCTCGGATACTCCTGGGGGTGGTCACTGGAGCCGTGGAGTTGGTGATCTGTGAGTTGCTTTCAGCGGACCGCTCCGTGGACAGAGAAAGAGGAGTGTGCATGAGAAATAGAGAGGAGGAAAAGGAGTGTGCATGAGAGATAGAGAGGAGGAAGGTCACAACACAGATGATGTAGATAACTGACATATGACATCAACAGGGTCAGGACACCTGGCCTATGACAGAGGCAGGACACCTGGCCTATGTGCAGAGGCAGGACACCTGACCTATGACAGAGAGAAATATCAACACACTGTTATTAGGGAGATGTTCTGTTCAACATAAACCGTTGGATAATGTCTAATATAGTCGTTTTACTCTGATATTAACAAATACGTACTTGCCTATTTACTGTTACAATCACACAGTCAATCGAAAGTGACTATACAATTTTTAATGAAAGATGAAATCATATTTTGACAAATTCATATTCCCATGTCAGCCCTGGATAAACATATAATTCTCTCTTGCATTTTCACTCAGCCACAAAGTTAGTTGCATATCCTTTTCACATTATCTATCACGTCCTGAATCCACCTCCGATGTGGTCTTCCTCTTTTCCACCTCACCGGTACATCTCCCTTAATAATTATATTTTCAAGACGTGCATGCCTCCTTAAATGCTCAAAATACTTCAGTTCCTTCAGTTGTATTCTCTTCTGCCTGTGATCTCCCAATGGAGTATAGATGCTCAAACAACTCATGCCAAGCCTGGTGTAGACTTGTTTGGCGTGAACATCTTCTCTGCTACGTTCATCCGGGGTGTTATTTTTTTTATCCCAGAAGTAATTGCCGCGTGCCTGTTTATTTGCGCCCTTAGACCGTCACATCCAACTTTAGTGGGCGTTTGCTGACCGGGTTCCTTCCCGGGTGGTGTGAACATGATTGTGTAGGGCAGTGGTTCTCAACCGGTGGGGAATTCCCCCCAGAAGGGGGGGGGGGGGGGGGGGGGGATTTAGGGTTTCCATTGGGGAGGGGAGGAATTAAGATTATTTTAAGATCGCGTTAATACAAGATCCGACTACTTGATATCTTTTTTCCCTCCATACTTTACTGTTATGTACGTCTCACCCTTCTAAAATTCATTTTATAAAGTAAGTAGACCCACAAATCACGTTTTATGTTTATGTCTAGACTTGTTTTAGTATGTGCTATTAAATTTAGCTTCCATTATTACGTATACTGTGCGGGGGGGGGGGGGGAATAATTATTAGGTAGGAAATACGAAAGGGGGGAGGGAATGACGTTCTTAAAATATGGTGATTTGGCACGGGCCAAATTTTTAGGTAGGAAATACGAAAGGGGGGGGGGTGTCGAATGACCTTCTGAAAATATGGTGAAGGGGGGCACAGGCCATAAAAGGTTGAGAACCACTGGTGTAGGGTTTCCACCCAAAGTTTTATACAACTGAGGTAGTCAGTCTCAGCCCAAACCCACATAGTCACCTTTTACGAATGCATGGTGCATTACAGTGTTAGTATTTCTTTCTGTCCTCATGGGCCCGTGTAAGACACGGGCGTTAAGAAAGACACATTGCTTTCTGGTTTGTTTCCTTTCACTGGGGAATCGTATTCTAGGTGAATGAAGCATGAAAGCCGAACATGAACATTAATTGTGCACTTTTTGAAAACACTTTAGCTAATGAATCTGTGAAATGTTAATAAATGTACATTGACGTGGTGTTTTCACGTTCCAGCTGATTGCACGCATCACTGCATATGTTGCTGCTGTACATAGAAGACGACAACATGGTATTTTTGTGGGGGATGCAAGAAACACGGAGCTGTAAGCCAAGGGTTATGTGATTACATTAATATGATGTATTCACCACCATTTATAGTCACACACAGAGTCAGCCTTGCGTGTTTTAGATGTGTTGTATAACTCATGTAATATATAACAAATTTGATTCTCCACTCAGTGGCGTAGTCGGCTAGTGGGGGTACCCTATTTACACAAAAGTGGCCCTTAGTTCTCTTGTGGTTAACATGCATCTTGGTTGCGGTTTTATGTGCTTGCTGCCTCTAAAGTTAGAGCCTGGCTACGCCACTGTCTTCTCTCTTACTTTTATGTACACTTGAACATTATTTGAATGATATGTAACAATATTGAATTAATTTATATTAATACATTCATTTACTAAATGATAATATTGTACATGCGTTGTTTATAATAAGATTATTTTCGTATATTAATCCATCCTTACCCACTCAACAAGTCACACGACGAAAACACTTGGTTAATCTTGAAAGGGATTCTATACGAAATACCTAAATATGCAGTGAATAGGCGCTCCGTACATTTAACTCTTCCTGGCTGAGACAGACGTTCCACTTATGCCTTTTATTTCCTTATTGGAGTATAAGCCATCAGCCAGCTCACGCCAAGTCATCCTGTCCCTTGCTGTCTTCCACAGCTCCCCCCTCCCGCCCCCGCCCCCCATGTCATCGCCATATTACTCATCAAGACTAATCCACCGAGTCACTACGTTTAGAGACTACAATTCCCGCGTTCCTGCTTTGTACAAATCAACAGCTGTGATTGGCGCCGTGTGTTCTCCGGGTAAAATCAGAGCTGTACCTCTATGCCACCATCCTTATCTGCGGTAGCAAATGTATGTGATACTCGTTAATATAGTGATCAGTATAGAATTAGTCAAAGCAACACGGGTCGCCGACAGGAGTTGGTAGGCTAGACAGGAGTTGGTAGGCTAGACAGGAGTTGGTAGGCTAGACAGGAGTTGGTAGGCTAGACAGGAGTTGGTAGGCTAGACAGGAGTTGGTAGGCTAGACAGGAGTTGGTAGGCTAGACAGGAGTTGGTAGGCTAGACAGGAGTGGAGATAGGTTGGTCACGCAAGGGAATAACTGATCAAGTATTGGCCTGCTGTGTATAGGAAGTACACGTCTGTGAGTATGCGTGCGTGCGTGCGTGCGTGAGTGTGTGTGTGTGTATGTGTGCGTGTGTGTGTGTCCAACATGTCATTAATCTGGCGCCCATTTGTGCCAGTGAACATTAGACACATCAGCAAAGATGGGATTCGGGGTACTACTGTGCATAGCAAAGTAAAATCAATAGGTGCATACATAAACTTAGCCAAGCAATGAATCAACCAATGAAACAAGTACAAATATTTAGCCAACCTAGGAATCAACCAAAGAAACAAGTACACACACTTAGCCTGCCTAGGAGTCAACCAATGAAACAAATACACACACTTAGCCTACCTAGGAGTTGACCAATGGAATAAGTACATACATTTAGCCAACCAAAGAGTCGACCAAATGTGTACGTATAGCCAATCAAGGAGTCAACCAATGGAATAAGTATACCCAAAAAACAAAAACATAACTCAGCCATCGGAGTCAAAGAGTAAAACATAAACTTAACCAATCAAAGAATCAACCAAAGGAACAAATACATAAACTTAGCCAACCAAGAATGGAACAAGCATGTAAATTAGCCAACCAAGAATGGAACAATGGATCAAGTACATAACCTTAGCAAACCAAGAATGGAACAATGGAACAAGTACATAAACTTAGCCAATCAAGAATGGAACAATGGAACATGTACATAAACTTCGCCAACCAAAAATGGAACAATGGAACAAGCACATACATGGCCATAAATGTTCAGGCTCAGCACATGTCCTCAGTGCTATAAACTGAACTGACCTAAACCTCTATTCTCCTGCCTGCAGGACACCCAGGACACAGGCACTGTTCTGGTTAACTACAGGAGGACTGAATCTGAACTCCCCTGCGATGAAGTCTTTTTCTCCTTCCTACTTCTGCCGTTCATCTTCCAATGGCATAGGCAGAAAAAGCAGCGGCTGCAGCAGGATATAACAATATGAACTGGAAACAAATAGGTATATTAAGCTCCTGCGAGAAGAAACGTACTAAACATCAATACGTTGCACATACCTTACAAGGAAATCCATCACGTATCCCGAAATACAGGTGAAAATCCGAAATCAGAAGCACTCAATAAATATATAAAATGAATAATTTAATAAAATAAAAAACACACAAACGCGTACAATACGAGACACAGAATGACGTTTCGATTCTCAGAATCTTTGTCAAGTACAAGACAACGCGGATAGATACGACAACGAAATATAAAAAGGCACAACACTAAAAATCACAACCACTATGTATCCATGTGGGAGCGTTTTGTGTGGTATTCACTGGCACAGGAACGAAGCATAATGGGGACAACTAGTTGCTGTGAAGTTGGAACTGCGACTAACTAACTAACTAACAACCCCAATAACACAAGCATTAGGTGATATGATCTTAAAATACGTGGTATAACAATCAATCTTATTTACCCTATTTCACAGGGAACAGTATGAGTGGAGCCTCGTATTTGTAGACCGACATACTCCGCATACCCCATGAGGCACATCACAGGAACGATACCAACCTCTCTCTCTCTCTCTCTCTCTCTCTCTCTCTCTCTCTCTCTCTCTCTCTCTCTCTCTCTCTCTCTTTCTCTCTCTCTCTCTCTTCCCCCCCTCTCTCTCTGTTTCTCTCTCCCTCTCGCTCCCCCCCTCTCTCTCTCTCGCTCTCTCTCTTTCTCTCTCTCACTCTCTCACTCGCTCTCTCTCTTTCTCTCTTTCTCTCTCAAAAATTGCTTCTCTGCGCCTGCCAATATCATGTGTACACATGACCCATATGGCATATCGCAGTAGCTATAACTACCCTCCTTCTCTCTCTCTCGCTCTCTCTCTGTCTCTCTCGCTCTCTCTCTGTCTCTCTCTCTTTTCCCCCCCCTCTCTCTGTCTCTCTCTCCCTCTCGCTCTCTCTCTTCCCCCCTCTCTCTCTCTCGCTCTCTCTCTCTGTCTCTCTTTCTCTCTCACTCTCTCACTCGCTCTCTCTCTCTCTCTCTCTCTCTCAAAAATTGCTTCTCTGCGCCTGCCAATATCATGTGTACACATGACCCATATGGCATATCGCAGTAGCTATAACTACCCTCTCTCTCTCTCTCTCTCTCTCTCTCTCTCTCTCTGTCTCTCTCTCCCTCTCGCTCTCTCTCTCGCTTCCCCCCCCCTCTCTCTGTCTCTCTTTCTCTCTCTCGCTCTCTCTCTCTCTCTCTCTCTCTCAAAAATTGCTTCTCTGCGCCTGCCAATATCATGTGTACACATGACCCATATGGCATATCGCAGTAGCTATAACTACCTCTCTCTCTCTCTCTCTCTCTCTCTCTCTCTCTCTCTCTCTCTCTCTCGCTCTCTCTCTCTCTCGCTCTCTCTCTCTCTCTCTCTCTCTCTCTCTCTCTCTCTCTCAAAAATTGCTTCTCTGCGCCTGCCAATATCATGTGTACACATGACCCATATGGCATATCGCAGTAGCTATAACTACCCTCCTTCTCTCTCTCTCGCTCTCTCTCTGTCTCTCTCGCTCTCTCTCTGTCTCTCTCTCTCTTCCCCCCCCCCCCTCTCTCTGTCTCTCTCTCCCTCTCGCTCTCTCTCTTCCCCCCTCTCTCTCTCTCGCTCTCTCTCTCTGTCTCTCTTTCTCTCTCACTCTCTCACTCGCTCTCTCTCTCTCTCTCTCTCAAAAATTGCTTCTCTGCGCCTGCCAATATCATGTGTACACATGACCCATATGGCATATCGCAGTAGCTATAACTACCCTCTCTCTCTCTCTCTCTCTCTCTCTGTCTCTCTCTCCCTCTCGCTCTCTCTCTCGCTTCCCCCCCCCCCTCTCTCTGTCTCTCTTTCTCTCTCTCGCTCTCTCTCTCTCTCTCTCTCTCTCAAAAATTGCTTCTCTGCGCCTGCCAATATCATGTGTACACATGACCCATATGGCATATCGCAGTAGCTATAACTACCCTCTCTCTCTCTCTCTCTCTCTCTCTCTGTCTCTCTTTCTCTCTCTCACTCTCTCGCTCTCTTTCTCTCTCTCTCTCTCTCTCTCTCTCTCTCTCTCTCTCAAAAATTGCTTCTCTGCGCCTGCCAATATCATGTGTAGACATGACCCATATGGCATAACGCAGTAGCCATAACTACCCTCTCTCTCTCTCTCTCTCTCTCTCTCTCTCTCTCTCTCTCTCTCTCTCTCTTCTTCTTCTTCTTCTTCTTCTTCTTCTTCTTCTTCTTCTTCTTCTTCTGTGTGTGCGCACATGCGTGCGTGTGTGTGGAGAGAGTGATTGAGCGAGAAATGGTAGGGGAATGTGTCAGTGCATGCATTCGTACGTGTATGTGTGAGAGTGAGGGAGTGTTGCGTGCGTGCATGCATGCGTTCATGCGTATGTGTATGTGTGAGAGAGTGGGATTCAGAGAGAGAGTGTGTGTGTGAAGGATTGTGTGTGAGAGAGTGAGACAGTGCGAGAGTTGATGTGTTAGTGTGTGTGTGTGTGTGTGCGCGCGCGCATGCGTGTGAGTGTGTGTATATGAAAGAATACCGAGAGAGAGAGAGAGAGAGAGAGAGAGAGGGAGGGAGGGAGGGAGGGAGAGAGAGAGCTGAGCAGATGCATGTCATGTAACACGCATGTTATGTAACACGCGAATCCATATGTTTGAGTATTCTCATCTGTCATATTATCAGTTACTTTCCGTTGGTAGAGGGCTGCAGCGATCCAGCTAAGAAGGAATGGACTTACGTTTAGTTCAAGAAGCTGAAACATTAAAAAATCCAGTGGTACTCTGTTGTACGCGTCCTCAAGATCAATCGCTGCAGCAACGGTTTCAGTGCCTGAGTGGAAACCTTCATAGACATCATGGGCAAAGACTGCTGCATTGGTCCAGGTTTCTCTTTTTGGACGGTACCCACCCAGGGTAGGTGGGAAAACACCTTGCCTCTCTAGTTGGCTTGATATTTTCCTGGCAATTACCTTCTCCAGCAGCTTGCCTATTGTATTCTGCATGGTTATAATTCGATATCCCTGAATTTTTTTGTGGTCTTTGTCAGGCTTCGGCAAGGGAATCAGATAGCTGTGTAACCATTCCTCCTTGATGCTAGCACTCCCTATACTGTTGTTGTACATGTCTGCTAGTTTCTCTAGCTCATTGTCGGTACACCTATTTATGTCGTCGTATCTTATGCCATCAGGACCTGGAGCACTGTTTTTTGATCGTCGAAGCACAGCCTTGATTTCTTTCACTGTCACTGTGTCTTCATCCGAAGTGTTCTGGGCCTTGCATCTGTCTGAGGTGACCTCCTTGGCCAGATTCCGGCCTCCCATGTCTGTCTGGTTGCCCTGCTCAAGGTAGCGTTCAAAGAGGGCTTTGCCCTTGTCCTCGTCAGTCCTCTGCCAGGTGAGGTCAGCACGTTGGAAGTCTGAAATGCTCTTATTCTTGACTACACCACTCATGCTTTTATGTAGTCGCCAGAACAATTTCAGTGACTTGTCTGTGCTTACTCTTTGACACACCTCTGCCCATTTTTCGCTTTTAACCACCTTGACCAGTTTTTTGAAATAGCTTACTTTTGTGTGCATCTCTCTTTCTAAGTGCAAGCAGGGACTAGGATGACCAGCTCTGTTCTTCTTGGCATTTTGCCATCTCCTTACAGCACTACGCTTATCCACCCAAGCCTTCTCCACCTCGAAACTCCACCACGGTGGCTGCTCCCAGCTTTTTTTCCTGCCCTGAAACGTTCTGCGCTTGTCACGTCTTATTTTACTCACCACATCTTGCCCTGTACTGTCATACTGGAACGTCTTTACCTTTAGCTTGTGCTGCCTGGTTCTGCCTTTCTCCACCAATATGCTGCACGGGTGGTGGTCGCTGCCATGGTGTCCTAGGACACCCCATCTACATACTGTAGTGAGTGAAGGTGAAACTAGCGCCAGATCAATAGCACTGTCCTCATCGCCTGGACGGCTTGCTGTCCTGGTGACACAGCCACTGTTAATACAAACCAGGTCGATGGTTTCCAGTGCAGTCTCGAGCTCCTCCCCTTGTGTATTGGAGGAAGTGTTTGCCCATGCTCTGCCTTTAGCGTTGAAGTCACCACAGAAAATAACATTTCTCTCATGGCCTAATATGCCACTTAATCACTGCCACTTCTGGGCGTAAGTAGGAAAGTAGTTTTTAGATGTGGCAGTTGGACTTCGGAACCAACAACAATATATCCTGGCCTACCACAGGGATCACCATTATCTCCGGTACTGTTCAAAGCCTACACAGTGAGAATCACCAGTGAGCAGATCACTGGACCTGGCAGGACATTGTCGTATGCCGATGATGTTTTAGTGTATCGTCAGGGTAAGGATAGAGAGGAGGTTGCTGTGGAACTACAAACCGAACTCAATCGCATAAGTACTTGGTGTGATGAAGCTGGGGCAATGGTCAACCCAACAAAGGCAACAGTGACTTGGTTCTCGTTGAATAATCATATTGTCAACAATCCAACACCAACTGTAATGCTGTGTACAGAGACGGTGGAAAGAACGCAGGCAATGAATTACCTGGGGATACGGTTTGATCGAAGCATTGCTTATAATGTGCACATAGACCAGGTGATAACAAAGGCCAAGCGGGGTTTGGCAGCGATGCGGGTGATGGCGGCAGCAAACTGTGAGCAGCGCCATCTATGTCTTCTGTACGAGGGGCTGGTCATGTCTGTTTTGGAGTATGCAATGGCAATCCTGACTCTCAGCCATAAGCAGATAGAAAGGATGGAAAGGATACAGAATGAAGCTATGCGCATTATTCTTGGATGTACAAGAGATACAGCATGCAGGGCGATGCGCTACCTTCTTGATTTTCCAACCATTGAAGAGAGAATACAAGTTTGCAGGGCACGCGCCTACCTCAGAATTAACGCAAACACACAACATCCACTGCATAGTGAAATTAGGAAGGTGAAGGGCAGCAGGTTAAAAAGAGGACGGTCGTGGATGGGTCAAGCCGAAGACATTCTTCAACAGGTGTGTTCACTTGAGGACTTAGAACCTGGCGAGGAGTGGGTGCAAGTGCCAACAGACTTCTGCACATCCTTTTCAGTTTGCATCCAACTAGATAGAAAATGCAGACAAGAAAATCCGGCTGCTGTTGAGGCTGAAGTACAAGCGTTGATTTTCGAGAATTCGCTAGACGGTGACGCGGTCATCTACACAGATGGGTCGGTCGTCCGACATATGAGAAGCTCATGGGCCTTTACAGCTCGGGCCGGAGGGAGAATTGTGAAGGAGGACTCTGGTGCTTTCACTGAAACCACAAGTAGCCTGACCATGGAAGTCATGGCAGTAAGTAAAGCAATAACATGGCTAGAGACACAGACATTCACTAGGGCTTGTTTCCTTAGCGACTCAATGAACATGATCAAGAGGATAGAGGAGGGGTCGATCCGAAGAGAATGGTTGCTGCCTCTGAAGCGGTCTCGGCTGGCAAAGATTAGTTTCATCTTCGTGCCAGGTCATGCGGGAGTACAAGGAAATGAGCGGGCTGACAAGCTCGCAGGTGAGGCTACTGTGGAGGGCGGACGCGCCATGGACCAGGCTGACATTCTGAATGCTCTACGAGAAGTGAGACTTTTGCGAGAACCAAGTGATGACTGTGAATCTACAACAATGGCCAGACTGCGGGAGCAGCAAATTAAAAGAGGGGTGGCCAAACAAGAACACTACGCAGGAAGCCAAAGAAGATTGATAAACCAACACAGAACTGGCGTCGTTAGCCGCTACACGCTGCGGGATTTGCTGAGGAGGGGATCCGAGCACTTATGGACTGAATGGTTCGATGTGCAACGAGGATGATCTGTCGACTAACTAACTAACTAACTATATTATCAGTTAAATACCATTTGATTTTATCATGTATAATATAAACTTATGTACATTACTGTAGTTTGAGTGAGAGAGTCAGTGAGTGTGAATGAGAGACAGAATGAGTGAGCATGAGAGTGAATGTGTGTGTGTGTGTGTGCCTTCTCTGTGTGTATCTCTGTGTGTGGGAGCATCACTATGTTTACGTCACATACTTTTTATGTACACATTTTTCTCCATGTTTAACATTTTTATGAGACTGCTCATGACAATTGCCAGTGTATGTGTGAGTAAAGTGTGGGAGTTTGTTCATACTAGTTTCAATGCTAACGTGAGACATTTTGTATGTGTCTAGATGTGAGGAGGTGTGAGTGTGTGTGGAGGATGTGTGTGAGTGTGGGGGATGTGTGGGTGGGGGTATGCGTTTGGATGGGTTGACGTGTGTGGGTTTTTGTGGGTAGTGATATTTGTGGGTGTTGATGGGATGTGTGGGGGTGAAAGTAGGGGTGTGGGAATGGGTGTGGGGGATGTGTGTTTGAGTGGAGGATATGTGTATGGGACGGGTATGGGTTGTGTGTGTTTATGTGGGTGGAGATGTGTGGGTGGTTTGAGGAAGTATGTGTGGGTGACGGGGTTGTGTGGGTAGGGGATTGTGTTGGGTGGATTGGGGATGCAAGGGCGGGTGGGGAGAAGTGTATGGTGTGTGGGTTTGAGATATGTGTGCGGTGTGTTGGTGGGGGATGTGTGCATGGTGTGTGGGTGGGGGTGTGGTGGTATGGGTGAGGATATGTGTGTGGGTGGGGGATAGTGTGTGGTGTGGGGGATGTGTGTGGTGGGTGCGGGGAATGTGTGTATGGGTGGGGTATATGTGTGGGTGAGTAGGGGATGTGTGGTGGTTGGGGGAAGTATGTGGGCGTGTGTGGGTGGGAGATGTGTGCGTGGATGGGGAATGTGGGGGTGTGTGAGTGGCTTAGGGATGTGTAGGTGGGTGAGGGATGTGTATGTGTCGGGTGGGATGCGTGAGTGGGTGGAGGATGTGTGTGGGTAGGGGTATTGTGATCGAGAGATATTTGGTTGGGGGTCGGTGGGTGGGGTGTGTGGGTGCGTAGTGGAGGATGTGTGCGTAAGTGAGTGTGTGTTGGTGGACGGGTAGGGAATGCGTGTGTGGATGGGGAGAGGTGTGTGGTGTGTTGGTTAGGGATATTGTGTGGGTGAGGTATGTGTGTGTGGATGGGGGATTTTGTGTGTGTGGGTGGGGGTATGTGGAGTGGATGGGTAAGGGTATCTGTGTGGGTGTGGGTGGGAATATTGTGTGGTATGTGGGTGGGGGATATGTGTGTGGTGCTTAGGTGGGGATGTGTGGTAGTATGTGGGTGTGGGATGTGTTGGTGAGGGATATGTGTGTGTGCGGTGCGTGGGTTGGGAATATTGCGTGGTAGGGGATGTATGTGATGTGCGGGTGGGGAATTGTGTAGTGGGGGATTATGGATGGGGTAGGGAGATGCCAGTTGGCGGGGATGTGTGTGTATGGTTTTGGGATGTGTGAGTGGATGTGCGATGTGTGGGTTGGTGGGGGATTGTGTGCGTGGGTGGGAAATATGTGGTCAATGGAGACGTGGCTGGGGGATGGGTGGTTTGAGGTGTGGATGGGGAGAGGATGTGTGGGTTAGGATGTGTATGTGGGTGGGCGTGTGACATGTGGGTTAATGGGGGAATGTTTGTGGGTGGCGAGTGTGTTTTGGTTGGGGGAACAGGTGAGGGGAGTGTGTGTGGGTGGGGGATAGGTCGGTCGGTGGGGTATGTATGTGTCCCTTGGTGTTCGTGTGTGTGGGTAGGTGGGGTTGTGTGTGGGTGGGGTGATGTATGGGTAGGTGGGAGATGGGCCTCATAACATGGTAATTTGCCTTGTTTATGTTTACAAAATTCATTTCACAATGTTTATTTTTCTTCCTATGTAAATGTATAATGCTCTTGATGTACGAAAGACGAGTGATTGGAAGGGCCGAATGTAAGACGGGCCTGCGTGCCCAATTTGTGACCCTAATAAAGTTGATTTGATTTGATTTCATCTTCTTCTTATATATACCCTGCACATGTCCATGTACACTATTGTATGAATGTCTGTTGAGCGGTGTATATGTATGTATGTGCGCTCACGCATCTCAGCTCACCCAGACTTTAGGACTCGCCTCACAATAACATACAGGAGTGCATAATGTGAGTTTGGTTAGTATCACCATCATGCTTGGGTGCACATTCCATTGCTCTTCAATATTCGTCCACCTTGGCCAACCCATTTACTGGCAACCACTCATGCTTTGTTAGTACATCCACTGAGATTGCTCAGATACCATTCTCAGACTACTATCACAGGTTTGCATCCTGCCGTCCTGCCTTCCTGCCTCCTTCCTTCAATATGCTCACTGAACCGCTACACCCATCACCCCGTCATCATCCTACATCTCACTCCCTCGGTTGGGTATAAAAAGAAGACATCGGTGATATTCTGAGTTACACACAGATCGGAATTGTGAGGTAAGTATGAACATCTCATTTTCTCTTCATTGCTTTCATTTTTTCATCCTTTTGTTCTTCTAGTCTTGTTGTCACCTTTTGATGTGGTCACAGGAGATCTCCTTGACTATATGTTGTGTTTGTGAATGTGTTTGCTTGCTGATGGAGGCTAATCGCCGCAACGTCCTGTATGTGTCGTAATTCTGTTATGTAAAGCTGCACTACTTTGTGTCATTTTATATTGTTTACATTTTCACAGCTTTACCGCAGTTCCACCCAATTTTATTCATATCTTCCAATGGCGCACTGGTCCTCAGCCAATTTAGCGCCAAGCCTATTGTAATCGTGTTCATGATTAGTTAGATTTTGCAGCGACAGTTTTCTATGGGATGCGATCGCCAGTCTGATGTCAACCCTCTTAAGCAGTCTCTACGACATGCAATAGATTCATCTTCATCATCAAGTGTCATGCCAGTTGGCGTAGGCGTTCATAATTCTCCACAGATCTCGGTCCTTAGTTTTCTTGATCAACTCTGCTCTGCTGATGACATTCCTCCATGCCACCGTCTCAATCCATCCAGCATCAACTCTCCTGGTCTGCCTCTGTCTCTTTTCCCCTCGATCTTTCCAGTTGTCACGATGTTCTCCAATTCCTCTCTTCTCATCACATAACCAAGGAAAGCTGTTTGTCTATTTCTTATTATTGTATGTAATGTTCTAGTTTCATTAGCATCTTTCATGCACTCGATGAGGAGCGGCTGGCCGAGTGGCTAGAATGTCGGATTATCCTTTGGGAGACCCGGGTTCGAATCATCAGTAAGGTGTGTTTTTTTTCTCTTTTCTGCCCGGGGCAAAAAGAAGACTCTAACCTGCACAGTTCGCGGCGACTGCACTAGCCAGGCGGCCGTAATTTCTCAGGCTCAAGATTCCCTGCCATACACCGCAAGGTACTATACTGGCAGTAAATGACAGATATTAATTACTTTGCAATAGATTACAATACTATTATTCTGTACTTTTATTATGGACGCCGGTATGCCATTGGAGATGTGGCGAAACCTGCGAGGAAATACATCATTTGCCTCCGGCTGGATTACAACAGTCACATCACATTTCCCAGGTTGGTGCTAGATCATCGTCATCCATGTGATATATACGCCATCTGCGGTAGCGCAATCGCTAGTATATTTGTCTCCGGTCCTGGTAGTCGTGAGTATCATTATGACTCCAAATGTACAGTCCCTGTTGTTGTAAATTATACAATTACATGAGGTATAAAATCCCTTCACGCGCCTAGATGCGTGTTAGGTAGAAGGTTCGAGCACATATATTTGTATAGACCAGTCTGCATACGATGTGCTGAATATCACGCCAGCAACTTTTACTTCCCCCTGGGTGGACCTGTGAGCCCAAGTCAAATTTACCAGAAAGCATCCGCCTACCTAGGAATTATAGCACATGCTCACGGGGTCAGCACTTAAACGTGCTAGCCATTGCGTCACCGCAGCCCCCGATGTTAATTATGCAGCCCATATATTGACAGCCATGGTCGAGACAGGAACACGGAGCTGATCCACGACTCTGATGATCGAGTGGGATGGCAAAACATGACCGACCACGCTTATAGCCATAGCACATGATGGATGAATATTGACAGCTGGAGCAGCAGTAGTCCAGAGGTTAGCATACTTGCCTGCTTGCCCGATGATCATGGGTTCGAACTTACAACCAGACGGATTTGTTTAGTTGACCTAGGCTTTTTGGTTGTCCTTGCCTAATTGAGCATCACGAAATGTCTTGAGGAAAAACACGGGGCAGGCATCTTTAAACTGTCTTTATGACGTCACTGTGCTCTTCTGCATCGTGACGGCACGTGATTGACATCCTTAACAACAATATTGACAGGTCACAAGACAATGGCATGTTTATTGTAATTTCTATCACACTTTTAGGGCTTCGTTTGAAGTACCCTTGTACGTGAAGTAAAGAGAAAAGTAGAGAATCTTTTACAAGCTTAAAGGTATATCATGCATTCGGTGCTAGCCCCGTATTTCTGTAGATCAATCAGCACTTGAGGGGTGATGTGGTCAACATCTGGCCAGGTGACTTTACTTCCGAAGACATTTCCTGGTATCCGTGTTATGTCCGGTCAACCTGGCAGCTCAGGTCAGTTTAAAGCATCTGCTTGGATGTAGATTCCAACCTTTGACCACCTGGCCGGCAGGTGAGCGTTTAGCCGCTACGCTACCACAGCTCGCTACTACGTCTGCAAAAGAGATTTTAAAAAGCCCCGTAATAGAAACCTGCTGCGAGTTGTGTAGTGTTAGGAACTTCATATTTTATAATCCAGGGTGCACGGAGGAACTGGTGGCCAGTATTCCACTTCTGTAGCGAACGACGACAGATTGCATCGAACCCTTGTCCGACTCGTTCACGCCATCATCTGCGTAACGTCATAACCATTAGGCCAAGAAATACGCATAAAAGAGTGTTAAAAGTGTTCTTTACTTACTAGCATTGAAATTTTAAAGGGGTATACAACTTTCAAAATCTGCTTAGCAAGTCTTAATGCTGTGCTTTCCCTTGAATTAAGTTCTGCGTGATTTACTGAGAAGAGGATCTGAGCACTTAAGGACTGAATGGTTCGATGTACAACAATGAGGATGATCTGTCCACTAAGATTGTTTTGAATCGCATCTAGAAATGAAGTAAAGTTTAAAACGGGTGTCAATGATGTCGTCTCATTGTGTTTGAGGACTACCAGGAAAACGAACAACAACCCTTAGGTCTTGATGATAAAGCCACTTTCATTTGTAATAATAGCGGGCGCGTGTTATCGTCAGGTGGTTACTCTGACAATGGTAGGAACACTGTCGGATGAAGGTTCCACTCCTACGCCAGCCTTTCACTAAGCACTTAAGTTCACGTATCATTTTACATTAGAGTTCACGTATTATGGGACACTACAGTTCACATATGGTGGGGCACTAGAATTCACGTATCACGGTACGCTTTTCACATCATCATCATCATATGCCATCCGATAAGCGTGGGCAGTCATATTTCGCCGTCTCACTCGGTCACCAGAGTCGTGGATCAGCTCAGTGTTCCTGTCTCGACCATGCCATGTGGCCAAGCCATCCAGGTATTTACTTCTCAGCATCAAAGGGCTAGGAAAGATAAACCCACTCAATGCTTCGTGACACAATCATTCAACAATATAACAAACCAACCAATCAGCGCAACAGCAGAGAAAATCAACTAATCAGCAAAGTAGCCTATTAATTATAGACCAAACCAACCGATCTAAGATAGAAGAAATTTATCATACAACAAACTAATCAATCAACCAAAGAATAGACTAATCAATCAACTATAGAAAAACTCAGTCAATCGACCAACCATATAATACTCTCAGAAATAATCATAAAACTAAACCAACCAATAAACCAACAAGCCAATCAGCCAAAGAACCAACCAACTACCCAATCAAACAACCAATCGGAGATACAGAACCAACCAACCAACCAGAGAACGGATAAAGGAACAAATCAGCTAACCAACCAATCAACCAACAAAAGTAAGAACTAACCAAATAACCAACCAGCCAACTAGCCATACAAACAAACATCCAATCAAAGAACGAACCAACCAATCAACCAAGTAACCAACCAATCTAAGAACTAACCAATAAATCAATGTCATGTACAGTGATTTACCGTATGCCATGTTTCAACTGTTGAAGTTAGGTGCATATCCTTTACAGGACGTCGCAGTCAACACTAGTATTTGTCGCTGTTGTAATTTCTTGGCAAGTTTACGTACAGTAGTTTGCCATTGCTTTCTGAACGACCGGCACACATACCAGTTCGTAAAAAAGCAAAGCAATGGAGTCTGTGGCCAAATCACCCGCAGCTGTGTTTCTAACGCGGGTATACGGGATTAAGAACTGCGTCCGCAACCTCTTCGCCGTGAAGCAGTCTCAGGCATGAATGATTTAACCAGACATCGTCGGATGTGGGCTTTAAGTCAGGTAGCAGGCATGCAATAACAGGTATGAAATTCCCCCCCCCCCCCCGCCCCACCTTGTTTTCCCCTCCCCAGCGGTATCAACAACAACAGACAAAAAGAATACCATCCATCTGGTAGCACCGTTCACAGAACAATAAAAGGGACCGACATCATTCAGTGGTTTCAGTGTCAACGCGTGGCTCGTAAGGTACCTGGTAGGTTTTGCCCTGAAGCTTGAACCTTTTAAGTACTGTATAGGAGTGAGTTCCCTTGAGCAAGATGGCGGGACATTTTTTCGTCCCGTAAAATGGAACGTGTTTTTTCTGAAATATGTATGGATTAAGTGTGTTTTTCGTGGTGAAATGGAGTTCGGACCGTGCAACGGAGTTCGTGCACGCGCGCCCGGACTCCCTTCGGCGTATCATCGGCGCCCGGTGGTGATAGTTAAGCCTAACATGACGACCAGACGACCGACAAGAACACGGCGTGGTAAGAGGGCGGGCACACGCAGAAGGCGTTTAAAATGTGACAGATTGGGCATCGGACACGTTCGAGTACTGTACTGGAACTGTGCATCATTTAGTCAACGCCGACCCATTCTTGAAAAACTACTGTACGGAAACGATATTGTAGTCTTACAAGAAACACAGCTCGGCGACGGAACAGTCAATGTCGCGGGATTTCAGGGATTCTTTAACAGGCGGCACCTCGGACAGGCCATTCTGGTCCGCGACAACATACTAGTGTCTGAGATCGATATGTCTTCCTGGAACAGTGATGCCCTGCAAGTGCAGGCATTAAGAATAATGACACCAGTGCAGCTTGTAATCGTGAACGTGTATGCGCGAAATGGGAAGGTCGACGTGCGACAATGGCAGAGTTTGTTCGATATGGATGAAAGGCATATCATCTACTGTGGGGACTTCAATCCAGAGGCAGTCAATGGGGGAATTGCATCACCAATAGACAGTGAGTAGATCTGGAGGACGCCCTGGCATCTGCTGCCCTAATCTGTCTGAATGATGGGAAGGTCACTCGACCAGGTGACTCAGACAGCGTCATTGACTTGGCTCTGGTGTCGCCCACCATCGCACCAAGGTGCCGGTGGGGCACACTGGGGATACCACGATAGTGATCCACTACCCTTGTGTCATCCTGATCAAGAAAGACGGGGCCATGAGTCAAAGAAACAAGACAAATGCCTTCCCGTACGACAACACTGGTCAAGACGCCATAAGCAAGATCAGAAGAAGAAAACTAACTTCCTCCCGCAGGAGACAAGAAAGATGGTTGCAGTCACCATGGTGGAATGGAGAGGTCGAGAAGGCATGGCTGGGAAAGAGGCAGGCTGTCAAAGACTGGCAAAAGGCCAGAAAGGCTAACATGCCACAGGTTGAATTGGCGAACCTGAAGCCTGAGGTCGATAGGACGACGACTTTTTTCAAATCCTGCGCCAAACAGGCCAAGGCCGAGAAATGGGACGAGTTCTGCAGGAAGGTGTGCTCCGAGCGATCTCTTACGACATTCTGGCCCCTCCACAAGAGCATGAACGGTGCTGCACAACGTAGGGGTAATCCAGACTTTCAAGGCACAGACCTCGCATGGAAAAAGTCGGATGCGGATAAAGGTAAGGCCCTTCTTGCACGCTACATAGAACAGACTGACCAGAAAGACGAGCCCGCCAGACAGAGGACCACGACGATACTCTCTCAGTTGTGCGAGGGGGTCGGGACAGACGAAGAATGGACAATCACAGCTGAGATATTGCGTGCGATGCTCAAGAAATCACCTAACATCGCCCCAGGCCCAGACGGCATCCGATATGGTGACCTACTGGTGATATCAGATGATGACATGAAAGAACTGGCCAGAGAGTACAACACCAGTATCCAGAAGGATCAGGTCAAAGAAGAATGGCTACACAGCTACTTGCTGCCGATGCCAAAACCGAACAAAGACCATTCCAAGATAAGCGGCTACAGAATCATTACGATGCAGAATACTGTTGGCAAGCTACTGGATAAAATTGTAGCACACAGACTTGCTTGGGACTTGGAACAGCTCGGCTGCTTCCCGCCCACACTTGGAGGATACAGACGCAACAAAGAGTCATGGCTGAATGCGGCTGTCTTTGCTCAAGACGTTTACGAAGGATTTCAGGTCAGAGAAGAGACATGTGCGGCCGCCATAGACTTAGAGGACGCATATAACAGAGTATCTTTCGAGAACTTGACGCAAACCCTCCTCAGACTGAAAGTGCACCCTCACCTTGTACAATGGATAGCTGCAGTTATGATCCAAAGGAAGGTGGTGCTAAGATGCGGGAGTTGGTCTTCTGAGCCGATAACGATATGTCCAGGATTGCCACAGGGTTCACCACTGTCACCAGTACTATTCAACGTGTATACGGTGCCGATCACTGAACAACAGTTGGACGGGAGGGGTAGGACTCTGTCATTCGTTGACGACATCCTCGTGTATCGACAGGGTCGAGATAGACAGGCGGTTGCCAATGATATGCAGGGCGAACTAGATCGAATTTCCTCATGGTGTGCTGATGCCAGCGCCCTTGTCAACCCTGCAAAGGCAACGGTTACATGGTTCTCACTAAACAACCATATTGTGAAAACAGACCTGCCGGCAGTAAAAATGGATGGGAGCAGTTTGAGTAGAACCCAGTCAATGACATATCTTGACGTGAGGCTTGATCGTAGCCTGTCCTTCAGAGATCATGTCGATTATGTCATAACGAAGGCTCGAAAAGGTTTGTCAGCAATGAGAGTCATGGCGACTGCCAATATCGAGCAAAGACTGCTAATACTTCTGTTCCAAGGACTTGTACTTTCACGCATCGAGTATGCCCTGGCCATCCTCACTGTCAGCCCTACACAGATTGGAAGACTTGAAAAGGTACAAAACGAAGCCATGCGCATCATTTTGGGCTGCACGAGAGACACCAGCTGTGTAGCAATGAGATACCTCCTTGACTTCCCGACAATGGAACACAGGATCAAGATCTGGAGAGCTCGTGCATACTTAAAAATAAGTGCAGATGAGCAGCACCCTCTGCATGACGCTCTATTCAGAGAAAAGGGTGACGGGCTAAAGAGGGGCAAATCATGGATGGGTCGGGCGGAAGATGTCGTCAGACAGGTCTGCAGTCTTACCAGTATCAACCCCGGCAAGGAATGGGTGCCGGTGCCTCCAGCTTTTAAGTGCACTTTCTCCTGCATTATCACACTCGACAGACGGTGCAGAGAGCAGAACCCTGCCGCTGTCAATGCAGAGGTTAACGCGCTCATCTATGAACACTCAGATAGCCCCGAAGTGCTCATCTATACAGATGGATCTGTTGTAAAGCAGCAGATAAGTGCGTGGGCATTTACAGCCCGTTCAGCCGGCCGAACCGTTCAAGAATCCAGTGGTGCCCACTCTATGACCACGAGCAGCATGACGATGGAGGTGATGGCAGTTACAAAGGCTTTCATATGGCTGGAATCACAGCATTATACCAACGTGTGTGTACTAGGTGATTCAATGAGCATGATTCAGAAGGTCGAAGCTGGATCTGTACGTAGACAGTGGACTGAATCGCTGCGGAAGTCTATTGTCCGTAAAGTCACCTTCATCTTCGTCCCGGGACATGCGGGAGTCGAGGGAAATGAACGAGCTGACAAACTGGCTGGCTCTGCACCCCCTGTAGATGGCCAGCCCATGGATCGTGCCGATGTTATTAACGTCCTTAAAGATTTGGCGAGAACAGAGGATTTTGACGTCAGTGATTCCACATCGCTGTCCAGGATGAAAGACCTGGGAGTAAGAATCGGCACAGCCAGACGCGAGAGGTACATAGGGAAAACAAAGTGCCTCGTCAACCAACACAGAACTGGCACTATTAGCCACCTGACGCTGGGAGGATCTGAGCACCTATGGACATGTCCGGAGTGCAACGAAGATACCCCAACTGATAACTGATAACTGATAACTGAAATACTGTATACCCTTTTGTTTCTCTGTGTAGGGTAAAGAGAGAGGGATAGTACCTCACGGTGAGTGGCAGCCATATCCCAAGGGATAGATCAGGTTCCTATTTGGTTTCCATCTCTTTACCTAGCTCATGTATGGCTCCACGAATACCGCTTGTGTATGGTGGTGGCCACACCACAGGCAACAGTCTTGGCTGACTGGCTAAACTACATGAGTGAAGTAGGGGTAATATCCTACTAAGGGAATGTCCATCTCTAGTACACAAAGACTGGGACGGTGGAGAAGGCGGATGAATCTAAATAGATCAACGGCTTCGAAAGCGAAACAGCAGAGTGTGTGGCACACATGAGGCGTGTTCAGGACACGATAGTGAACATGGCTGGCCATCGTGGAAGAGATTGGGACCTCACCATGTAATAATATCCCCCCAAAAGAAAAAAAAAAAGGCCCCAAATGGTAAAAATTCCCCAACCCAAAAAAAAAAGAACC
>JACEFZ010022019.1:0-47940 GCA_014155875.1 Cepaea nemoralis | reverse complement strand
TTTTTTTCTAAATGACCTTTTGATTATCCATATATAACAACTGTTATGACCAGCGTGTGGTTCACTAAATGACCTTTGATTATCTAATATAACAACTGTTATGACCAGCGTGTGTTCTCTAAATGACCTTTGATTATCTAATATTAACAACTGTTATGACCAGCGTGTGTTCTCTAAATGACCTTTGATTATCTAATATAACAACTGTTATGACCAGCGTGTGTTCTCTAAATGACCTTTGATTATCTAATATAACAACCTCTATGACCAGCGTGTGTTCTCTAAATGACCTTTTTTGTAACTGAAATATGAGCACGTCAGATTTTAACGGTAATTGTATTCTACTCACAGAACGAATTATTTAATAAGTTGAAATGCCTGGACTCAGCATCAATGGAAGAACCATAAACAATCTTAGATATGATGATGATACCGTGTTACTAGCAGAAAGTGAGCAAGAGTTGCAAGACCTAGTGGAAAAAGTAAACAGGCACAATGCAGAATGTGGCTGAGATATTCATTCATTCATTCAGTAGCATGTCCTTTGCAGAACCTCGCTCCCATAACAACCTTCCGGAAAACCTCTCGATCATAAGCAAGATGTCCCCCGTCTGATACACCCATCTGGAGATCATCCGCCACATCCTGCACCCATCTTCTCTTTGGCCTTCCTCTTCTTCTCTTCCCAGGCATATACTCCTCCATTATTGTTCTCTCCAAGCTTTTGTGACGTTTCAAGTGACCAAAATATTTCAACTTTCTTTGTTTTATCGTCTTTAATAGCCAACCTTCTTCAATATTCAACTCTTGAAGTATGGATGCATTTGTTCTTTTCTTTACCCAAGATATTCTTAGAACTCGTCTATAACATTTATATTCAAAGGCGTTTATGCGCTGTTCAGCTTGTTTAGTAAGTGTTCATGTCTCACAGGCGTATGTTGCAATGGGAAAGATGCATGCTCTTAAAAATCTAATTTTTGTAGTTCTGTCTGTCCCACTCCATAATTTATTCAGTTGTTTTAGTCTTTGAAGAGGAATTGATAGTCGTCGTTTAATTTCTTTCATTGTGTCGCTGTTGTTGGTAATCAATGACCCAAGATATTCACAATTTTCCACCACCTCCAATTTTTCCCCATTAATGTATATTTCTTTCTCCATAGTAGTTTTATCTGTATGCATTATCTTTGGTTTTGCTATGTAAAGATATAAGTTGTTATTTTCACTATTCAATTGGGCTGAAGCTATTAGGTTTTCTATGCCATTCTGTGTTGTGGATAGTAATACTGTTTCATCAGCATATCGAATCTCTGGTATGTCATGGCCGCCGATATTTAGGGCATCATATAGCTCCCTGTTTATATCATCTCTTACATTTCTCATTATATTTTCGGCATACAGGTTAAACAAATAGGGTGACAGCACGCAGCCCTGACGGACTCCTTGTTTGATGTCAAACCAATCTGATGCCTAGCCATCTATTCTAACTGCTGCTTGTTGGTCTAGATAGAGCATTTTTATGAGTTGTACTACATGTGATGGAAAGCCCATATTCCTCATGATTTCCCAAAGTTTCTGATGCTCTACACTGTCAAATGCTTTTGAATAATCCACAAAACATGAGAATAGGTTTACATTAATAAATTCTCTGCACTTCTCTATTATTAAACGCATGTTGAATATGTGATCTCTTGTTCCTCTTCCTTGTCTAAATCCAGCTTGAACCACGTTAATCTCTTCCATTTTCTTACGAAGTCTTCCCATTATGACTTTTAGTAGAATTTTACATGCATGACTGATCAGGGCAACAGTTCTATAGTTTGTGCATAATTTCAGGTTGCCCTTTTTTGGTATTGGAATGAAGAGAGTTCTCTTCCAATCTTTTCGCCATATACCATATTTCCAAATCTTTGTACATAATGCATGATATATGTGTATGCTTTCTTCTCCTCCCGCTTTAATTAGTTCAGCTGGTATCTCATCACATCCAGGTGATTTACCATTCTTCAGGTTCTTTATAGCCCAAGCAATTTCATCTAATGAGGGTTCAGGTTCTGCCTCTGCTGCCATTGGCTCATGTATCTCATTCATATCCACACTGTCACTCATATCTTACATTCCACTGCAGTACTCCTGCCATCTTTCTAGAATTTGTCTAGATTCTGTTAAGGTATTTCCCATCTTATCACAGATAACATTCAATTGAGGTTGAACATTTCTTGTCAATAACTTCATTTCTTTGAACATTTCATAATCTCTTCCAGTCTTATGATATTGCTCTATTCTGGTACAGCAATCTTGTATATATTGATTTGTGTCCTTTCTTGTGTTCTTTCTTATTTCTCGAGTTAAAGATTTATACTTCATCTTGCTGTTATCGGATTCGCCTCCTTTCTGTTTCAGTTGCCTTCGTTGTTTTATTAATTAATTCTAATGTGTCTGATGTAATCCATGGCTTAAGTTGCTTTTTCTTGGTCGGAATTAAATCTTTGGCTGCAGTTATCAAGATATCTCTAGCTTTTACTGCCAGTTCATCAGGTGTCATTTCTTCTTGTGCAGACACAAAGACCCCAAAGCGATTCCTAACTTCTACAGTGTATGCATCCGGTATTTTTGTGAGATCAAAACGAAGTGGCCCTGGTCCTCGGATAAGCTTTTTGAGTTTTAATTTCAGATCTGCTTCTAATAACTGATGATCTGTATCACAGTCTGCACTTCGTAGAGTTTTTGCAGATGTTATGCTTGATCTCCATCTTCTTTGTATTAAAATATAATCTATCTGATTTTTGGTAAAATTGTCTGGAGACTTCCATGTGAAGAGTCTTCTTGGATGTTGTTTGAAAAGTGTGTTGGCTATCGTTAACTCATTTTCTGTGCAAAATTCAAATAATTTGTCATCTGCATCATTTCTATTTCCTAATCCAAATTTTCCTAAAACGTTTCTCTCATGTTCAGCTCTTCCTGCACCTACTTTTGCATTAAAATCTCCCATTATTATTGCTATATCATTATGACCAATCTTATTTAATGTCTTGTAGTGTGTTGTAAAAATCTTCAATTTCGTCCTCCTCTGCAGTTGAAGTAGGTGCATATATCTGTATGAGAGTTGTGTTTTTTGGACGGCCTTTAAGTCTAATAGTGAGGATTCTATCACTAACTGGATTATATCCCATTAAAGTTTTTGCAGTTGTCTTGTCTAAACAAAATGCCACTCCACTCTGACCTCCGACATCTCTACCAGAATAAATTAAAATACTTCCATTTTCAGTCGTAAAATGTCCCTTGCCGCTCCAGCGATGTTCACTAATTCCTAAAATTTGAATGTTTAACCTCTCAATCTCATCACACACTACTTTAAGCTTTCCCTCATACAAACTTCTCACATTCCACGTTGCCATTCTCACTCTGTTTCTTAGTCTGACACAGGGGATTTCCTTGGTAACACAGTCAGGATTAACTCCGTCATCACGATTACTAGTACTGGTCCCTGCGTCACACTCTTCCCCAGTGTTATCTGATTTGCCTGGCCTGGGGGTCTCGCCACCAGATCTCTTTCTTATTATGTTTTCTTTCATGGTTGTTATGGTTTCTTGGCAAGTTTTGCAGAAGGTAGTTTGCCATTGCTTTCCTTCTGGGCAGTGACTGTACTAGTCGGTGGCCATAGCCATTGTCTCTACTGATGAATCATCTGCCTATCGTCGCAGAGTGCAAGACCATAACCAACAACAATCTGTCGGCTGCTCTCACATTCCATCCACCACCTGCTTCCATGGCTTCACGTAACCCTGATCGGGGGGCTAAACGGGTACTCCACCTTGCCCATGGGTGTCCCGTAGACTAACGGAGTAAAGGAGGCGTCTTACATCTCCTTTGATAGGGGATACCCCTACCCCGCTAACCGGTCTTAGCAGACACTGAAGTAATTTTCTATCGTATCCTCTCAGTCTTCTCGTGTGCACTACCTAACTCTCCCTCCCCCTCTCTCTCTCTCTCTCTCTCTCTCTCTCTCTCTCTCTCTCTCTCTCTCTCTCTCCTTCACACTCTCTCCCTCTCTCTCTCTCTCTCTCTCTCTCTCTCTCTCTCAGTCTTCTCGTCCCCCTCTCTCGCTCTCTCTCTCAGTCTTCTCGTCCCCCCCCCCTCTCTCTCTCTCTCTCTCTCTCTCTCTCTCTCTCTCTCTCTCTCTCTCTCTCTCTCTCTCTCTCTCAGTCTATCTGTTAGCACCGAATGTTGGGTGTTAGCCAGATATGACTGAGCTACAGTGCGACAGTATACTGTATTGCACTACATGCGATCTCTGAGCCACGAAAGTTGGAAGGCGCTCACCAAACCCGACACTCCACATTATGTCAACGGTTTTGGAGGAGCGAAATGTGGAGGGTACACGCCTTAATCTAGTCAGAAGAAATGTAACGTATAGACTAACTGTCATGGCAGGGCAGACCAGTCCCTAAGCCCTGGTCGGCAACTGGTCTAGGATTAAAACTCCGACAGACAGTTCTAGCACTGCCTTGTTGATCCAGAAGCTTCTGCAGCTTGTCTTGTTTCAGAAGTATTGCTGGTATCTTTTCTCTGGATTAAACTAGGCATGTCGAGAGAGTCATCTTGTTGATTTGGTTAAGACATGGATTCTAAATACCAGCCCGGTTTTTTTTGCCGTGAAGAGGTATAACTCCATTTTATGAACCATCGTCTGTCGAGACGCCAAAATGCCAGTCAATTAAAGCGATAGATGTTAATGAGGTTATTAGTTAGTTAGTCAGTTAGGCGAGGTTCCAACTTCATGGCAACAGGGTGTCCCCATTATGCTCCATTCCTGTGCCAGTGAATATCACACAAAATGCAGTTCACTATACAAACAAAAGCGGACAGATGTAAAAGCATTCCACATAAATTTCACACCTCACAGAGTCGCGCCACGCACTCACTCAGTAGAAGGGCGACGGAACCCTATACTATTAGTCCATTATAAGGAAAATGCGAATGCAAACCGCAGCAACAAGGATAATTACACCAGAGGCCGTAGCGGTTCAATGCCTAACCGCCAGCTGGGAACCGGATGTCCAATGAGGTTATTAACACGGTGAATACAATTTCTGATTGACAGATTCGCTGCTGTCTGTAACATGGGTCAAGCAGACCAACTGAGACTGCTCCTGGTCGCCGGATTCTTCTTGTCTTTGCTGGGGGATGATCACTGTATTTACCAGGTGCTCACGTCAATCTAGTTCTGTGACAGAGAAGAGGGGAAATACCATTATACTAAAGATGTGCTCACTTCCAGTTTATCTATGTGCCAGAGATGAGGGGAAATACCATTGTATTTACGAGGTGCTCACTTCCATCTAGTTCTGTGACAGAGATGAGGGGAAATACCATTATATTTACGAGGTGCTCACTTCCATCTAGTTCTGTGACAGAGATGAAGGGATAGCAGCTCTCAGGGTAGACACCATTATCACCATGTGCCGTGCCGATAAGCGTGGGAGTTCATGTTTCACCATCTCTCAGTGTAGACAACATTATCATCATGTGCCGTGCCGATAAGCGTGGAAGTTCATGTTTCACCATCTCACACGATCACCAGAGTCGTGGATCAGCTCGGTGTTCTTGTTTCCATTACGCCTTGTTGCCAAGTCATCCAGGTATTTAGTTATCGGACTTCCCTTTGTTCTTTTCTCCCCAGTCTTGCCAGTTGTCACCAAGTTCTCTAGTTTATTTCTTCTCATAACGTGCCCAAAACATTTTGACCGGCTACGCTTAATTTCACTTATCAGTTTACGTTTTTCATCTGTGTCTTATAGGACTTGCTCATGACTTTTTCTGTCTGTACATCGTATTATTTGCAGTTTCCTCAGAAACCACATTTCCATAGTCCACAGAGGTTTGTCGGCTTGTCTGCTAATTGTCCATGTTTGATATCTATACAAAAGTACATGTTCTATGTAGCACTTCAACTCTTCTTCTTCTTCCTTCCTTCCTCTTTCCTCCTTCCTCCTTCCTCCTTCCTCCATCCTCCTTCCTCCCTCCTCCCTATTTCCTCCCTCCTCCCTCCTTCCTCCTCCCTCCTTCCTTCTCCCTCCTCCCTCCTTCCTCCTTCCTCCTTCCTTCTTCCTCCTTCCTTCTTCCTTCTTCCTTCTTCCTTCTTCCTTCTTCCTCCTTCCTTCTTCCTCCTTCCTTCTTCCTCCTAACTTCTTCCTCCTTCCTTCTTCCTCCTTCCTTCTTCCTCCTTCCTTCTTCCTCCTTCCTTCTTCCTCCTTCCTCCTTCCTCCTTCCTTCTTCCTCCTTCCTTCTTCCTCCTTCCTTCTTCCTCCTTCCTTCTTCCTTCTTCCTCCTTCCTCCTTCCTCCTTCCCTCTTCCTCCTTCCTTCTTCCTCATTCCTTCTTCTTCTTCCTTCTTCTTCTTCCTTCTTCTTCTTCCTTCTTCTTCTTCCTTCTTCTTCTTCCTTCTTCTTCTTCCTTCTTCTTCTTCTTCTTCCTTCTTCTTCTTCTTCCTTCTTCTTCTTCTTCTTTATTCTTCTTCTTCCTTCTTCTTCTTCTTCTTCCTTCTTCTTCTTCTTCCTTCTTCTTCTTCTTCCTTCTTCTTCTTCTTCCTTCTTCTTCTTATTCCTTCTTCTTCTTCTTCCTTCTTCTTCTTCTTCCTTCTTCTTCTTCTTCCTTCTTCTTCTTCATCCTTCTTCTTCTTCTTCCTTCTTCTTCCTTCTTCTTCTTCCTTCTTCTTCTTCCTTCTTCTTCCTCCTTCTTCTTCTTCCTTCTTCTTCTTCCTTCTTCTTCTTCCTTCTTCTTCTTCCTTCTTCCTCCTTCCTTCTTCCTCCTTCCTTCTTCCTCCTTCCTTCTTCCTCCTTCCTTCTTCTTCCTTCCTTCTTCCTCCTTCCTTCATCCTCCTTCCTTCTTCCTCCTTCCTTCTTCCTCCTTCCTTCTTCCTCCTTCCTTCTTCCTCCTTCCTTCTTCCTCCTTCGTTCTTCCTCCTTCCTTTTTCCTTCTTCCTCCTTCCTTCTTCCTCCTTCCTCCTTCCTCCTTCCTTCTTCCTCCTTCTTCCTCCTTCGTCCTCCTTCTTCCTCCTTCTTCCTTCTTCTTCCTTCTTCTTCCTTCTTCTTCCTTCTTCTTCCTTCTTCTTCCTTCGTCTTCCTTCTTCTTCCTTCTTCTTCCTTCTTCTTCTTCCTTCTTCTTCTTCTTCTTCTTCTTCTTCTTCTTCTTCTTCTTCTTCTTCTTCTTCTTCTTCTTCTTCTTCTTCTTCTTCTTCCTTCTTCTTCTTCCTTCTTCCTTCTTCCTTCTTCCTTCTTCCTTCTTCCTCCTTCTTCTTCCTTCTTCCTCTTTCTTCTTCTTCCTCCTTCTTCTTCTTCCTCCTTCTTCTTCTTCCTTCTTCTTCTTCTTCTTCCTTCTTCTTCTTCTTCCTTCTTCTTCTTCTTCCTTCTTCTTCTTCTTCTTCTTCTTCTTCTTCTTCTTCTTCTTCTTCTTCTTCTTCTTCTTCTTCTTCTTCTTCCTCTTCTTCCTTCTCCTCCTCCTCCTCTTCTTCCTCCTCCTCCTCCTCCTCCTCCTCCTTCTTCTTCTTCTTCTTCTTCTTCTTCTTTTTCTTCTGCGTTCATCCGGAGTTTTTTTTTTCGGACGTGATTGCGTTGTGCCTGTTTACAGCAGAGCTGCGTTCTTGCCCGTTATGCCGACACATCCGACTTCTGCGGGCATTTGTTGACCGGGTTAACCTTCCCGGCACTTCAACTCTATTTCACTCTTTACAGGTGAGATCGTTTTATTGCTCAGTATGTATTCCATCTTGTAAAAAGGCTAACTTTTTCATATTTGAGTAGACAAAATATTCATGACATACATGTATTCCTTGGTTCCCTTGTTTTTGATTACAAACTAAGATAGTCAATGTATGTGATGATTAAATTGATAACAGTTAGGTCCATATACTTGACATGATCTGGCAGTCATTCCCATCATTTTTTTGGCTGTTTGTGACAGCCGGATGCCGCATCCAGGATGACCTGCATGGCCATGACACATAATATCGGCGAAATCGTACATCCCATGGCAACCTGCAGGCCGATCCATCTGGTCGTGAACGTTTTGTTCGAGAAACGAAGAGAGAAGCCCGAGAAGTGCTGCACAATCATTTCCGTGATGTTCTCTGGCACGTGATAAGCCTTGAGTGCATGCCACAACAACTGTTGGGGCACTGACCCGTAGGCGTTGGCCAGATCCAACCATATCACGTAGAGTTCCTCCTTCTTCGTCTTCGTTCTTGGATAGCTTCCCAGATCATGGTGCCGTGTTCGAGACAACCGGGGACACCAGGTATCCCCCACCCTTGGGGGGGGGGGGGGGGGAGAGACCGCTGTCTCTACGTACCTGTTTCCCATCAAGTACTTGACAATTCCATGTGGCTGTGATTTCAACAACATGGTGGGGGAAAAAACATTTGAAAATGTTTGAGTGAGTGCCTCGTTTTCTATGTGAACATGCGGGACCACCATCACATGGAGTAGATATATTCACAAGCGAATGTAATAATTACTGAATCACATAAAAACAATCGTAAATTGACTGTGTACAACATGATATCGTGGCTTGTCCCCAGATGAACCAGATTACCACAATACCAGGTCGAAATTTACCAGCCAACCTGACACAAATCTCCTTGGCAGAAAATCCTACTACCACCATAGATGAAACTGCATTCGACGCTTCAGCCTTGACTTTATCCTCACTATCTTTCTCAGACGCTCTATTTACGAGAATCCCAGATGCCTTTCTCCATTTGCACGCACTGACAGATATTACGTTTGGCGTAACAAACATCACAGACTGGAACATTAACGCAATGAAGAACATTGGTCAAACACTGAAGACATTTTATTTGACACAGAACGGTCTCCAAATATGGCCAGACTGCATTCAGTATTTCTCCCATCTAACTACTTTAAGTATCACAGGTACATCCATTGAAGGAATTCCAGATGATACGTTCGACAGTATGGCTAACAGTTTAACATATCTAACATTAACTGACAATAGTTTTAATGCCGTTCCCAGGGCTCTTTCCAAGCTGATCGCTTTGGAGTCGTTATATTTAAATCAAAATGAAATAGTAGGCATCACGTGGCTTCCTTTAGAGGATAGGTTGAGTTCGTTAGCCCTTGATACCAACCACATTTCTGACGCAAGTTTACTCAGTAAAATACTCAGTAGATATAATGATAGTTTAAATTACTTTAGTATAACCAGCAACCTACTAACAGTTATGCCAGATTTTTCGCTTCTCCACAACATAGAGCAATTCAATTTTTATGGTAATCGAATAAATGATCCCTATTCAGGTTCACTGCCTTTGAATATTTCCTTGTTAATTTTTGCCAACAACTCACTTCCTTCAATTCCCAGTATCATTTTGAAGTTAAAATATGTCACGCGACTAGATGTAACCTCCAACCTTATTCGTAGTATGAGCGGGGATGAAATACCACAGTGGATCAGCTTTATTGACATAGATTATAATTTTATTACAGAAATAACGGAAACGAGTTTTCCAGAGAATTCCAGTTTAACATTTGTGAATATGAACTACAACCCGGTGTCACAGATATCGCTTTCTGCCTTTAAAAATGTTCCGCTTTTAACCGAATTAACCATTGAGGGTTCGAAGCTGACCCGTGTGCCGCTGGCCTTTGCATCTCTGGTAAATGTTAACTACCTTGACATCAGCGACAGCAAGAGCCTAATTTGTACGTGCCTGGAGAAAGATATAGGGCCCTGGTTTATGAGATTCAATGAATATAGTGTTCCTGGGAACTTGTGGGGACACTTCTATTTATTTCTTCTTTGTCAGTCTAAGTTCATTATGTCCCACAGGTGAGTTATCTTATGTACATAACAAATAACAACAAGCCCACCTTGTCAGACAGGTGAGTTATCTTAGGCATATAACAAATAACAACATGCACATCTTGTCCCATAGGTGAGTTATCTTAGGTATATAACAAATAACAAACAGGTAGCCGCTATGGGTCAGTGAGATATTAGGACCAGCACATGTTGTAGGCTGAGTGCATGCAGGATTATGAGGTCATTCTCTCTACCTCTTAGCCTAAGAGAGTCGCAGATGGAATCAAACTTAAGCCGACCTCCATGATGACCATATTAGCGCAGTGTCCCATAATTGGGTTATTTTAGATACAAATACACATTGCGATTGTCCCCCACATGAGTTGTTTAAGATATAAATACATATTGTGATTGTCTCCCACGTGAGTTATTTTTTATATAAATATACATTATGATTGTCTCCTACGTGAATTATTTTATATATAAATACACGTTGCGATTACCCCCACGTGAGTTATTTTAGATGTAAATACACATAGTGATTGTCCCACGTGAGTTATCTAACATACACACTGTCATAGTGTGCCATCAGACTTCAATTATCCTTAAAAACACATTATTTCACTCTGTAATCATACTGATAAAAATATGTCATTATTGTGACACATGTGAATGATCCTATATACATTGAAATATTCTCTCATAAGTCAGTTATCTAACAACATATTCACTGTCATATTGTCTCACAAATTAGTTATGTAATATATACACTGTCATACTGTCTCACGAGTGAGTAAAAAAAAAAAGGCAACATGTCATGTGGTTTTGTGTTATTTGTTGATTCATATGTCAGTTAGTTATCAGTTATCAGTCGGGGTATCTTCATTGCACTCCGGACATGTCCATAGGTGCCCAGATCCTCCCCCAGCATATGCATCAGCGTATGGTGGCTAATAGTGCCAGTTCTGTGTTGGTTGACGAGGCACCTCGTTTTCCCGATGTACTTCTCACGTCTGGCAGTGCCAATTCTTACACCCAAGTCTTTCATCCTGGACAGCGATGTGGAATCACTGATTTCAAAGTCCTCTGTTCTCGCCATATCTTTGAGGACGTTAATAACATCGGCACGATCCATGGGCTGGCCATCTACAGGGGGTGCAGAGCCAGCCAGTTTGTCAGCTCGTTCATTTCCCTCGACTCCCGCATGTCCCGGGACGAAGATGAAGGTGACTTTACGGACAACAGACTTCCGCAGCGACTCAGTCCACTGTCTACGTACAGATCCAGCTTCGACCTTCTGAATCATGCTCATTGAATCACTTAGTACACACACGTTGGTATAATGCTGTGATTCCAGCCATATGAAAGCCTGTGTAACTGCCATCAACTCCATCGTCATGCTGCTCGTGGTCATAGAGTGGGCACCACTGGATTCTTGAACGGTTCGGCCCGCTGAACGTGCTGTAAATGCCCACGCACTTCTCTGCTGCTTTACAACAGATCCATCTGTATAGATGAGCACTTCGGGGCTATTTGAGTGTTCATAGATGAGCGCGTTAACCTCAGCATTGACAGCGGCAGGGTTCTGCTCTCTGCACCGTCTGTCGAGTGTGATAATGCAGGAGAAAGTGCACTTAAAAGCTGGAGGCACCGGCACCCATTCCTTGCCGAGGTCGATACTGGTAAGACTGCAGACCTTTCTGACGACATCTTCCGCCCGACCCATCCATGATTTGCCCCTCTTTAGCCTGTCACCCTTTTCTCTGAATATAGCGTCATGCAGAGGGTGCTGCTCATCTGATTCATATGTGTCTTGATATGGTCAACAACACGAGACAACTGCTGGTGTCTGTGCTGGTGTCTTGCGAGTTACAATATAGAATGACTAAGTTTTCATGTCTGATCACTATTGTACACCATAGAATGACTAAGTGTTTATATCTCGTCACTATTGTACACCATAGAATGACCAAATGTCCATGTCTCGTCACTATTGTTCAACATAGAATGATCATGTGTCCATATCTCGTCACTATTGTACAACATAGAATAACCAAGTGTTTATATCTCGTCACTATTGTTCAACATAGAATGATCATGTGTCCATATCTCGTCACTATTGTACAACATAGAATAACCAATTGTTTATATCTCGTCACTATTGTTCAACATAGAATGATCATGTGTCCATATCTCGTCACTATTGTACAACATAGAATAACCAAGTGTTTATATCTCGTCACTATTGTTCAACATAGAATGATCATGTGTCCATGTCTCGTCACTATTGTTCAACATAGAATGACCAATTGTTCATGTCTAGTCACTATTGTTCAACATAGAATGACCAAGTGTCCATGTCTCGTCATTATTGTACAACATAGAATGACCAAGTGTTCATGTCTCGTCACTATTTTGCACCATAGAATGACCAAGTGTCCATGTCTCGTCATTATTGTACAACATAGAATGACCAAGTGTTCATGTCTCGTCACTATTGTACAACATAGAATGACCAAGTGTTCATGTCTCGTCACTATTGTAAACCGAGGAGATGCCAGACGAACACGTGATCAAATTACATTCAGTTTTCCCTGGAGAGACCGGAGGGTCACGTGATCAGATTACACTCAGTTCTCCCAGGAGAGGTCAGACGTTCACGTGATCAAATTACACTCAGTTCACTCAGTTCAACCCCTAGATCGGACAGTTGGATTAACATGTTAACTTCTCATCATTAACTTGGGACCGTAAATTACGAGTACCTCTGAAGTTGGAGTGGGTTCGCCTTAAGGTGCGTGATAAGGCAGGCGTGACCAGGGTCATTTTGGATCATCTACATGGCCCGGATGAACAGATCAATCATCATAGCCTGGATGAACAGATCAATCATCATAGCCTAGAGAGAATGGAGCGGCATGACGTGAGCAGAGGGTCTGACAGCCAATCAGTGCTTCGGGGAAAGGTCAGACGGACACAATCAGACCACAGCTGGTGCCATTAGTATCGGAACTCTTCGCTGGTCGTTGAATATGGCGGAGCTACTGTGGGAATGTCCTGAGTCAAGTGATATCTGCTATAATCTCAACCCTTCCATTCTGACATGTGTGCGTGAGCGCGTGTGTGTGTATGTGTATGTGCGTATGTGTGTGTGTGTGACCTATAAATGGCTTTAGTTAGTTAGTTAGTCGCAGTTCCAACTTCACAGCAACGGGTCGTCCATATTATGCTCCGTTCCTGTGCTAGTGAATATCATACAAAACGCTCCCCACTGCCCAATGTGAAAAGTGGAAAAGACAGGAGTCTCGACAAACAACAGCCCGCACAGATACACTGTGCATAATGCCGCCGCCAGAATGTCAACACACCAGTCCCCCACGAAAATCCCAATTCATCTCTGATGGAATCGGCAGTCATTTTCCTATCTGGATGTTTCCTAGATGTTCACCTACACAGTCCACGAACATACAGTTCATCACCGACGGAAGTGGCAGTCAACCAGAAGCCCAGCAGCCACGCATTTCTGCATAAGGCAAAAACTGGTCAACTCTGGGACACAGCCACCTGCCATCGCCCCGAACATGCAGTCACGTTCCAAAAATAAAAACTTGGGCAGATTCAAAAGCTCTTCACACGAAACTCACAGCTCACAGTGTCGCGCCACGCACTCACTCATTAGCAGGGCGACGGAATATAAATGGTTTTTTGCATCAGGAACATATCATGTCAGTGGTAATGTAGTTTATGAGGAAAATGCCAAGAATACCCGTGACAGACAGCAAAACCAGATATCGAGTTCTACAGGAAACAAATGAACACCATACATTAATTCGAGAAATTAAAGGCAGTCGGTCGATATTTTTTGACAGAAATAAACTGAAAGACAAACTGGTGACAACTGGCAAGATTTATGGGAAAGGAGCTACGAGATACATATCTGGAGGGTTCGGCCACATGGCATAATCGAGACATGAAAACAGAGCTGATCCAGGATTATGGTAATGGAGTGAGATGGCGAACAATAACCGCCAACTCATGTCACCATAGCTCATAATTATGATTCCACTCTCAACTTCCTAAAATTATGTCCCATCTTCAGTTATTAACTGATTCAGGGACAAACAAAACGTAGGTTTAGAGCAAATATGGTACACATTCAAATGAAGAAGTAATATCATGTGTATTTACATTCACTAAGCATTAAAACTGCGAAATATACCATAAAACAAAACAAATAACACAGTGACCCTAGTATGGCGATATATCGTCCTTCTATCCAAATGGAAGGACACATATGGCAATATATTATCATTCGACACTGGATCAGTTAAAATGTCAAAATTGGCAAATACACGACAAGAGAGAAGATGCTGGACAATATCACGTTATGGCATGGGGGACAAATACACGACCAGAGAGAAAATGTAGGACAATGTCACGTCATGGCATGTAGAACAAATACACGACAAGAGAAGATGCTGGACAATGTCACGTCATGGCATGGAGGATAAATACACGACAAGAGAAGATGCTGGACAATGTCACGTCATGGCATGGAGGATAAATACACGACAAGAGAAGATACTGGACAATGTCACGTCATGGCGTGGAGGATAAATACACGATGTCACATAGTGAATGATGACAGGGTGGCAGATGGAGTGGCCATGGTTGTGTCTAGGGGATGTCAGTGTAAATGTTATGTTGAACAACTGATCAACCACGATGCATCAAAATCAAACACCAGACTGCGCACATAATACTTTAATTTGAACAACTGGATACAACATTATTCCTCAGGAACGTTCATTTTATATATAAGATATATATATATCCATACATTGCATAGGCACAGGAACAGTACACGTAGTCCCAAACACTCACGCTGCTGACAACTAGGCTCAGTCTTTAATCCTTCGCCTCTGAATTACTCTCATTGAAACACACAACGCAGAGTTCTCTACCTAACTCCGTCACTATTCCATTTTCCCAGACCTCCGACCTACACTTGTCGGGTCCCAACACTCAACTGTCCCCGACAATGTTTTTCACTGTCTTTTTAACCCTTCTTTGCAGCCCTACACAGGCTCCCCACCACATTACTCTCCAGCTCAACTGTCTGCCCCAAAATTCCACTCGCAGGCTGACTTCCCCTCGACTGCCCCTTCCATCACTGTCCTCTCATTTGCTCCCTCAGGGGACTTACTACCCGGCCCCATTTTACCTCGTGAAATTGTTTATGTGTACCATTGCTACCCAGGTCACTCACCTTAATATTAGTGAACTCCGGCATGTATCACACGACAAGAAAACATGCTGGACAATGTCACGTCATGGTATGGAGAATCATCAGTACCAGAAATGATTGGCAGCACAAGAGACAGACGATTGTGAATAGATGTGATCACTAACGCCACACGGCATCGACTATAAGAAAATGTTTTATGTGGCATTAATTAAGTGTTGGGTGATGTATTGCTGCTGCCTTGATAATCTCAGGTAACAATTGGTCTGACTTGTGTGTGGACTGCTGCCATGGGACGGGGTGCGGGGTTATCTCTCTCAACTCTCTCTATTAATTGGCAAGTGGTAGGAGGACTATCTACGTCCCTGATGATCCGCAACCGTCGTCGCCGATGTGAATGTTTCAAAAGCAGTACTGTATGCTTCGTCCTTGTCTAGGCGGATGACTGTGATAATTCTGAAAGAAAGTCACCTCAAATGAACCATTGGGGTCCCCTCACGCCCATTACGGCAACTCTCTGCAAGACAACTCCACTCCACATATAACATGACCCTGGCTGACACTGGACAGATCACTATAACTTTATTCGCAGTGCTGCATTATTATTAAGGGTGCAACGTATGTCAAACGGCCAGCAGCAGTTCCTCGGTCACACAGACACGTTAACCTGACATCCACTCGGCTGCCGAACGTCAGAAGATAACAAAAGGAAACATCTGCACTGTTTCACCGATGCCCATACTGCCGATGTACAGTACAGCCATGGGAGCAGGTGGTGGATTGGACTTGGGAGCAGCCGACAGATAGTTGTTGGTTATGGTTTCAAGTCAGTGACGGTGGGCAGAGGATCTCTCAGTAGAGACAATGGCTACGGTCATCCGATCAGTATGGTCACTGCCAGGAAGGAAGAATGGTAGACTTCCCTCCTTATTGATTCCCGGGCAGAGGAGGCTCGTCAGCCTTGGTTGGTATCTCTTCTAAGAGAGGGAACTCTAAATCTCAAACCTCCGCTGCCTTGCGGGTATACCCATATGGGAAAGGCTTCGGGAGTAAACCCTGAGGACAAATCCGGAGATGGAGTCCCTAAGGCAGTTCCATGTTGTAAACAACATAGTTCTGGCAACTCCTGCGACGGCACCGATGCCAAGTTGCATTGGCTACTGCCTTTCCCTTGGTCAACATCGGCGACGTGGAGAGGGGGAACCTGCTACTGGGCAACAGCTGGTTCTCCGATTTCCATTGCCCAGGCTTGTGCCCTGAAGAGGTCACTTCAGCACCGCGTAAAGCGGTGACACAACACGGGAAGTAGCATTTGCCGGTTTTTTTTACTATACAGTCACCAGCGGTGCTGCCAGGCACCTCCCAAGCGGCACAACTCTATAAACCTTCAGGACTGAAAGAGGCCTACTACTACTACTACTACTACTACTACTACTACTACTACTACTACTACAGTCGCTCTACAGTTCTTCTACACATCCAACCTGCAACCGTCCTATCTGAATGCGGGTGTCTATCGTCGTGGCGGTGTCTTCAGGTGGATGCCCCTGGCGGTTGGTCTCTAAGTTCTAAGTTCTAATGTATAATCCTAACTTGTCCTGAATCGGGCACGGGTAACATTCTTGTCCGTGCGCCGCTCTAACGTTCTCAACTAAAGAAGATTGATAAACCAACACAGAACTGGTGTGGTTAGCCGCTACACGCTGCGGGATTTGCTGAGGATTGGATCCGAGCACTTATGGACTGAATGGTTCGATGTGCAATGAGGATGATCTGTCGACTAACTAACAGTCTCGTATTAAAGGTCCTAACTTGAGATTGTTGAAGAGTAGTGACGGTCATGTCAGTGTTCCGTGCTAAAGTGCCGTCTCGTGGCTTCTGTTGTTAAACGACGTGAATCTATGACGTATTTCTATCGTGGTGTGTTTTGTTGCTACTTTTGGTGCCTAAACTCTATTCTTTTATATATATATTACTATTTTATGTGTATGCAAACCAATTAACTCATTTCTGCCACATGACACTTACAAATTGTTTTATCTTATAACGGAAATATTAGAAGGTTATCGTATTCAGATATATGTACATTTATAGAGGTACATTTCATGCACCTGTCAAAAATAAACCATTCACGATTGGGCAGTACACTAAAACATGAAATAAAATTTGAGACATCGTGTGCCCATGTACACAGACGTTGGTGTAGGATATTATGTGTCAAAGAGAATCATATATCGTTTATTTCACAAATTTAAACAATTTCTAAAGATCTGTTGCCTTCTAGTAGCGAATATTTACATTTTACTAACAGTTCCTAAGCTAATTGGATACTTATAATGTACTTAATTAAACAGACGTCGGATTTTTAAAAGTAAGAAATTATTATTGTTGTGTCCCTTCGTCGCATATGAAGACATGGTGTCCATGGTTGTATCCCATGGATTATACTATAACAGCAATAATATTGTATCTTCTTCTTCTTCTTCTTTCGTTCGCTTGAAACATGTCTACAACTGCAATGTCGTCTCTTGTATGAATCTAACAGTCTTTTTTAGTTCATTCAGCGGTCCATAAAGTTTATCTTCCACTGTTGTCTCTCTAGGCCAGAAGGTTCGCCTGGATATGTTGTAGTTTGGGCAATCCTGGAGTATGTGCTCTGCTGTCTGCGACGCCAAACCACATGTGCACATGGCTGAGTCACCAATCTTGAATTTTGTATACAAGTGGTTGCGTAATCTATTGTGTCCTGTTCTGAGGCGCAGAAGAATGACCTGTTCTGATCTGTCCATAACGTGGTAGTCGTCTTGAGTAAGGTTTGGTGGCTTTCTGATTGATTTGATCATTCTTTTCTTTTGGTGGTATGTAATGGGCACATCAGGTTGTTCTTCTTTTGCTCCTTCCTTAGCCAATCGATCAGCTCTGTCGTTTCCGGGGACTCCACAGTGGGATGGTATCCACTGTATGGTGATCTTACGCTGACTGCTAAGTTCAGAAAGTAGTGTCCTCAGAACTGGCAATTTCCCAGACAGGAGCGCCTCTATTACGGATTTTGCATCTGTCAATATCACTGCAGGTTGTGTACCATGGCTGGTATTTTGTAATTTCTCTGTGGCTATCTTGATTGCCTCAATTTCAGCATCATAGTTATGGCAGTACTTTCCTGTTGGAATTCTGGCCGTGTCTCTAGTATTATTTGGGTATTCTATGTACACTCCCGCTCCTCCATTTCGAACAGCATTTTGTGCTGACCCATCTGTGTAGACTCGGATCCAGAGGTCCTGTGGGTATTCATCATCAAGGAAGCTGAGAGTGGCTGTTCTGCGCTGTACACTGTTCTGTTCTTCCTTGTCCAATATTCCTCTCACTTTTGACTGGATTTGTAGCGATATTCTATGCTCATCTTTCCACGGGGTTCGCTCTGGAATAGTTGTCAGGGGGATACCAACTGTGGGAAGATCGATGGATTCTCTGCAGAGTTGTTTGGCCTGGTGGATGAAACTACTTCTTTTCAACCGCCCCATAGCTAAGTTTTTAAATCGGTTCTTCATAGGGTGGCCTGGCAAGCTGAGAAACTTTTCTGCTTGTATTAGTGTTTTTGTATCTCTGCGTTCTCTTAAAGCTTGTGTCCTCCCCATTTTCTCCATTGCTACTATAGGGGTTGATCTCATCCCTCCTGTGATGACTCTAAGAGCTTGATTTTGCACCTTGTCCAGCTCCTGCAATGTAGTTTTTGATGCTGAACACCACGCAGTTGACCCGTATTCCAAGTGTGGTCGTATGCTCTGTTGGTAAACTTTGCTAAGTATTTTCCCACTGGCTCCCCACGTGGTTCCAGTTAGCTTTCTCAGGATGGCAATTTTCCTTCTGGCTTTTGCTACTGCTTTTTTGATGTGTTTTCTCCATGTCAGCCTGTCGTCAAATGTTACACCAAGGTATGTTGGTTCCTTATCTTCTCTTAGGGGTGTTCCATTTATCTGAATGCTCCCTGCCTTTTGTTTCGGAGAAAGGGTAAATAGAGTGGTGCTGCACTTGTCAGTGTTTATGCTGATACACCATCTATCCGCCCATGCAACAAATGTATCTACAGCTCTTTGTAGCAATATGGTGGCCACTGATGCATGTTCATTTGCGCTCCACAAAACCAGGTCATCAGCGTACATTGCCGCTTTAATTCCATCGGGTAGATTAGCAACAAGATCATTGATATCTTGCGCGTTGAGCTAACGAAACATATATTTCCACAAAGCGAAACAAATTATGCACAAGTATAATAGATACACATTAATGATAGCCTTATAGAATTTAGCTGATTGAGCGTCAAACAATTTGTACGCAACAAAAATGAATGGCGAAAAAAGAGAAGTGGGGGTATTTCACAGTTATGATTAGCTGTTGTTAATATGGTAGCAGACATGTTGATTTATATATCAAATTAAAGGGGGTTGCAGTAGGAAAACTAGTGTATATAAGCTCATGGCAGATAAGGGAAGTCGCTTAAGACGATTAATCATCCCATGGCAATGAATCAGTTAATGTAAAGACAATAACAGCAGGAGCAGAAACATGTGCGACTGTATATTTCAGGGTGGTGATACTGTATATTTCTAGGTGTTGTTATTGTATATTTCACTGTGTTGTTACTGAATATTTCAGGGTGTTGTGAGTGTATATTTCAGTGTGTTATGACTGCATATTTCAGTATGTTGTGACTGTATATTTTACTGGTGGTTTTACTGTATATTTCAGGGTGTTGTGACTATATATTTCAGTATGTTGTGACCGTATATTTCAAGGTGTTGTGACTGTATATTTCGGGTGTTGTGACTGTATATTAAATCGGGTATTGTGATTGTATATTTCAGGGTGATGTTACTGTACATTTCAGGGTGTGAATTAGTGTTTGATTCAAGGTCGCGATTAGAGTGTCGTCTAATGATAGTTGTTTTCCACAAGTAAACAGTGGATGGGTGCAACGCGACCCATCTAAGGTAATGTAGACATGAGATCACAAGCCTTGTGTGAATGTAAACATCAATGGTGATCCATGTAGCGTGTGAAGGTAAGGGAGACAGGGTATGACATCTGAACAAAGGTGCCTTATAGAGATTAGAGCAGTGATTCTCAGCCGGTGGGGAATACCCCTCCCCCCCCCCCTAGGGGGGAATTTTAGGGTTTCCATGGGGGGGGGGGGGGATGAAGATCATCGATTACTTGGTAATGCTTTTCCCTTCATACTTTACAGTTATGCACGTCTCTGTAACAAGCTACGTGGAGGGTCCCAAATAACTATGTCACAATGTGTCAAAACTATTCTTTCGCCCTGGCTGGGATAGGTCTTTGCTTGCCAACCCTCCTCCCTTCCCCGGACTCACTGTCACTCTCTCTTTCGACCTCGGGACCTATTCCCTGACGTGTCTTTCTGGCTGACGCATAGATAACATGGCGATCGACTGAATAAACTAAACCATAAGTTTAATAACTTCATAAAGGACAGCACAGGATAACATCAAGGCAGATAAAACAGATAGTTCACTACAGACAAAACAAGGATATAGTTCAGTTAAGGCACAGAGCCTTATGGCTTTCCATCTTCGACCAAGCTGTAGTCAAGTTCCGTTCTGTCCACATACAGCTCACCGAATAATAAATCCTCCGTGCTTTCCTTCCCGGTACGTTGGTCTAACAACAGGTCTCCGTGGAACCAGAATAATGTTCGTGGGAAAATGTCCGGTGATCCCTGGTTACAATGCTAAGTAAAAGTTCCTACAATGGGAAATATTTCATGAGCGGGAATTGGGTAGGTATCCTTCACTGTCTCAGACAAGGATGGGTGGGTCTGAGATGACTGGCGAGATGTTGGAAAAGGCTGATGGTCATTCTTTCGGGCCAGCGTTGGCTCTATCTTGTAGAGATCATACCCTTGGCCTGGTATGGCCCAAAACTTGATAAGGACTCGGTTACAACATAACTTTCCGTTTAACAGCCCTGTCGAGACTTTTAGCTCTTTTTTTCTTCCAAAAGAAGGACCCTGGAAAGGACAAACATTTGTGAGAGCCTCCAGCCTAAACCTCTGGTACAGATGACATGGAGACTCCTAATGGTCTCAGCACATCAGCTGCTATCAACTAAATATATAATATTAATAGATATATAACTCTTTACCCGACCTGCGTGAATTGGCCTGACCTGATAAGAGGTCCTGGATTGGCGGCGTCTTTCCTAGACCAGGTCTTCAGCTTGACGAAGTCTTGTCGTTTGACCCTAGGTACCTTACCCATTTTCCTCATACCAGATTCACTCTCCACTCTCATACCATGCCTTTATTATTATTGGGCACATTCTTTTCCCGGCTTCTCTCTCACTGGCAAACCCTCTCTTTCACACGACAAAGCTCTTGTTGTGTTGTGTGAGTAATTATGTGGGTTTCCGCTCTTAACTAATATTATAGTAATGGGTTTATATGGAAAGAAGTGTCGTTCCCCATTCCTAGCAAGAATAGAAAAGAAGATACTACCCCGTTCGGCCGCTGCTCTCGTCTGAGCTGTCGCCGCAATGTACCGGCAGTGCCTCACCTAACACGTAGATTCAGATGAGTTCAGGTTCTCTCAGTGAGATAGAGAAGACTATTTATAACCCCGACATCATCCTATCGACCAGTAACCATTCAGTCCACCTGGCCACCCCATCGGCTGAAAGACGCAAGAGATAGCACAGCGGATCCCCTCTTCCGTTTTAAGAAGACAGAACATAAATGGTGGGAATTCGTCCCCACGGAGCACTCCCCTCCTTCCGGCATTCCGTGGATATGTAGTGTTTATAGTCAAATGAAAGATGACAGTATGCAGAGTTCAGGCCGTATGAAGAAAGATAGCCCTCGCCCATCGGCTGCCAAGAACAAGCGAAATCATCTGGGAAGCTTTATTGCTCAGATTCGTTCCCAGGCAATGCCAAGAAGAAGACGCTTAGCTAGATTGGCCAACGGTCAACCCACTCCCAATATGGCAAGACTGCCTTTTCGCCAATTCGTCTCACTAGTCGAGACAACCAGTTAGCTTTATAGACCAAGGTCTAGCAGTATTAAATAAACCCCATTGTTACCTTTCAATCAACCATCAGATGCTGCGCTTCATCTGTCGCACTCTTTGAAGTGTCAAATAGACATGAGGCAGTCTACACATGGTAGTTGATTAAAACGACATTGCTGGCCCAAGAATTTACATTAGTGCGTATTTGGTGCAAGGTGCCCTATCGGGTTTTCCCCCAAGACAAGACATATATCTAATAGTTCTATTAAAAGATCGTGTTGTTAAAGTAACCCAGAGAACTATCTTCCATGGTGATTGAGCGAATAAGAGAACTGAGGGTTCCCGAAAGCTGTTTCCCCCTGTTTTCCCAAACCCAAAGAAGGCATGAGGACATGGGCCACTGGCGTTTTGTCACAGTCTCATCCTTCTAAAATTCATTTTGTAAAGTAAAAACAAACAAAAAACAAAATTATTTTGTTCCGTATCCTTTACGGGACGTTGCAGTCAACACCAGCATTTTCAGCTGCTGTTGATGTACTAGGCAAGTGTTACCTTCAGTAGTTTGCCATTGATTTCTGAACGACCAGCCCCTATACCTTTTTCGAAAAAACCAGCAACGCTGTGTTTCGAACCGGGTATACGGGCTCACAAACCGCGTTCGCAAGCCCTTTAGCCACAGAGAACGGTTATAAAGTAAGTAAACCCACAAATCACGTTTTATGTGGATGTCTAGACCTGTTGTAACATATTTAACTTCCATTTTTACATATACTGTGTAGGGGTGAGGGGGATTTTTACGTAAGAAATATGAAACGGGGGGGGGGGGGAGGATGACGTTCTGAAAATATGGTGAAGGGGGGCATGGGCAAATTTTTGATAGGAAGGGGGGGGGGGATGACGTTCTGAAAATATGGTGAAGGGGGCACGGGCCAAAAAAGGTTGAGAACCACTGGATTAGAGCATATGCCTTAAGACCATGACAGCCTATTGTGAGATGCAACACACACACAAAATATATACATATATTCTGACCGATAAAAAGATATTAATTGCAGCGAGGTAGAACGTGGTGAAATGTTGCATAGAACACTTACTGTTATATGGATGTGAAGCATGGACAATAAGCGGACAAAATCAGACACATTTAATGACAGTGGCATTGTGGTTTCAGAGGAAAGAAGATATAAACGGGAATGGGAAAGTCCTTCGAGAAACAAATAAAACTGTCAATTGCTCTGAGAAATTAGATACAGAAAGTCCAGATTATTTAGACACATTTTGTGGATAAAAACCTTATTGACAATTGGCAAAATTGCTGGGTAAAGAGTATTTGATTTATCATGTAACGGAAATATTAGAAGGTTGCAACTCAACAGTTATCGTATTCTATTACAAGGTACATTTCATGCACCTGTCAAAAATAATACCAAATTCCTTAACACTGAGATATAGAGCATAAAAAAGTTGACACACTGTGTGCCCTTGTACACAGACATTGATGTAGTATAGTATATGTCAAAGGGAATCACATGTCGTTCATTTCACACATTACAACAATTTCCAAATATCTGTTGTCTTCTGATAGCGAATAGTTACCTTTCACTAGCAGATCCCAAGCTGATTATATACGTGTAATGTACTTAAATAAATAGGCTTCGGATTTGTCAAAACAAGAAGTTATTATTGTTGTATCCCTTTGTTGCCTATAAAGACACTGTGTCCATGGTTGTATCCCATGGAATATACTTTTTTTTTTCCTTTTGCATATCCTATGTTACATAATATCGCTCTCAACACCAGCACTTTACTGCTGTTGTTGATGTCATGTATAATCATGTACTCACTGAGAATTGAATCTGTGGGAGATGCCACGAAACAAAGCAACTAACATGGTGGCCCTAGTATATAGAATTATCGACCTTCTGTTTAAATGGTAAGTCATATGTGGCGAAATATTATAATTCCTCACAGAATCAGTTAAAATGCCCACATTCGCAAATGCACGACATGAAAGAAGATGCTGGACAATGTCACATCATGTCATGGAGGACAAATACACGACAAGAGAGAAGTTGCTGGACAATTTAACATGATGGCATGGATGACCAGAAATTATTTGCTGCACACGAGGAGAAGGTTGCAAACAGATTTGAGCACTAACCCCACACGACATGAACTATTAGAAGAAAGTGTTTGATGGAGCCATTAAGTGTTTGGTGATAATCCCAGGTCACAATTAGTCTGACATGTGTATGACTTTCAAATCGCATTTTCTTGTAACGGACATATTAGAAGGTGGGCACTCAACGGTTATTGTATTCTATTACAAGATACATTTCATGAACCTGTCAATAATAATGTTAATTCTAAAAGGAAATTCCACAACATCAAAATGTAAGACATAAAATAAAAGTCGACACATTAGTGCCCTTGTAGACAGACATTGTATTAGTATATTATGTGTCAATGAGAATCACACGTCGTACACGTCACACATTAAAAAAAAAATATTCTAAATATTTGTTCTCTTCTGATAGCGAGTAGTTACCTATTCCTAGCAGATCCCCATATGATTATTTACTTATTATGTACTTAATTAAACATACTTCGGAGTTTTGAAAACAGGAAGTTATTATTAATGTATCCCTTTGTAGCCTATAAAGACATTGTGTTCAGTACTGTGTCCCATGTTACATACTACAAAAGCTATTATATTGTAACCTGTGCGGTAAGCTAACGAAAGATACCTTTCCACAAAGTAAAACTCATTATGCACACCTATAATATGTACTAATGAATGATAGACTTATAGAACTTAACAGCTTCAATGCCAAACAAATGTAGATTCGGACAGAACAAAAATTAATGGCGGAACATGTGAAGTAGGAGTGTGTCACAATTATGACCTACACGATATCATTATGATAGCATAGTAGTAGGCCTCTTTCAGTCCTGGAGGACTCTAGAGTTGTGCCGCTTGGGAGGTGGTGACTGTATAGTCCAATGCGAGAGTGACAATCCCTGTCACAGTTTCCGCATTTATAAGACGAGGCAAGTCCCGCAGTAAGTGACAGCGCTTTGAGCCTGTGCTGCCTATCCTCAGTTTGTTGGATAAGATTGCGTTCAAAGGGCACCAGTCCGTTTCGTACATCTCTTCTCCAGGAGCATCTGTCTGTTGCAACTCTCTCCCACGTGTCTGGATCTATTCCGATGGTTTTCATATCTTGTTTACACACATCCCTATGTCGCATTTGGGGTCGTCCGGTTGGCCTCTTTCCTGTGTCTAGTTCTCCGTAAAGGAGATCTTTGGGAATACATTCATCCTCCATTCGAGATACGTGGCCCAGCCACGGGAGGCGTCTCTGCTTGAGGGGGGTGTGAACTGTGGTAATATCTGCTCTTTCAAGCACCTGTTTGTGTGTTATGTTGTCTTTCCATGTTATGCCCAGGATATGTCTCAGACATCTCATGTGGAAGGAATTCAACTTTCTTTCCTGTCTTGAGTACGGGGTCCAGGATTCAGACCCATAGAGTAGTGTGCTATCAGCACAAGCTTTATATACTTGAGCTTTTGTTCGCTCTCTTAGTCTATTATTCTCCCAAATTCTTTTAGCTAGAATTCTTTTTGCATGCTTTACTCCGCTGCTGATGCCGAATGACTGGGATGTTGAGCCGTCAAATAATGAGGATAAGGTTGTATGATAGCATACATGTTGCATTATAAATCAAATTAAAGGAGACTGCTAACGGACATCTACTGTATTGATATTATAATCTACAGTATTGATATTATAATCTACTGTATTGATATTATATTCTACTGTATTGATATTATAATCTACTGTATTGATATTATAATCTACTTCGTTGATATTATAATCTACTGTATTGATATTATACTGTATTGATATTATAATGGAGACAAATGACAATATTCCGGCGATATATAAGATCATGGCCGATACGGGAAGTCGCTGCTGGGGTTCGAACCTTGGCAGACAAGCGCAGTAACAACAATGCCACCCAGGCTCCTTTAGTATATTAGTTAGTTGCATATCCTTTACAGGACGTAGCATTCAGTCGCAGCATTTGTGGGCACGTTTACGTTCGGTAGTTTGCCATTACTTTCTGAACGACTGGCATCCATGTCATTTCATGAAGAAAAAAAACAACGTAAGGCGATCTGCTTCCAAATCGCCCACACCTGTGTTTAGAACTGAGCCCGTAACGCCTTTGCCACTTTAGTATAAACGGACATTTACAGAAGAGACGTGATTGATGGATTCCATTGCGTTACACACAATAAACACACACGTCAATTGCTGGAAAACACATTGAAATAACCTGAAAAATATATTGACAAGCATTTGTTGGCACGTGTGAAAATAAAGGAAAGATGCTTTCAAATGTTATATTTCGTAGTGTTTTCTCCTCTCTATATGTATGTACCGTACATCTATGAGTGCCAATGTTTGCCGGGGATTTATTTTAACTCACGTGATGTCAATGGTCTCCAGGTGTCATCCTAGATTAATAGTAAGTCTTGTTGGCAAAACCGCACAATGGCTAGTTAATGAGAACACCACAAACGATGACGTGGATTGCTAATCCCCAATGACAATATTGTAGACTTCAAAGATTCTAAATCGCTGACATCCTCCACGCGACTGAATGAGCATGTTATGACACTCTCCAAGCTGAGGTAATCAGCTGATACGGACGCAGATCAGCTAGTTGTTTTCCTTTCTCATCACCCGTGGCCCAGGTGGCATGCATTGTGTAATGACCACTGGCCGTCGCCTTCAGGCGCCGCGTGTTTACATAACGATAAAAACGTCGGCGGACGGCCTTCATGTTGCCAATCCCTTGTAGACATCTATAGACTGTTGTAACTGTGGTGGGGCTGTTAAATGGAATGGAAGCGCCTATTACTTGACCATGAAAGGGTCACTTAACAAAGGCTTCTAATTGCAAAGATGACCACCATATATAAACCACCATGAGGTATGCCCAGTGAGTTCAGTCTGAACACAGCCAGGGTTAGTGTGTGGTCGCATTCTTCTGGAGAAACTTCATATTTGTTCGATTTGTGATTTGGATTTATAATTCTTGAATCAAGGTTTTATATTTTATCATCATGTCTCATTCGATTCTGCGCACTCCTCAGGTATGGTTGCTCGAAGAGGATGTTTTTACCAAGTACCAGCTCAAAGTTGATGAGGTGTTAGACGAGGGGATGTGCGGGGAGATCGTGCTGGCCATACCCTTGGCCAAACCCGAAGCCAGGAGAGTTGTGAAGAAGTTTACCCTTCTGGATGAGGAACGTAAAATCTCAAACATGCAAGCGTTCGAGACCGAGGTGCAGTTCATGCAATCCTTCGATCATCCTTACATAACAAAGTGTCTCATTGCAGCTCAGTGCACAGATTACCTGGCAATATGTATGTATTACTACCCTAGAGGAACTTTGGATTCCTACGTCGGTCATCTCACTCCAGACTTGTCGGAACTGTGCATCAGTCAAGTAGCCTGTGCTCTTCGATACTTACACAAGCACAAAGCCGCACATCTTGACGTCAAACTGGACAATATTTTCTTGGACGCGGACTTTAATGCCATCCTTGGAGATTTCGGATTAGCCATAGCGCTAGAACCTGGGCAGACCACAGTGAAAAAATCAGATTGTGGGGGTACACCTTGTTACTATGCCCCAGAAAGAAAAGGCGCTGCCGACGATAAGCAACTGGATCCTTTTAAGGTAAGTTAGTTTATTTACTATACTTTAAAACTTTATTACTCGTCCAACTCATTTATGTATATCCATATAGATTTGCTTTTTGTTTACCTTATATGAAAATCACCACCTTTACCCATATTTTCTTGTTGAAATGTTATTGTATGCTGGTACACAGCTTTTATATCGTATACTTGCAGTTTAGATTGTTTCTTTCTTTGAAAAGAAGCTCGCTTGTTCGACCAGTCCAATGCGATTTCTACAGAAATGCTTGGCTGCAATTATATTCAGCACTTTCCACCCCTCACTATAGTAATTCACCCCCTCAAAATGACATATCTTGATATATTTCTTGATATTTTCCTAATTCTATCACTACCTGCTATCCCCGCCTACCACATGCCGCTTTTCACACAGCATGCTTCTGACATAAATCTCATGTCTTTTAGTGTGCCAAACAATGTTATTCCTTCTACCTTCCATCATTTATCAACTCCCCATGCGCATTGTAGTGATATTGTTTGGCTTCGATGAGGGAAACTGACCACGTGATCTCATTGTGTCGTGGCCTAGAACCAGTGTCTGCTATGGTGTTAGCTTTCAATCAATCAATCAATCAATCAATCAATCAATCAATCATGTGCCATGCCGGAAAGCGTGGGCGGTCATGACTCGCCATTTCACTCGATCACCAGTGTCGTGGATCAGCTCAGTGTTCTTGTCTCGTCCATGCAATGTGGCCAAGCCATCCAGGTCTTCCTCTTGGTCTGTTCCCTTTGATCTTGCCAGTTGTCACTAATTTCTCCAATCCATTTCTTCTCATAACTTGTGCAAAAATTTTGACTGTCTACGCCTAATTTCTCTAATCAGTTTACGATGTTCATTTGTCTCCTGTAGTACTTGGTCAATGGTCCATGGTATTCTTTGCATTTTCCTCAGAAACCACATTTCTGCAGCCATCAAATGCTTTTCAGCTTCACTGCTCATTGTCCAAGTTTCACATCCATACAAAAGAACAGGCTCTATGTATCCCCTCAACACTCTTTTTCTCGTTTCAATTGACATCTTTTTATTGGTCAGAATGATTTTCATCTTGCTAAAGGCTACTTTCGCCATGGCGATTCTTGTTCTAATCTCTTCAAGGCATCTCCCATCAGATGTTATTACTGTTCCAAGATAATTGTACCGCTTCACTTGTTGAAGAATATTTCCATTTACTTATATATTACATTGTGGCACTTCTTCCTTCCTAGTGACGACCATAACCTGAGTCTTTTTACAATTTAATTCTAACCCCAGTTGCTCACTGTGTTCAACAACCGCATCTACTAATTGTTGCAGGTCCTGCACATTGTCTGCAATTAATACTGTATTATCTGCATATGTAATGCTAGCTTTACCTTTTACATTTATTACCTGTGTGTGTGTGTGCGTGTGTGTGTGTATGTGTGTGTGTGTACCTTTTTACCTTATACATTAGGGTGTGTATAAGGGAGCTTGACTTTGCTATTGACTATGTACTTTAGGGTGTGTATAAGTTATAGCTTGACTATAGTCTATGTACTTTAGGGTGTGTATAAGTTATAGTTTGACTATAGTCTGTGTACTTTAGGGTGTGTATAAGTTATAGTTTGACTATAGTCTGTGTACTTTAGGGTGTGTATAAGTTATAGCTTGACTATAGTCTGTGTACTTTAGGGTGTGTATAAGTTATAGCTTGACTATAGTCTGTGTACTTTAGGGTGTGTATAAGTTATAGCTTGACTATAGTCTGTGTACTTTAGGGTGTGTATAAGTTATAGCTTGACTATAGTCTGTGTACTTTAGGGTGTGTATAAGTTATAGCTTGACTATAGTCTGTGTACTTTAGGGTGTGTATAAGTTATAGCTTGACTATAGTCTATGTACTTTAGGGTGTGTATAAGTTATAGCTTGACTATAGTCTGTGTACTTTAGGGTGTGTATAAGTTATAGCTTGACTATAGTCTATGTACTTTAGGGTGTGTATAAGTTATAGCTTGACTATAGTCTATGTACTTTAGGGTGTGTATAAGTTATAGCTTGACTATAGTCTTTGTACTTTAGGGTGTGTATAAGTTATAGCTTGACTATAGTCTATGTACTTTAGGGTGTGTATAAGTTATAGCTTGACTATAGTCTATGTACTTTAGGGTGTGTATAAGTTATAGCTTGACTATAGTCTATGTACTTTAGGGTGTGTATAAGTTATAGCTTGACTATAGTCTATGTACTTTAGGGTGTGTATAAGTTATAGCTTGACTATAGTCTATGTACTTTAGGGTGTGTATAAGTTATAGCTTGACTATAGTCTATGTACTTTAGGGTGTGTATAAGTTATAGCTTGACTATAGTCTATGTACTTTAGGGTGTGTATAAGTTATAGCTTGACTATAGTCTATGTACTGTAGGGTGTGTATAAGTTATAGCTTTACTATAGTCTATATACTTTAGGGTGTGTATAAGTTATAGCTAGACTATAGTCTATGTACTTTAGGGCGTGTATAAGTTATAGCTTGACTATATTCTATGTACTTTAGGGTGTGTATAAGTTATAGCTTGACTATAGTCTATGTACTGTAGGGTGTGTACAAGTTATAGCTTGACTATAGTCTATGTACTTTAGGGTGTGTATAAGTTATAGCTTGACTATAGACTATGTACTTTAGGGTGTGTATAAGTTATAGCTTGACTATAGTCTATGTACTTTAGGGTGTGTATAAGTTATAGCTTGACTATAGACTATGTACTTTAGGGTGTGTATAAGTTATAGCTTGACTATAGTCTATGTACTTTAGAGTGTGTATAAGTTATAGCTTGACTATAGTCTGTGTACTTTAGGGTGTGTATAAGTTATAGCTTGACTATAGTCTGTGTACTTTAGGGTGTGTATAAGTTATAGCTTGACTATAGTCTATGTACTGTAGGGTGTGTATAAGTTATAGCTTGACTATAGTCTATGTACTTTAGGGTGTGTATAAGTTATAGCTTGACTATAGTATATGTACTTTAGGGTGTGTATAAGTTATAGCTTGACTATAGTCTATGTACTTTAGGGTGTGTATAAGTTATAGCTTGACTATAGTATATGTACTTTAGGGTGTGTATAAGTTATAGCTTGACTATAGTCTATGTACTTTAGAGTGTGTATAAGTTATAGCTTGACTATAGTCTGTGTACTTTAGGGTGTGTATAAGTTATAGCTTGACTATAGTCTGTGTACTTTAGGGTGTGTATAAGTTATAGCTTGACTATAGTCTGTGTACTTTAGGGTGTGTATAAGTTATAGCTTGACTATAGTCTGTGTACTTTAGAGTGTGTATAAGTTATAGCTTGACTATAGTCTGTGTACTTTAGGGTGTGTATAAGTTATAGCTTGACTATAGTCTGTGTACTTTAGAGTGTGTATAAGTTATAGCTTGACTATAGTCTGTGTACTTTAGGGTGTGTATAAGTTATAGCTTGACTATAGTCTGTGTACTTTAGGGTGTGTATAAGTTATAGCTTGACTATAGTCTGTGTACTTTAGGGTGTGTATAAGTTATAGCTTGACTATAGTCTGTGTACTTTAGGGTGTGTATAAGTTATAGCTTGACTATAGTCTGTGTACTTTAGGGTGTGTATAAGTTATAGCTTGACTATAGTCTGTGTACTTTAGGGTGTGTATAAGTTATAGCTTGACTATAGTCTGTGTACTTTAGGGTGTGTATAAGTTATAGCTTGACTATAGTCTGTGTACTTTAGGAGTGTGTATAAGTTATAGCTTGACTATAGTCTGTGTACTTTAGGGTGTGTATAAGTTATAGCTTGACTATAGTCTGTGTACTTTAGGGTGTGTATAAGTTATAGCTTGACTATAGTCTGTGTACTTTAGGGTGTGTATAAGTTATAGCTTGACTATAGTCTGTGTACTTTAGGGTGTGTATAAGTTATAGCTTGACTATAGTCTGTGTACTTTAGGGTGTGTATAAGTTATAGCTTGACTATAGTCTGTGTACTTTAGGGTGTGTATAAGTTATAGCTTGACTATAGTCTGTGTACTTTAGGGTGTGTATAAGTTATAGCTTGACTATAGTATGTGTACTTTAGGGTGTGTATAAGTTATTGCTTGACTATAGTCTATGTACTAGATTTAATACTTAGTTATCAAGCCAGTGGTCTGGGTTCAGCCACCAGTAAATGCTCTAAGGCGGAGAAGGCTTCATAAAATGAGGATAAGACATAAATAAATGTATACATTCTTTACAGGACGTCACATCAATGCCATCATGTTTGACTGTTGTTATTATTATTTTGTTCGCTCCCTCGCCATGAACTCAAGCGTATTCCATATACGTGCTACTACTTCTTGTCCCCTGGGCTGATGTTTGCGTGTAGATTAGCGTTCCCTATTACTGGTGTCCCTCGCCATCAGGCGAATCGGCTGTGACTTCAGAGGCACTTGTAATTTACGTCACAAACTCAAGGGCGATAAGTTAACATTTTAGTCCAACTGACCGGTGTAAGGATTGATCCCGCTACCTCGGCATCAGTACACCGGAAATCTAAGAACCAGCGCTCGTATCCATCCGGCCACACTGACCTCAATTGGCTATTTGTGATTATAAGCAAGTTCACTTTCAGTAGTTTGCCATCGCTTTCTGAACGACCAGGACTCATCCCATTGTATAAAGTAAAAACTGTGCAAGGCGGTCTTCCCAAACTGTGTTTCGAACGCTGAATGCGGGATTGTGAATCGCTTTCGTGACTCCTTCGCCACAGCGCGGGTGTATACAAAGGCTAGTAGATAATATTCAAAATATTCTGGACATAGGTAGGGGAGGGAAGACGCGGACAACAGGAGATGTCCACTCCCAACTACAGCATGCCCTCAACGTAGAATTGATGGGGAAGAACAGGCGCGGACAACAGAAAATGTCCACTCCCAACTACAGTATGCCCTTAACATAGAATAGGTGGGGGAAAAACAGAAAATGTCCACTCCCAACTATGCCCTTAACATAGCATAGGTGGGGGACAACGGAAAATGTCCACTCCCAACTACAGTATGCCCTTAACATATAATAGGTGGGGGAGGACAGACGGGGACAACAGAAAATGTCCACTCCCAACTACAGTATGCCCTTAACGTAGAATAGGTTGGGGACAACAGAAAATGTCCACTCCCAACTACAGTATGCCCTTAACGTAGAATAGGTTGGGGACAACATAAAATGTCAACTCCCAACTACAGTATGCCCTTGACGTAGATTAGGTGGGGGACTACCACTTTACCGCAAGTGTGCTACCGGCACCATAAAGGAAGCTAAGAATAGTATCACTGTAGCCTACCGTGCATGAGGCGACGAGGGAAGCCTAGTGTGAGATTGCCTACGTCATCTTGTTGAAACTGTGAGCTGAAATATGCAGCTGCTAATTATGAGGAAGTCTACAAAGGGCTTGGTGTGAGTTGTTTGAGGGCCATTTCTCCTTCGGGAGATGAAAGGCAGCAGATTAACACGTTGTACATATACGGCTGTATCTGCCAGGGGACTTCATTTTTACAAGAACTAAGCCCACACAAACACGAACAGATTGGAAGGACCAAACTTATCTTGAAATATGCCCACACAAACAAGAACAGATTGGAAGGACCAAACTTATCTTGAAATATGCCCACACAAACAAGAACAGAATGGAAGGACCAAACTTATCTTGAAATATGCCCACACAAACAAGAACAGATTGGAAGGACCAAACGTATCTTGAAATAAGCCCACACAAACAAGAACAGAATGGAAGGATCAAAGTTACGTTCTGAGTTACTTTTAATTTACATCCCCAAGTCAAGGATCAGAAGTGAATGTTTAAGTTCAACTCACAAGTTTAGATAGAAAACCCCCTATATCACCATCAGCGCACCGGAAGTATAAGAGAGAGTGATTTTAACATTTTGACTACGCGACTTCCTAACAATGACTAGAGTTTCCCAGTCTTCTTCTGTATTTTTCATATTTAATATTCCTATAATAAATCTTGTTTTTCATCGAGGTCACATGAAAACAGTTGTGTTCATGATAGTTATTTTGTTCACGTGCAGATGGACGTCTTCTCTCTTGGAGTTGTCATGTGGGCCTTGGTACTGGAAACAGACCCCGACGACGGTATCGACTACTACTACGAAGCGAGGAAACGACGGGATCTTCCTGAACACACCAGGTATTGCTGGGTTTCTTTGCCATCACGAACACACACAAACATTGACATAACCACACATACATACACACACAAACATTGACATAACCACACATACACACACACACACACACACACACACACACACACATTGACATAACCACACATACACGACCAAGTTAGTTTAAAAAGTTAGTTGCATATCCTTTACAAGACGTCGCAGTCAACCCCAGACTATTTTTGTTATTGTTGTGATCTCTTGGCAAGTTTACGTTCAGAAGTTTGCTATTTCTTCCTGAACGGCCAGCACCCATACCATTTCGTAAAAAAAAACCAAACGCAATGCACCTGACGCCAAAACTCCCGCAGTTATGTTTCGAACACAGGTATGCGGTATTACGAACTGCGTTCGTAATTCCTTCGCCACATAGCCAGCACACGACAGAGGCACGCATACAATACATTATTATACACAAACAATAAATGAATATACACAGACAGTACATTAATATACACAGACAATACATTAATATACATAGACAATACATTAATATGCACAAACAATTTACTCACGAACACTTACATTAATATACACAGACAACTTACTCACGAACACTCACATTAATATACGCAGACAACTTACTCACGAACAATCACATTAATATACACAGACAACTTACTCACGAACACTAAAATTAACAGCTTCAGTGCCAAACAAAAATTAAATTTCGACCAAACAAAAAACGGTGTGTGATTGAATCCCAGTTTACAATTTGTTTAATTTGAATAACGGAGACACAAACCATAACATGTTCGATTTATTGTCTGGCATATGTCGCTGAATCTCGTCAGATACATAATTCAGATGTCACACAACGTAGAGTAAAATAACTAGATACATCGTTCCAGCTGAAATATATACATGTTTATATATAGTTGTTTACCATGGCCATGTTAAATTGACTGCCATTAACATTACCATGGTAAACAATTGATATTACTGTGCGTACATGTGTATATTTAAGATTGAACCACGTATTTAGTTTACTCTACGTTGTGTGACATCTGCAGTATGTGCCTGACGAGATGCAGCTAAATATTCCAGGCAATAAATCGTACATTCCATAGTTTGTGTCTTCGTTATTCAAATTCACTACGGCAAAACATTGTTTTCATTTTGTTTAATGTTTGTTAAGAGTTTATATTGAATGAAACTTCACTATTATTAACTTTTTTAGCCATAGAAGTTGTTAGCAGCAGATGTCTGAGTAGAAAGTAACCACCAAGAAAAATCACGAGTTCTAGACTTTTAAAGAATGGGAGTGGCCTATTTGGTTGCCAGATCTTTAGTATGTTATGACCAAATGTAAAAAGTTTGAGAATACATTAATCCATGTCTGGGTTTTAAGGATGAGAGTCAATCACACATGTCCTACTTGGAACTGAGCGAGATAAACAGTCTCATGGGAGAATAGTGAGTAGCTTGGATAAGGCGTACGCCTCTGACTGAAGTACACCGGGTTCGAATCAGCTTTGTGAATGTGTACAACTAAGGAATCTGGTGATATTAAGATCCTCCTAATCGTGGGGTAGCAGGTTGAATGCCTAGCCTTTTCAGACAAGGGTGAAAAATAGGACGATGGAGTATATAGTATAAATTTAAATTCCACTGTCCAGGCTACATTTGAAAAAATTAGGAAACCTGACGGCAAGATAAAGCGAGGAGTAAAACGGGGATGTCTTTCGCCACCGGGTATCTATCTATAGCCTCTATGTAGACATATAATAATGAAAGTTCAAAGATAGACCAGGAATATTAGTTGGGGGTTATAGTATAAACAATCTTCATAATGCAGATGATAGTGTATACTCAATTAAAAATACAAAGGTCTGAAACAAACTGTTAGACGTTGTGGTAATCATCAATATCTTTCACTTCTTCTCCTTCTTTCTTATTTTTCTTCCTACTTCTCCTTCCTCTACCTTCTTTGGAGACTGCGCCTCGGAAAGAAGAATGGGACTAAGGGAAGGAACTCAGTCTAATGACGTCCAGCCTCTTGCATTCAACCACTTTGAAGTCCCTTTGTGTCTTTTAGGATGAAGATGCCAACAACACAAACTGAGTATCTCAAGTGGCCAAGGGTTAATTTAGATCTTTTTTCTGGACATAAAACACACAGAGGGCAGATGTTTGAGGAGGAATATGGTCACTGGCACTGCTTGGCATGGTACATTATAATGATATCTTTTAAATTGCACACTATATATTACACAGCGTGTTTTACTCTTTTTGTGGTAATATTTATGGTTACTTTTATTTGATCTGTCTCACTTTTCAAAGAGAAGTAAAGAGAAGTAAATGCATTTGTTTAATCTTTCTCAATCCTCATACATGTAAATATATTTATTTGATCTTTGTCGATTCTCGCAGAGATGTATTTATGTTTATTTGATCTTTCTCAATCCTCAGAGAGTTGCTATTGAAACTCCTTGACCGAAGGCCTGCAGGGAGACTAACAATCGCAGGATTTTTGAGCAGGCTGAGAAGAAACAGCATTCACAGACGAGTTATTGATAGTAACTAGGATTGTCTAGAACATTCTGGTTGTCAAGTGTACAGTGGTTTTAGCTTTGTTTGTTTGTGAATCCTGTGGCAGACAATTTTAATTAGAAACTTTTAACTTGTGTAGTCTACGTATTGGTGTTCACGTGGTATAGGCTTGCATCTGTGGAAGTGAAGTTAGTTTAGAGACTTTTCTTCCAGTCCAGTACAGAAATACTATGTGAAGTTAGTTTAGAGACTTTTCTTCCAGTCCAGTACAGAAATACTATGTGAAGTTAGTTTAGAGACTTTTCTTCCAGTCCAGTACAGAAATACTATGTGAAGTTAGTTTAGAGACTTTTCTTCCAGTCCAGTACAGAAATACTATGTGAAGTTAGTTTAGAGACTTTTCTTCCAGTCCAGTACAGAAATACTATGTGAAGTTAGTTTAGAGACTTTTCTTCCAGTCCAGTACAGAAATACTATGTGAAGTTAGTTTAGAGACTTTTCTTCCAGTCCAGTACAGAAATACTATGTGAAGTTAGTTTAGAGACTTTTCTTCCAGTCCAGTACAGAAATACTATGTGAAGTTAGTTTAGAGACTTTTCTTCCAGTCCAGTACAGAAATACTATGTGAAGTTAGTTTAGAGACTTTTCTTCCAGTCCAGTACAGAAATACTATGTGAAGTTAGTTTAGAGACTTTTCTTCCAGTCCAGTACAGAAATACTATGTGAAGTTAGGTTAGAGACTTTTCTTCCCGCCGTGTACAAAAATACTATCTGAAGTTAGTTTAGAGACTTTTCCTCCCGTACAGAAATACTATGTCAACTTAGTTTAGATACTTTTCTTCCAGTCCAGTACAGAAATACTATGTGAAGTTAGTTTAGAGACTTTTCCTCCCGTACAGAAATACTATGTCAAGTTAGTTTAGAGACTTTTCTTCCAGTCCAGTACAGAAATACTATGTGAAGTTAGTTTAGAGACTCACACCTAGCGGAGTGAGGTTGGTGTAGAGACTGTACCTCTTATCGGGTACAAAGTACTATATCCGTGTGTATTGTGTTGCAGTACTTTTTTCGTGATCCATTTCTCTGCACTAAGATAAAGTAGGTAGTACCGTCAAATGTTACATGGTAGCTCAGTTATAACTGATGAAGACCTAGCAGATGTATTTTGATAACAACCAGGTGAGGTATTCGTGGGGTTTAACAGCACACAGCTGAGATTATGACTGGGTTGGTCATGTTTCCTCATGAAGTTTTAGATATTGTGTGACCAACATTGGATCTATGTTATTTAACCAGTATCCATAGTCTGTGTGAAAATATATAATATGTTGTCTTATACCTGTATATGATTTGGATCGAGTCATTAATTTGCAAGACAAGTTCTGTGGCTTAGCAGATAGTGAGACGGACAGTTTCAGAATTAACTGCACATACCAAGTTGAGGGTGTGAAATCAGCTGCAACGACAGTTTTGCAATGATTGTGATGGTCTGGGGCATTAGCCATTTGGAAAGCAATAGCAAGCCACTGAGTTAACATTGCCTGGTATATTACAAAAGCCAATACATGCTGGGGTTGACTAAAACGTCCCGTAAAGGCCATGCAACTAGATTTTATTTGTCTGCCTGTATTCTAAGGGCTAGCGAAACCTGCATTTTAAACCAATGGTAACTAACGCAATAATGGTTTATGCTTACCCTTGTGTGTGCGTGCGTGCGTGCGTGTGTGTGTGTGTGTGTGTGTGTGTGTGTGTGTGGATTATATCTTTTTCTTGAACATGTTTCTTAAAGTGAGCATGTTGTATTTAGAAAAACAAATAAAAACTGTAAATATTGATTATCTATTAGTGTTCAAATGTTTATTGATTGAGGATGTTTGTGAAAGATCTGGCAGGCTGAGGTTTATCTTAGGTCCCCAGACATTGGTGTTCAGGTGGTCTAGGCCCTGAAAGGGACGTTTGTCTATCAGAGTAAGGTTGGTGTAAACATTTCTCCCAGCCCGGTTTTTTTTTTTTTAGCATATCCTATACAGGACTTAGCTGTCAACACCAGCACCTTTAAGCTGTATGTTGATCTCTTGGCAAGATTACGCTCAGTAGTTTGCCATTGCTTTCTGAGCGGCCGGCTCACATACCCCGTAAGTTACCGATGCGATTCGAACCACTGCTGATTTGAACCGTCATCACGTTACCGACGAGAGTATACGAGATTACGGAGAAAAGTCATAACCTCTAAGCCACGAAGCCGGCCCCAGCCCGGTACCAGTGTATAATTTCCACGGGGCTTGTGTTGTAGTGACCTCCCTCCCCTCCCCTTGTCCAGAAACTAGTTGCATGTAAGACCGGTACTGGAGCTCCACAACTGCGGATAAGGATATTAGAATATACTCAGATCATGGTTTAGCACAGCACACATGGGCTGGCTGGGGTTAGGCTGGTCGTGTTTTCGCCATAAATTTTAGATATTTCGTTGTCAATAGACTCCAACCCAATGCTCCAATGGACAATGTATATTGATAAAACCAGGTTAAGTAGTCGTGGACTTATACTTTGGTCTGTCTCCTGAGGGCTGTCTGTTGTTTTCAAAGCCATGTTTCTTTCTCTGAGTTAGTTAGTTAGTCAACAGATCATCCTCATTGCTCATCCAATCATTCAGTCTATAGATGCTCGGATCACCTCCTCAATAAATCCCGCAGCATGTAGCAGCTAACGACACCAGTTCTGTGTTGGTTTATTCATCTTCTTTGGCTTTATGCAGTGTTCTTGTTTGGCCTCACCTCTTTTAACTTGCTGTTCTCGCAGTCTGACCATGGTTGTAGGTTCACAGTCATCACTTGGTTCTCACAGTCTGACCATGGTTGTAGGTTCACAGTCATCACTTGGTTCTCACAGTCTGACCATAGTTGTAGGTTCACAGTCATCCCTTAGTTTTCACAGTCTGACCATGGTTGTAGGTTCACAGTCATCACTTGGTTCTCACAGTCTGACCATAGTTGTAGGTTCACAGTCATCCCTTAGTTTTCACAGTCTGACCATGGTTGTAGGTTCACAGTCATCCCTTAGTTTTCAAAGTCTGACCATGGTTGTAGGTTCACAGTCATCACTTGGTCATCATAACCGACTTACTTCTCGTAGAGCATTCAGTCAAGTCAGCATTCAGTATATCAGACATGTTCACGGCTCGTCTGTCCTCCCCAATAGCCGTGCCTGCATACCTGTCAGCCTGTTCATTTCTCTGTGTAATATTTTGTAAATAATACATGCTTTTTGTTTGTTATATTGAAAAAGTTTGTGGTGTTACATTGTTAAACATAATGTTTTGTTTGATACGGTGTATGATCTGAGTTATTACAGCAATAAACATTTTAAAAAAAAGAAACAAGGGTTTGTGCTCTATTGTGTGTATTTGTCAAAGTTGTCTTTATATTACTTATTTATCTGGGTGAAATTTGTCTATAATATTACTTTTCCGTACGGAGCATGGTCATCACCGAAGTCTTTCACAATAAAATGTGTCTATAATTTTACATTACACTTCTGTAGGAGCACAGTCATCACTGAAGTCTTTCACAATGTCTGTGTCTAACCATCCAAAGTGCTGATAATATTTCACAATGTCTGTGTCTAACCATCCAAAGTGCTGATAATATTTCACAATGTCTGTGTCTAACCATCCAAAGTGCTGATAATATTTCACAATGTATGTGTCTAACCATCCAAAGAGCTGATAATATTCACTGTCAACTTGCTCTCCCCACCGACAACAATCACCGTGTCATATAACTGTTGTCTGTGTCTTTCTTGTTGTTGTCAAGTATAATACATTCTCAGCTCGATTCGTTTGTTCTCAAACTTCTTTTATGATAGTAGCCTCATTTTTCTAAATGTTTCTGTCTAAATCACAAGAGAAAAATCTCATTACATCTTACATGAAGTGCTTGAGAAAAACCGCCAACTTCACTCGAGGCTTCGCGCAATTAGAAATGATCAAATCGGAAATATAGGTATCCATCCTGCATTGAATATATATAGAGAAAACAAACACAATGGTTCAGGAATGTTGTGAAAATACAGCCCGGTCAATTACTGCCTCTTGCCTTTAGCCTAAAAAGCTTTAGCTATAGAGCTGAGGCCAGAACAATAATCAATACCGGGTGTTTGTAAAGTCTCACTACAATTTGTATTTAGAACAAATCTGAAACATGAAGTACATGATGTCATCAAAAATGTGCTCCACAGTCCATCACGAAGCAGTATGCATAGAATGCCTGTCGTCTGCTGGAGTAATTCTTTGCACTCCAAACAGAATGGTGTTATCGACTGAAGAAATAATTGTTTGTTTTTTGTTTTCAAATTTGTTCCACAAACAAAGTGTAGTGAGGCTTTACAAACGCCCAGTAAATATATTCTAACTTGGGTATGCTACCAACAGGAATAATTTACAAGGCAAGACTACACAGGGGTATACAACACAAGAGTATACTACACAATGTGATACAGTACACAGATGTATACCACACATAACATACAGTACACAAGAGATATAGCACACAGGGTATACTACACAATAGTATATTACACAAGGGTATATTACACAAGACTATACTACACAATGTGATACAGTACACAGAGGTATGGTATACTACACAATACATACAGTACACAAGAGATATAGCACACAGGGTATACTACACAATAGTATATTACACAAGGGTATACAACACAAGAGTATACTACACAATGTGATACAGTACAAAGAGGCATACTACACAATACATACAGTACACAAGAGGTATATCACAACGGGGTATACTTCACAAGAATATTCTACACAAGGGTATACAACACAAGAGTATACTGCACAGGGATATAGTACACAACAGTAAACTACAAAAGATATACTACACAAGAGATACTGTACATAAGGGTATACTACACAAGAGTATACGCATCATCATCATGTGCCAAGCCTGTAAGAGTGGGCGGTCATGTTTCGCCATCATACATGGCCACCAGAGTCATGGATCAGCTCTGTGTTCTTGTCCCGACCATTCCATGTGATCAAGCCATCCATATATTTACATGGATAAGCTCTGTGTTCTTGTCCCGACCATTCCATGTGATCAAGCCATCCAGATATTTACTGACAGTCATGAATTTATCAGCACTTTATGAAGATAAACACACAAGAAAACTTAGTAGCAAGAGGCAAAATTTATGGGAAAAGAGCAAGGAAAAGGCAGGGGGGAATAAAATACACGAAAGCTCGGCCACATGGCATAATCGGGATATGATACAAGACTGGTGATTGTGTGAGATGGCAAGTCGTGAACGTCCACGCTTATCGGCATGGCACATAATGATGATGGTGACTGTGATGATTTGAAAGGTCTATCATCCGTCTTAATTGACAAATGTGGGATATAAGAAGAATGCTAATCACGGCCAGTTCAAAGGTCAGGGGCTTGCTTACCAATGAGTAGCTCTTTGTATTATGTTTAACACAATGGACCGAAACAATCGTCTCCCTTCATCAAATGTTCTCAGTGTGTTAGGCACAACCTGGTAGATATCCTAAACAGAATGTGTCACAATTAGGTAGGCACAACCTGGTAGATATCCTAAACAGAATGTGTCACAATTAGGTAGGTCAACTACACCGGTCAACTGTTCTCAGTATGTTAGACACAACCTGGTAGATATCCTAAACAGAATGTGTCACAATTAGATAGGTCAACTACACCGGTCAACTGTTCTCAGTATGTTAGGCACAACCTGGTAGATATCCTAAACATAATATTTCACAATTAGGTAGGTCAACTATACCGGTCAACTGTTCTCAGTATGTTAGACACAACCTGGTAGATATCCTAAACAGAATGTGTCACAATTAGGTAGATATCCTAAACAGAATGTGTCACAATTAGGTAGGTCAACTACACTGGTCAACTGTTCTCAGTATTTTAGACACAACCTGTTAGATATCCTAAACAGAATGTGTCACAATTAGGTAGGTCAACTACACCGGTCAACTGGACTTCAGTGTTGACTTCTCGTTCAGATAGCAATGGCAAACTACAATAATAAATCCTGTAATAGTAAATAGTGTCCATAATTGTACCACTTGATAACTGACCTCATCGTCTACATTATGTAACTTTCTGTGCATTGAGTTCATGAAACGTTACGTTCAACACAGCAACACACATTTTGTACACGTTTAACAGATATTAATTAATGACAATTACATTTATTGAACTTAAACAAACTAATTGCCTCGCTATATAGACAAAGCAAAATAACAAAACGTGCACAAGACTGTTGTCTTAAGGTTAAATACATGATTCTTTCTTCTGTTATCCATAATTTTTTCTTTTAATTTCATCTTTCTTCAGTTATCCATAATCTTGAAAGAAAGCAAAAAACACTCCAGAGTATATAGTAATAGACAGAGAAATACGTCACATGTGCAGAGTTGCCAAAGAGGAGTGGCTGCAGAAACATTGCAAAGAAATGGAGGATCTGGAAATAAAACACAACTCGAAAGAATTACATGAACATATAAACAGATTTACAAAGAAGTAAAATAATATAACAGGAAACGTTTGTATCAGAGGAAAAAATTGAGAAATTATAATTAATAATACTGACATAATTAAAAGATGGACAGAATACACAGAAGATTTATTCTGGGACAACAGATTCAATAGACCAACATTGTATAATACTCAAGATGGACCATAAATATTAACGGATGAAGTAGAAAAGGCTATTAAAAAGATGAAAGAAGGAAAGGCTGCAGGTCCTGACAAGATAACAACAGAAATGATAAAATCCTTATCCAGCTTTGGCATTGAAACTATCACAGAATTATGTAATGATATATATAATACTGCGTACATCCCCAAGGATTTGAAAACATCCATTTTCATCACACTATCGAAGAAGCCAAGAGCTGTTGAGTGTGAGTATTACAGAACTATTAGTTTAATGAGCCACATAAATAAGATACTACTCAAGGTCATACAAGAAAGAATTCAACATAAAACAGATGAGGAAGTAGCTGAAGAACAATTTGGGTTCCGCAAAAACAGCGGCACCAGAGAAGCAATTATCTGTTTGAGGATGTTAATTGAAAAATATATAGAAGTTCAAAAAAGTATATATGTTTGTTTTATAGACTTCAAGAAAGCTTTTGATAGAGTACAACATGAACGACTACTTACGTGCCTTCAAGATATAGGAGTAGACGGAAAGGACATCAGACTTATTAGTAACTTGTACTGGGAACAAGTGGCGTCTATTAGATGCGGTAATAACTATTCATCACCTATAGAGATAAAAAGAGGAGTACGGCAGGGATGTGTACTGTCCCCAAGCCTCTTCAACCTATACACAGAAAGAATTTTTAAACAAGTTGAAATGCCTGGACTCAGCATCAATGGAAGAACCATAAACAATCTTAGATATGCTGACGATACCGTGTTACTAGCAGAAAGTGAGCAAGAGTTGCAAGACCTAGTGGAAGAAGTAAACAGGCACAGTGCAGAATGTGGCTTAGATATTAACATCCAAAATACAAAAACTATGATAATTAGCAGTGAAAAGGAAAGGTCATCAATGAACATCACAGTAAACGGGCAGATACTAGAACAAGTAACAAGTTTCTCTTATCTTGGACATATAATAACAGATGATGGCAGAAGTTAAATGGAAATCAAAAAGAGAATAGGAATGACCAAAAGTGCTTTCAACAGCATGAAATCAGTATTAACATCTAGAGAGATTAATAATGCATTAAAGATGAGAATTGTCAAATGCTACGTATATTCAACGCTACTGTATGGCTCGGAAGCCTGGACATTGAACAAGCAACTAGAAAGTCGCATAGAAGCCCTGGAGATGTGGATATACAGACGAATATGTCGTATTTCATGGAAACAAAAACAATCAAATGCAGAGGTCCTAGAAAAACTGGGAATGAAGAGAGAGTTGATGAAAGAAATAAAGAGGAGGCAAGTGAAATATTTTGGCCACGTTAAAAGACATGATACTCTTATAAAAACCATACTGGAAGGCAAGGTTGAGGGCAAGCGAGCAAGAGGTAGACAACGATACAAGTGGGAGGATAACATCAAGAGATGGACGAACATCAGCCTGACAGAATGTACAGTCAAGGCAAGAGACAGACAGTGTTGGAGATCCATTGCAGCCAACCTTCATTGCGGAGACGGCACCTGATTGATTGCATACATGATTCACTTTTGTTAGTTTAATATCACTCTTAGTAACTGCTTTCTTCACTCATGAAACGATGTTCTTGCTTGGACTTATTCTGCATATATGGACAACAAGCAGACACGATAAGGAATATATAACGGCAACATGGAATGTGGTTTGTGAGGAAAATGCCAAGAATACCACGGACAGACAGAGAAACCAGTGAGAAAGTTCTACCAGAAATTGATTCAGGAAATTAAACGTAGATGGTCGAGATGTTTGTGAAAGAAATAAACTGTAGGAAATAATTGTGACAACTGGCAAGATTTATCGGAAATGAGCTTAGCTATACATATCTGGACGGTCTGGCCTCATGGCATAATCGAGACATGAAACCATAACTGATCCAAGATTCTGGTAATGGAGTGAGATGACGAAATACGACAGCCACATAACTGATCAGAAGATTCTGGTAATGGAGTGAGATGGCGAAATACGACCGCCAACTCATGTTGCCATGGCACAAGATGATTGATCCACTCTCTGCTCACTTAAATCATGTTCCGTCTGCTGTAGCTAACTGATACAGTGACAAAGAAACAATATATTTAGACCAACCATCTTATACCATCTAATGAACAAGTATTATCATTTAAATTCCCATTAACTGATCATTCTTTTGTCAAACTGGAAAGTTACATGTGGCGAAATACGAATAGTACTATTATTCTTGGGCACCGAATTAGTTAAAATTACTAACTTGGCCAATACACAACAAGAGAGAAGATGCCGGATATTATAACCGTCATGGCATGGAGGACAAATACACGACAAGAGAGAAGATGCCGGATAATTATCACTCATGGCATGGAGGACAAATACACGACAAGAGAGAAGATGCCGGATATTATAACCTCATGGCATGGAGGACAAATACACGACAAGAGAGAAGATGCCGGATATTATAACCTCATGGCATGGAGGGACAAATACACGACAAGACAGAAGATGCCGGATATTATAACCTCATGGCATGGAGGACAAATACACGACAAGAGAGAAGATGCCGGATATTATAACCTCATGGCATGGAGGACAAATACACGACAAGAGAGAAGATGCCGGATATTATAACCTCATGGCATGGAGGACAAATACACGACAAGAGAGAAGATGCCGGATATTATAACCTCATGGCATGGAGGACAAATACACGACAAGAGAGAAGATGCCGGATATTATAACCTCATGGCATGGAGGACAAATACACGACAAGAGAGAAGATGCCGGATATTATAACCTCATGGCATGGAGGACAAATACACGACAAGAGAGAAGATGCCGGATATTATAACCTCATGGCATGGAGGACAAATACACGACAAGAGAGAAGATGCCGGATATTATAACCTCATGGCATGGAGGACAAATACACGACAAGAGAGAAGATGCCGGATATTATAACCTCATGGCATGGAGGACAAATACACGACAAGAGAGAAGATGCCGGATATTATAACCTCATGGCATGGAGGACAAATACACGACAAGAGAGAAGATGCCGGATATTATAACCTCATGGCATGGAGGACAAATACACGACAAGAGAGAAGATGCCGGATATTATAACCTCATGGCATGGAGGACAAATACACGACAAGAGAGAAGATGCCGGATATTATAACCTCATGGCATGGAGGACAAATACACGACAAGAGAGAAGATGCCTGGACTATGTCTACCGGCATGGCATGGAGGACAAATACACGACAAGAGAGAAGATGCCGGATATTATAACCTCATGGCATGGAGGACAAATACACGACAAGAGAGAAGATGCCTGGACTATGTAACCGGCATGGCATGGAGGACCAAATACACTGACAAGATGAGAAGATGCCGGATATTATAACCTCATGGCATGGAGGACAAATACACGACAAGAGAGAAGATGCCTGGACGAATGTCACCGCATGGCATGGAGGACAAATACATGACAAGATGAGAAGATGCCGGATATTATAACCTCATGGCATGGAGGACAAATACACGACAGAGAGAAGATGCCTGGATAATTATAACCGGCATGGCATGGAGGACAAATACACGACAAGAGAGAAGATGCCGGATATTATAACCTCATGGCATGGAGGACAAATACACGACAAGAGAGAAGATGCCGGATATTATAACCTCATGGCATGGAGGACAAATACACGACAAGAGAGAAGATGCTGGACAATGTCACGTCATGGCATGGAGGACAAATACACGACAAGAGAGAAGATGCCGGATATTATAACCTCATGGCATGGAGGACAAATACACGACAAGAGAGAAGATGCTGGACAATGTCACGTCATGGCATGGAGGACAAATACAGACAAGAGAGAAGATGCCGGATATTATAACTCATGGCATGGAGGACAAATACACGACAAGAGAGAAGATGCTGGACAATGTCAACGTCATGGCATGGAGGACAAATACATGACAAGAGAGAAGATGCCGGATATTATAACCTCATGGCATGGAGGACAAATACACGACAAGAGAGAAGATGCCTGGACAATGTATAACCGGCATGGCATGGAGGACAAATACACGACAAGAGAGAAGATGCCGGATATTATAACGTCATGGCATGGAGGACAAATACACGACAAGAGAGAAGATGCCGGATATTATAACGTCATGGCATGGAGGACAAATACACGACAAGAGAGAAGATGCTGGACAATGTCACGGCATGGCATGGAGGACAAATACATGACAAGTGAGAAGATGCCGGATATTATAACCTCATGGCATGGAGGACAAATACACGACAAGAGAGAAGATGCTGGACAATGTCACGGCATGGCATGGAGGACAAATACATGACAAGTGAGAAGATGCCGGATATTATAACCTCATGCATGGAGGACAAATACACGACAAGAGAGAAGATGCCCCAAATTTAAACCCCTGGCATGGAGGACAAATAAGACAAGGAAAGATGCCGGATATTATAAACCCCATGGCATGGGGGACAAATACACGACAAGAGAGAAGATGCCCGGGAAATAAACCCCTGGCATGGAGGACAAATACACGAAAGAGAGAAGATGCGGAATTTAAACCCCTGGCATGGAGGACAAATACAGAAAAAGGGGAAG
>JACEFZ010022018.1:375000-494610 GCA_014155875.1 Cepaea nemoralis | reverse complement strand
GAATTTTATAACGACATGGAGTCCGCTTTGAAGAACTGCAAAAAAATCAGAAATAAATATCATAATGGGTGATTTCAACGCAAAAATAGGAAAGCAAGGCGATGGATGCAGTGTAGGCAACCATGGTTTGGGAGAAAGAAATGAAAGAGGATACAGGACTTGTAGAATGGGCAAAAGAACAAGAAATGGTTGTAGGAAACACCTGGTTTAAACAGCATCCTAGAAGATTATGGACATGGAGGAGTCCAGACAGCAGGATTAAAAACCAGATAGATTACATCCTGATTAACAGAAGGTTTCGAAATGCGTTAACAGTCGTAAAAACAGTTCCAAATGCAGACTGTTACAGTGATCACAGATTAATTACAGGCACATTGAGGGTAAAGTTAAAGAAAGTCAAGTATATAGCAGGAAACCCTAAATATGACTTGTGCAAATTGAAAACTGACAAAGAAATACAAGATAATTTTAACATAGAAGTAAAGAACAAATTTGATTTATTGTCTGATCTAGAGATCCTATTTCAAGATGTAGATGATCAATGGGAAATGCTGAAGAATTCAATCAGTTGTGCAGCAGAAAAAACTATTCCAAAATTAAAGAAAGTGGGCCGTAAGACATGGATGACTGAAGAAATTTTACAACTAATGGAAACAAGAAGACAGAACAAAAATAATCCTGCCAAATATGAAGAAATTCACAGAAAAGTCAGAACCTTATGTAGGGAGGCAAAAGAAACATGGCTTGAGAAAAACTGCGGAGAAATTGAAAAACAACACAACAGTAAAAATGCGAAACTAATGCACAAAAGAATCCAGGAGCTTACTAATCAAAGAACACGTACATCAGCAGGCTGCCTAAAGACAAAAGATGGAAGAGTCATAATAGAAAAAGATCAGATCTTACATGTATGGTCAGATTACGTGAAAAACCTTTATGACGACAACAGAGACGAACACTACGATGTTCAAAATAATAATGAAGGACCAGCAATTTTGAAGATGGAGGTTCAGAATGCTCTTAACCATATGAAATCTGGCAAGACCCCCGGTTCAGACAGCGTCACAACAGAAATGATTAATGCTTTAGAAGAATATGGAATAGATAAAGTTACCAGTCTGCTTAATACAATATATGATACTGGAAATATACCTCATGAATTATGTAATTCTGTATTTATTGCAATCCCAAAGAAATCAGGAGCCTTGGAATGTGATCAACATCGAACAATTAGTATAATGAGTCACATCACGAAGATTTTGCTAAGAATTATCATGCAAAGAATTAGGAGGAAAATACAACCTGAAATAGGAGAAGAACAATGTGGGTTTGTAGAAGGAAAGGGTACAGTAAATGCTGTGTATTTACTGAGAACCGTAATTGAACGATCTATAGAAGTAAACAAAGATCTACACCTTTGCTTTATTGACTACACAAAGGCTTTCGATAAAGTGAGACATGTCGACATGATAAGGATGCTTGAAGATCTACAAATTGATGGAAAAGACCTTAGACTTGTAAAAAACATATATTGGAAACAACAAGCTGCCATAAGAGTTGATAATGAAGTAGGCCAATATCAGCCTATTAAGAGAGGTGTGAGACAGGGATGTGTAATGTCTCCAGATCTGTTTTCCCTGTACAGTGAAAGTATTTTCAGAAATATTGAAGATATGGAAGGAATCAACATTGGGGGACGATGCATCAATAACATTAGATATGCAGACGATACAGTCTTGATTGCAGACAATGAACAGGACCTGCAACATTTAGTAGATGCAGTTGTTACACACAGTGAACAACGAGGGTTAGAATTAAATTGTAAAAAGACACAGATTATGGTCGTCACTAGGAAGAACGAAATACCACAATGTAATATACAAGTAAATGGGAATATTCTTCAACAAGTGAATAGGTACAATTATCTCGGAACAGTAATAACATCTGATGGGAGATGCCTTGAAGAGATTAGAACAAGAATCGCCATGGCAAAAGTAGCCTTTAGCAAGATGAAAAACATACTGACCAATAAAAAGATGTCAATTGAAACGAGAAAAAGAGTGTTGAGGTGCTACATAGAACCTGTACTTTTATATGGATGTGAAGCTTGGACAATGAGCAGTCAAGCTGAAAAACATCTGATGGCTGTAGAAATGTGGTTTCTGAGGAAAATGCAAAGAATACCATGGACAGCCAGAAAGACCAATGAACAAATCCTTCAAGAAACAAATGAAGATCGTAAACTGATTAGAGACATTAGACGAAGACAGTCACAATTTTTGGGCATGTTATCAGAAGAAATGAATTGGAGAACTTGGTGACAACTGGCAAGATCGAAGGGAACAAACCAAGAGGAAGACCTAGAAGCAAATACCTGGATGGCTTGGCCTCGTGGCATGGTCGAGACAGGAACACGGAGCTGATCCACGACTCTGGTGATCGAGTGAGATGGCAAAACATGACCGCCCACGCTTACCGGCATGGCACATGATGGATGGATGGATGATAGCGTATCGTAGAATTCAACACGCACTTACACATACACAAACAAAATATAACACTGAAGAAAAAGAAACACGACACTTATATGTTCGTCACTGTAACACGCCTTTTCGTTGATGTTTTTGTAGTATTAACCATTTGATGGCAATGATTTATGAACACTAAGATTGTGTTTCGCGTCTTGAAGAATGCCGGATGCATACTACACATTCTTTCACTGAACACGGATGCAGAATGCATTCTAGAGTATCATATCAAGGTTTTCGCCAACATCCACAACAAATTCTATAAAATAAATAATATGAGCCATATCTGTTTCACATAACTGAGCAGTCTAACGGCTGTCTACAACATAAAGTAATCCGGAAACAACTGTTTGATATCTTCTTCTCACAACGAAACATAGGCCCTCAACCATGACAAGCCGAGCGCTTTATAGAGTAGAGTTGTTTATGATTGATTCGAGTTTGAAGCTAAAGATCCTTGCATGATGAAGCACGACATTCCCGTATAAAACCAGAAGACCGGGTAGAATATGGTATAGTTCTATTAAAAAAAAAAAAACTTCAGTGGTTTATATGTTACAGTCCCTGGATCATGGGTTAGTGGAATAGAAAAATAGAATTCCTGGACTGTGAAAAATGGTGGCGCCTGGCGGGATATTAAAAATCCATCGGTATTTGGAATTGAAAAGACCTGGCCAAAAGGGAAGATGACGGTGCTATAATTCACAATTATAGAAAGCACCCAAAAGACAAATACGTATAACATGTGTAGCTGTGGTAAACACGAATATGGTTCCAAGCACTGTTCTGCACACCTCATGTGGGATTTACCAGAGAAGACTGACACATTAATAGATGTATCCGTGTGTAATCTCGGTGAGCCTTTATATTCCAACCAACAGAAAAGGCAGACTAGGGGATTAACAGAGGTTAGTTACTTGTATAGTGCTTGCTTTTTGTAATCGATGTTACGTCCTTGCAGTATGGTACGATTACCCCCATGACTGGTGCCTTGCCGTCTCGATAGACGATAGTTTGTAAAATGGTGTTATACCTCTCCCTAACACAAAGCCTGGACTGATTTTTTAGACCATGTTTTGCCCATGCAGCATGATCCCTCTCTCGACCTGCCTATTTTACTCCAGAGGAAATGTAACACCAATACGCCTGGAACAAAACAAGTTGCAGAAGCTGTTGGATCAGCAAAACAATGATTTAATTGTCCGCCAGGGAGCTTCCATCCTAGAACAGTTGCCAACCAAAGTTTGGGGCCTGGTTTGCCCTGTCATGACATTTAGTCTTTAGATTGCATTTCTTCGCATTAGGGCAAGGCTTGTACCCTCCCAATTGCGCTCCTCCGCCCGAAGCCGTTGACACATGCAGGTTGTACTGACTACTGTCATACGGAAGGTCAGACCTGACTGATTAACATCTAATACAAAGCTACACGCAGAAGATTTGTATGATGTGAAGAGAAACCCCGGATGTCGTTGCTGGAGCCACGGAGTTCAAGCTCTTTGCGTCGCTTTTAGCCAGCAGCTCTGCGAATAAGAACCAAGCAAAATTTGATATAACCTGGTGCATTGAAGTCGATCTTCTTGCTTTCAAAATCACATTTAAATAAAGTTTACTGAAAATAAAGTTGAGCATGTTATATTCCATTTATGGAAACTGATGTGCTAATGTACCAGGGTTGGGATTTATCCTGACCAAGATCTTTCTTCACGTTCCACGGGGAACATTCTGGGTAGACACTATTCTGGCTAACGAAAGGAGGTGCGACGAAGGTGTCCATTATGATAACGCCTACCTAGGAATGAAAACTACGCATTCTTCGAGACTGCTAGGAAATTACAGCAATTTTTCCCGATGATGGTTGACATTCAGTGCCCAGGTCATGCACTCACCACTTGGAGATCTCACGAGCATACGCTACATGGATTTGTTACTTGGTTGTGGGTATGGAACCATCTTATCAATCGGCTCCAATTCTCAAGTAGAGTAAGAGCGAATAACTCGAACTAAAAGCGTTGAATAATAACATCAATATCAACGTGCCATTTATGTATATTTAAGAGAGGGGTGGGGGGTGGGAGAGGAGAGAGAGAGAGAGTGTGTGTGTGTGTGAGAGAGAGAGAGAGAGAGAGAGAGACAGAGAGACAGAGAGAGAGAGAGAGAGAGAGAGAGAGAGAATTCATGTTCGCGCAAAGAGGCGTATGGTTTATGTCGTCCTAACCCACACCTGTAGACTAGTGGACGGTACAACACCCTACATATATACTCTAGCGGATTATTGCGTATAATATAAAGTAACTAATTCGGTGTATCACTTTGCTTCTATCCAATAATTTTGTCAGTGGATCATAGGGTTGACACGATCCATGCCAGTCCTAGTTAATGTCTTCCGGCGACCAAGATCTTCAGCAATGTCCACAGTTACCTATCCCTGGACACCTGTCTTCATTGCCTGTGTCAACTAAGCGTCGCTGGGCTGTCCTGATGGTTATCCGTTGCAGTTACGGCGTTCCCAGCTACCTGTCTTCAGTAATACAAATACTGAGGTAGCATCTTATCGTCAATTTACCTCTATCAGTATCAGAAGCTGTCCAAGATGGCAAATGTGTGCGTGAAATGCAGGATCTTTTTTTCACATCCGAAGGTGCCGTGGACATATAATACGAGACAACTGTTTGTACTTGTATAGACCAATCTATGCTCGGTGGGTGATGTGGTCAGAACCACAACGGTCTCTTTTACTTTCCAAGCCATTTCCTGGTACCCATTTTAGACTGAGTCGATTTGGGAGCCAAGGTCACTTTAAACATTTAAAACCACCGCAATGCGGAGGGTAACCCATAACCACCAGGCCGACAGGCGCGTGTCTAGCCACAGTTGAGTGCTACCCATGTTCCCAAGACGTCAAGATGGAGAAATCGTAAGTGCATTACTTTTTAAAGATGCTAATTACAATAGGGCTTCACATGAAAACCACATTTTTTAGGGGCCGGGGCGGGGAAGAGAGAGAGAGTGTGTGTGTGTGTGTGCGTGCGCGTGCATGCGTGAGTGCGTGCGTGTGTGTGTGTGTGTGTGTGTGTGTGAATACAATCTGAAAAGTAAAGGGTGTGAATACATTCTGAAAAGTAAAGAACACATGTAATTCTTCGATGTAGTCACCCCTACGTTCAAAGCAAGTTCTCTAGTGCCGATAAAATCCTAGGATGCTTGTAGAAACAAAACAAAAAAACAACAACCAAAAAAAAAAAATATATATATATATATATATATATATATATATATATATATATATATATATATATATATATATTATATATATATATATATATATCTTGGTCGTGTGTGTCGTACCTCTTCATCTCATCATCATCTCATCTCATCTCATCAAGTTCCTCTTATACCTTGCGGTGTCGAGGTGAAGTATAAACTTCGTGAGAGTGCCCGATTATGGGCTTTTCTCTTCATCGGACCGAAAATTATGTTAAAGAAGTCTGGCCGTTGTGAAACTTCCGACTCCACTCATACACTTGCTGGACAAACAGGTATGCGTCAACATACTGGACCTTCATTCGCCGATGAATCACTATAGGTTCCATCGCCTCAATGATCAAAGCACGGATAACAGAACGCCTCTCCTCATTGGAGTATGTCAACAGTGATGCGTAACCGTGTTCATCTGCACCTTGATGATATGCTCTTAAGGTAATATTCGAAACAATCACAGGAACAGTCATTTAGCCAAGCTGGACCCGAGAATAACCGTGAGGATTATTGGTTGAAAATAGCGCAGGTTAAAAGGTGTCTCGTCTCTAAGGTAAGTTTCCTGTTGCAAGCTTCCGGTATGTTTTACTAGAAATTTGTGACACTGAAAACTAGAAAGAGAGAGGCGAGACAGACAGACAGACAGACAGACAGACAGACAGACAGACAGACAGACAGACAGACAGACAGACAGACAGACAGACAGACAGACAGACAGACAGACAGACAGACAGACAGACAGACAGACAGACAGACAGACAGACAGACAGACAGACAGACAGACAGACAGACAGACAGACAGACAGACAGACAGACAGACAGACAGACAGACAGACAGACAGACAGACAGACAGACAGACAGACAGACAGACAGACAGACAGACAGACAGACAGACAGACAGACAGACAGACAGACAGACAGACAGACAGACAGACAGACAGACAGACAGACAGACAGACAGACAGACAGACAGACAGACAGACAGACAGACAGACAGACAGACAGACAGACAGACAGACAGACAGACAGACAGACAGACAGACAGACAGACAGACAGACAGACAGACAGACAGACAGACAGACAGACAGACAGACAGACAGACAGACAGACAGACAGACAGACAGACAGACAGACAGACAGACAGACAGACAGACAGACAGACAGACAGACAGACAGACAGACAGACAGACAGACAGACAGACAGACAGACAGACAGACAGACAGACAGACAGACAGACAGACAGACAGACAGACAGACAGACAGACAGACAGACAGACAGACAGACAGACAGACAGACAGACAGACAGACAGACAGACAGACAGACAGACAGACAGACAGACAGACAGACAGACAGACAGACAGACAGACAGACAGACAGACAGACAGACAGACAGACAGACAGACAGACAGACAGACAGACAGACAGACAGACAGACAGACAGACAGACAGACAGACAGACAGACAGACAGACAGACAGACAGACAGACAGACAGACAGACAGACAGACAGACAGACAGACAGACAGACAGACAGACAGACAGACAGACAGACAGACAGACAGACAGACAGACAGACAGACAGACAGACAGACAGACAGACAGACAGACAGACAGACAGACAGACAGACAGACAGACAGACAGACAGACAGACAGACAGACAGACAGACAGACAGACAGACAGACAGACAGACAGACAGACAGACAGACAGACAGACAGACAGACAGACAGACAGACAGACAGACAGACAGACAGACAGACAGACAGACAGACAGACAGACAGACAGACAGACAGACAGACAGACAGACAGACAGACAGACAGACAGACAGACAGACAGACAGACAGACAGACAGACAGACAGACAGACAGACAGACAGACAGACAGACAGACAGACAGACAGACAGACAGACAGACAGACAGACAGACAGACAGACAGACAGACAGACAGACAGACAGACAGACAGACAGACAGACAGACAGACAGACAGACAGACAGACAGACAGACAGACAGACAGACAGACAGACAGACAGACAGACAGACAGACAGACAGACAGACAGACAGACAGACAGACAGACAGACAGACAGACAGACAGACAGACAGACAGACAGACAGACAGACAGACAGACAGACAGACAGACAGACAGACAGACAGACAGACAGACAGACAGACAGACAGACAGACAGACAGACAGACAGACAGACAGACAGACAGACAGACAGACAGACAGACAGACAGACAGACAGACAGACAGACAGACAGACAGACAGACAGACAGACAGACAGACAGACAGACAGACAGACAGACAGACAGACAGACAGACAGACAGACAGACAGACAGACAGACAGACAGACAGACAGACAGACAGACAGACAGACAGACAGACAGACAGACAGACAGACAGACAGACAGACAGACAGACAGACAGACAGACAGACAGACAGACAGACAGACAGACAGACAGACAGACAGACAGACAGACAGACAGACAGACAGACAGACAGACAGACAGACAGACAGACAGACAGACAGACAGACAGACAGACAGACAGACAGACAGACAGACAGACAGACAGACAGACAGACAGACAGACAGACAGACAGACAGACAGACAGACAGACAGACAGACAGACAGACAGACAGACAGACAGACAGACAGACAGACAGACAGACAGACAGACAGACAGACAGACAGACAGACAGACAGACAGACAGACACAGACAGACAGACAGACAGACAGACAGACAGACAGACAGACAGACAGACAGACAGACAGACAGACAGACAGACAGACAGACAGACAGACAGACAGACAGACAGACAGACAGACAGACAGACAGACAGACAGACAGACAGACAGACAGACAGACAGACAGACAGACAGACAGACAGACAGACAGACAGACAGACAGACAGACAGACAGACAGACAGACAGACAGACAGACAGACAGACAGACAGACAGACAGACAGACAGACAGACAGACAGACAGACAGACAGACAGACAGACAGACAGACAGACAGACAGACAGACAGACAGACAGACAGACAGACAGACAGACAGACAGACAGACAGACAGACAGACAGACAGACAGACAGACAGACAGACAGACAGACAGACAGACAGACAGACAGACAGACAGACAGACAGACAGACAGACAGACAGACAGACAGACAGACAGACAGACAGACAGACAGACAGACAGACAGACAGACAGACAGACAGACAGACAGACAGACAGACAGACAGACAGACAGACAGACAGACAGACAGACAGACAGACAGACAGACAGACAGACAGACAGACAGACAGACAGACAGACAGACAGACAGACAGACAGACAGACAGACAGACAGACAGACAGACAGACAGACAGACAGACAGACAGACAGACAGACAGACAGACAGACAGACAGACAGACAGACAGACAGACAGACAGACAGACAGACAGACAGACAGACAGACAGACAGACAGTACAGACAGACAGACAGACAGACAGACAGACAGACAGACAGACAGACAGACAGACAGACAGACAGACAGACAGACAGACAGACAGACAGACAGACAGACAGACAGACAGACAGACAGACAGACAGACAGACAGACAGACAGACAGACAGACAGACAGACAGACAGACAGACAGACAGAAGACAGACAGACAGACAGACAGACAGACAGACAGACAGACAGACAGACAGACAGACAGACAGACAGACAGACAGACAGACAGACAGACAGACAGACAGACAGACAGGACAGACAGACAGACAGACAGACAGACAGACAGACAGACAGACAGACAGACAGACAGACAGACAGACAGACAGACAGACAGACAGACAGACAGACAGACAGACAGACAGACAGACAGACAGACAGACAGACAGACAGACAGACAGACAGACAGACAGACAGACAGACAGACAGACAGACAGACAGACAGACAGACAGACAGACAGACAGACAGACAGACAGACAGACAGACAGACAGACAGACAGACAGACAGACAGACAGACAGACAGACAGACAGACAGACAGACAGACAGACAGACAGACAGACAGACAGACAGACAGACAGACAGACAGACAGACAGACAGACAGACAGACAGACAGACAGACAGACAGACAGACAGACAGACAGACAGACAGACAGACAGACAGACAGGACAGACAGACAGACAGACAGACAGACAGACAGACAGACAGACAGACAGACAGACAGACAGACAGACAGACAGACAGACAGACAGACAGACAGACAGACAGACAGACAGACAGACAGACAGACAGACAGACAGACAGACAGACAGACAGACAGACAGACAGACAGACAGACAGACAGACAGACAGACAGACAGACAGACAGACAGACAGACAGACAGACAGACAGACAGACAGACAGACAGACAGACAGACAGACAGACAGACAGACAGACAGACAGACAGACAGACAGACAGACAGACAGACAGACAGACAGACAGACAGACAGACAGACAGACAGACAGACAGACAGACAGACAGACAGACAGACAGACAGACAGACAGACAGACAGACAGACAGACAGACAGACAGACAGACAGACAGACAGACAGACAGACAGACAGACAGACAGACAGACAGACAGACAGACAGACAGACAGACAGACAGACAGACAGACAGACAGACAGACAGACAGACAGACAGACAGACAGACAGACAGACAGACAGACAGACAGACAGACAGACAGACAGACAGACAGACAGACAGACAGACAGACAGACAGACAGACAGACAGACAGACAGACAGACAGACAGACAGACAGACAGACAGACAGGACAGACAGACAGACAGACAGACAGAGCAGACAGACAGACAGACAGACAGACAGACAGACAGACAGACAGACAGACAGACAGACAGACAGACAGACAGACAGACAGACAGACAGACAGACAGACAGACAGACAGACAGACAGACAGACAGACAGACAGACAGACAGACAGACAGACAGACAGACAGACAGACAGACAGACAGACAGACAGACAGACAGACAGACAGACAGACAGACAGACAGACAGACAGACAGACAGACAGACAGACAGACAGACAGACAGACAGACAGACAGACAGACAGACAGACAGACAGACAGACAGACAGACAGACAGACAGACAGACAGACAGACAGACAGACAGACAGACAGACAGACAGACAGACAGACAGACAGACAGACAGACAGACAGACAGACAGACAGACAGACAGACAGACAGACAGACAGACAGACAGACAGACAGACAGACAGACAGACAGACAGACAGACAGACAGACAGACAGACAGACAGACAGACAGACAGACAGACAGACAGACAGACAGACAGACAGACAGACAGACAGACAGACAGACAGACAGACAGGACAGACAGACAGACAGACAGACAGACAGACAGACAGACAGACAGACAGACAGACAGACAGACAGACAGACAGACAGACAGACAGACAGACAGACAGACAGACAGACAGACAGACAGACAGACAGACAGACAGACAGACAGACAGACAGACAGACAGACAGACAGACAGACAGACAGACAGACAGGACAGACAGACAGACAGACAGACAGACAGGACAGACAGACAGACAGACAGACAGACAGACAGACAGACAGACAGACAGACAGACAGACAGACAGACAGACAGACAGACAGACAGACAGACAGACAGACAGACAGACAGACAGACAGACAGACAGACAGACAGACAGACAGACAGACAGACAGACAGACAGACAGACAGACAGACAGACAGACAGACAGACAGACAGACAGGACAGACAGACAGACAGACAGACAGACAGACAGACAGACAGACAGACAGACAGACAGACAGACAGACAGACAGACAGACAGACAGACAGACAGACAGACAGACAGACAGACAGACAGACAGACAGACAGACAGACAGACAGACAGACAGACAGACAGACAGACAGACAGACAGACAGACAGACAGACAGACAGACAGACAGACAGACAGACAGACAGACAGACAGACAGACAGACAGACAGACAGACAGACAGACAGACAGACAGACAGACAGACAGACAGACAGACAGACAGACAGACAGACAGACAGACAGACAGACAGACAGACAGACAGACAGACAGACAGACAGACAGACAGACAGACAGACAGACAGACAGACAGACAGACAGACAGACAGACAGACAGACAGACAGACAGACAGACAGACAGACAGACAGACAGGACAGACAGACAGACAGACAGACAGACAGACAGACAGACAGACAGACAGACAGACAGACAGACAGACAGACAGACAGACAGACAGACAGACAGACAGACAGACAGACAGACAGACAGACAGACAGACAGACAGACAGACAGACAGACAGACAGACAGACAGACAGACAGACAGACAGACAGACAGACAGACAGACAGACAGACAGACAGACAGACAGACAGACAGACAGACAGACAGACAGACAGACAGACAGACAGACAGACAGACAGACAGACAGACAGACAGACAGACAGACAGACAGACAGACAGACAGACAGACAGACAGACAGACAGACAGACAGACAGACAGACAGACAGACAGACAGACAGACAGACAGACAGACAGACAGACAGACAGACAGACAGACAGACAGACAGACAGACAGACAGACAGAGACACCTATTTATCCGTGCATGCAGACCTATAGAAATATTGTGATGCTAAAACTCCACATACCTGTAGCAAGTTCCTATTTCACGACTTTTAACAAAATGAATATACAGAAGAAGTTAAAATGCCATTTGTATAACTGTTCGGATCGAAAAGAATAATAAGTTCTTAAATAATTACGTTGTGACGTATGAAGCATTAAGATAGCTATAATCCGTAATACCAACAAACGAGAGAACCATTTCTATATACATTTATTATCCTTTCTGGTGTATGTTTTTATTTATATGCAGCAAGCGTTTAGCTAATCAGCCCAAGCATTTCATGACGAGAGGATTCCGCGACCGTAAAATTCCCCCCGGCACCTATTTGATGACCATTGAGCTATTTTTAATGACATCCATCCGTCGCGGTGTAGGATTAGCAGGGGACGCGTCAATATACATAACAGTTCCGCTTTGCAAGGAAAGCGGATATTCTTTTGTATTCAACGGCATTAATATATAGATGCCGTATATATTCAGTATAGCAGTTGATACTGAAACATGCAATAGTGCACCAGTGATTGTGAAGAGGCTGTGAGATATTTTATTAAACGGACTTTTATTTGTGTACATTTCCCCAATATTTATTCGTGAAGAAAACTTCATTTCCATTGAAGCTGTTTCCAGTGAACCCACAACATGACATTTACATTGCCAGCACATTTATTTCAAATTGAAGAAGAACAAGAACAGTGTTTGACTGTCCAGAGGTAAGCCTTTGTTTCACGTGTTCTTATATTTACATTCAGTTGTGATTATGAATGACATTTGGTTGCGTAAAGGCTAATACACTCACTAACCCGCGACGTGGCAATGACAAGGTGGTCTCCGAGATACAGACCATTCCTCTCGTCAATTGTCCTTTGGTCAGTACTATATTCTCAGTTTGTAAAAATTAGCGTATTGTGTATATGGTGCTAGCAGAATTTGTTGACCGCTCAGTACACGATGAGTGATGTAGTCAACATCACATCGGCAGCTTTTACTTCCCGGGGCATGTTCTGGTACTTAGTTTAGGCTGGGTCGAACAGGAAACCCAATTAATGAAATGTATCCTCGCCTAGAAGACGATTTGAACACGTAACCACCGTGCCGGTAAGCAAGCGTGCAGACTACTGCGCTACCGCGGTGCCTTCTCTTGTATATACTAATTTGTATTGCTATTAGTGTAACTGTTCACCAGAAATCGTGCTGATTGCCAACACAGTGGACCAGAGACCAATACCAGTTGACAAAGACTAATTGAAGAAGATCGACCTTCGTAAAATGCTAGCCAGCATTTTTATTTAATTAAATATGGCACCTAATTGTACTAGTAACTCACCACAAAGTGTCGCTACTTCGTGAAAATGACGTTCTGTAACATCATAACCCTAAGGCCTGGGCTTACGCCTTTATTTAAATCTTTGGGTGTGCGCTCTGAAATCCGAGATCTTCAAAAACTCATTTGGAAGTAAATTTTCTGTCATGATTAGTCAACTGTCAAACATGATTAGTCAAAGCAATATTAAGTCTTTTTCTTTAGATCGACTCATACTTGAGGTATACCAGGGTGTAGTTTACTTCATCAAGAAGGGGAGAAATGCTGGAATGGAATACAAGCCATACAGTTTACTTCATCAAGACGGGAAGAAGTACTGGAATTGTATGCCTGCCGTATAGTTTACTTCCTCAAGACCGGAAAAAATACTGGAATGGTATGCCAGTCGTATAGTTTACCTCACCAAGACGGGATGAAATACTGGTATGAAATATGAGCCAAATGATTGATTGATTGATTGATTTAGGAACCGACATCACAGCATTCGGGACATTCCCATAAGCGCTCCGTCCCCATCCTCAGCAGCCAGCGAAGAGTTCCAACACTAATAGTTCCAGTAGCAATCTGATTATATGTCCGTCTCGCCTTTCCTCTGAGCGTCGAGCGTCGACCAGATCCCCTCGTCACTCCTCGCTGTCTCATTCTTACCAGACTATGGTGATCCATCTGCTCCTCCGAGGTGTACACGTGCTCTCACAAGGCCGCAACCACGTTTGCCTTATCATGCATCAATACTCCATCAAGTTTTGCCGAGCCAGCCAATCTGTCCGCCTGTTCATTCCCCAGCACACCGGCATGCCCAGGAGAAAAAGATCCAGGTGATGCTTGCTACCCGTGACCTCCGAAGCGAAGCAAGCCACTCTGCACGAAGCTTGCCCGTTCTCACCCTTCTCAGCTTGCTTTCTGAGTCAGTTACGATCACAATGTGTGTATGTATCGTGTTTTCTATCCAGCGGAAAGCTGCACTGACCGCCTCCACCTCCATTCTTAAGCTAGATGTAGTGTCATCATACGCCAGGCTCTCCTGCACCAAACGCCGACCATTAGTTTTTGCCAAGAACCCCCAGGCACTTCTCCTACCTCTCAACACTGACCCATCCGTGTAGATAATCGCATCACCCGGGCGAGAATTTTACCGAATTAGCCAAATGAATTCATCTAGACTTAGCCTCAACTGCTAGAGGCAACAACTTGCACATTTAGAGTGATTACTGAGCCACAAAAGTGTCGGCAAGGTATAGTAAGAATTAGCAAATTATTTATGCATATTTATCATATGTTTTTCAGGCGATAAGAAATAGTATAAAAGCTAAAGGCAAAGGCAGTCACTTGGCAGATACTGTCGGTCGAGTGTGAAATACTAGGCATGCATATATTCTAGGTCATGACATATTGAATCGGGTGGCCAGTTCACTTTGTCGTCTCTGTCCCTTCCCATACAATTCTGAAATTTGTTTGGTATCATTTCTCCAGGTTGTGTCGAGCTCAGGGTGGGATTGGTTGGGGAAAAAATCTCGTCTCCCCTGGGGATTGAACCCGTCTTTACAAGCAATAATACTCACAACTATCCCATTTTGCAACACTTGTGGCTGTATTTTCCGTGTGAAGACTGCATTTTCCTTTTATTATTATTATTATTATTATTATTATTATTATTATTATTATTATTATTATTATTATTATTATTATTATTACTTTGATCTAAGCTACATTATTCACTATGCTTAGCCATTTACCGAAGAGCAACATTCTTGCAAAATGTATATGATAAAGCAAATTTGAAAATCATAAACAGCACAAATTCTATAACTGTATTTTGTACAATATCAATTAGGTCTGCATGGCTGAAAGGAAAGAGCTTTCGCTCTTAAACTCCATGTTCGTTGATGGTGGAATAGGGATTTGAACCCTAGAAGAGTCAGTTGGACTGCAACGTTGACTTCTCGTTCAGAAAGCAATGGCAAACAACTGAACTTAAAGTTGGCTAGAAATTCAAAATGGGGTTGGGGTTAATCGCAGCGTCCTGCAAAGAACAATCAACAGTATTGTGTAATATAGATACTGCACTTCATAATTAGGGGTCCCCTGTTGTGTTGAGAGTGGTCATTGTTTCTATATTCGTATCGAAGAGGATGTTTTAATGACCTGCCTAAAATGGGAATCAGAAAATGTCTTGGGAAATAAAGACGTCCGCTGTGATATTAATCATATCAACCGAATGCCGAGTGGTCTATAGAAAGACCTCCATATGCCCAATTCTCCTTAAGGCGTGCGAAGGGTCTGTTACTTTACTTTATAATTAATCAACATATTAGATTAATATACCAGAGATTCGATATGCTGATTTATACAGTATTAGTATCCACAAAACAGAAGGGTATAGAAAAATTAATAATCTCATCCCAAAAGAATAGTGAAAATCACATCTTATATCTTAACATAGCAAAAACAAAGATAATGCAAACAAATAAAACTAATATGGAGACAGAAATATGTTGATTTATTTGGTTTTTTCGGGATCTGAGGTTGGACGTGTACACGTCAAATTGGACGTTGACAGATCTGACGTGGACAATGCCCAAGGTTCTTACCGGAATACTATCAGCGTTACCAGTAGTGGGTTATGCTCAATCTTCAAAGAAATATATGTTATTTAGGAAAAATTGGAGGTGGTGGAAAATTTCGAGTATCTTGGGTCATTAATTACCAACAATGGTGACACAACGAAGGAAATTAAAAGACGAATATATATTGCTCTTCGGTAATTACGACAACTGAATAAAATGTGGAGTGGAACAGATAGAACTACAAAAATTAGATTTATAAGAGCATGCATCTTTCCAATTGCAACATACGCCTGTGACACCTAGACACTTACTAACTAAGCTGAACTGCACATAAATGCCTTTGAATATAAATGTCATAGACATGTTCTAAGAATATTTTGGATACAGAAAAGAACACATGCACCCATTCGATAAGAACTGAATACTGAAGAAGGTTTGCTACTAAAGACAAAGAAAAATGAAATATTTTGGTCACTTAAAACGCCATGAAAGTTTGGAGAGAACAATATTGAAGGGGCATATGCCAGGAAAGAGATGAAGAGGAAGTCCAAAGAGAAGATGGGTGCAGGATGTGGCAAATGATCCACAGATTTTAAGTATCGGACGCACAGCATCTTAATTATGACCGAGAAGTTTTTCGGAAGGTTGTTGTGGGAGGGAAGTTCTGCAAGGGACATGCTACTGATTGAATGCTTGCTTGCTTGCTTGTGTTTGCTTGAGCTCCAACGAATGTATGTCGGATGAAGACATCCTGTTGTCCAACATCAGTGTGATGCCATACGGGACCTGAGCATACGTTGTCCCATGTCTGGCTTATTGGTGTGCAGACTGGTGGTTCCTCGCCGTACAGGCAGACACTCTCCGACTTCAGAGGAATCGGCGATCCTACTGACTTTAGCCAGGACCCCGAAGGGACCTGTTGCCCAGGACGCTCGATGAGGACGCGTCAATAGGTCTTGGCCAGTATATAACCCGGCCCTGGTGCCTTGGAAACACCTCTGGTGTCCCTACTGAATGAATGAGCTTAATGTATTTTACTGTTGCCTTTTCAACAGTCACTTCATATTGTAAGCGGGCGTGTTAACGATGCTGATGATGTCATGATCGCGGTGGTATCGGGTTAAACACCTGTTTTCATCGTCTAACTAAGCGAGTGAATGACTGGCCATCTACTCCTCTGTGGATTCAGGCCTGCAAAATGTGAAAGACCTATCACACCATAGACGCGTGACAGGTTCATGCTTCGGGATTTAACCAAAAAACAAAAACAAAGCTGTTGTTTTAAATGACAGTATTGACTTTAATTTAGTATAATGAAGATGTTGCAATGTCCATTTGATGCAATTCCGTTATGGTGCTAGCGTTAGATGTGGTTTAAATGATAACAGAGCTCGTTCTTAAACTTCCGGTGAGTTGATTGCGAGGTAGGCGGGTTAATCCCTAAACCGGCATTAAGTTGGACTTAAACGGTGACTTCTCGTTCAAAAATCAATGACAAACCACAACTGCCTAAGAATTCAACCTGGGGTTGATCACAATATCCTGCATAGGACATGCAACAATTTTATACTGTTATATAATTGAATAGGAATGCTGCAATGTACAGACAATTCTGCGGTAATATAATTTTCGCAGTATGGCTCAGAATTTGTAAATTGTAACTAGTGAAGAAATAGATAAATAGACTAATTAAACGTAATATGAAAACACCTTTACGGATGTAAAGAGAACTGACCCTCGTACCGAAGTCAATGATAAAAAAAGAAAAACTTCTATGTTTTACTGTTCAATTTTACTAGAGTAGTTTACATCCGTGCAACTGATTAAACACATTTTAAATGCAAAGTACATAGTATCGTTTACTTGATGGTTTAAATGTCCAGCGAAAATCGCGGTTTTAAAATCTGATTAAAGTGTCACCTTGTTTGATGGGGCAGTTAAGTGTTTGTAGGTCATGGTTCTCTTGAGTTGTGTACAGTTCCTGCTGCCAGGTATTCGTCTACACTACGACAAGGCCATCTGTCATATAATATATTGCCTATTTATCTGTGTCAATAAATTTTCTTTCTGTTCTGAAAGTTGATATAGTGAATTCCCTTGTTTATGTTCTCATGTTGTTGATCTTTATTTTCTATTGCCTATCTGAAACTTAGTTGCATGTCATTTACATGACGTTGTAGTCAACCCCAGTATGTTTAGCTGTTTGTGATTTACTAGGCAATGTTCTTTACGTTCAGTAGTTTACCATTGCCTTCTGAAAGACCGACGCGCATACCATTGAAATCAACGCAAGCCGGTCTGCTTTCACTTTGTCTACGGCTGATTTCGAACCCTCGACTCGGCATATTTGGGAATTGTGAAACGTGTCCAAATCCACTGAGCCATAGCGTCGGCCATTGCCTTTAACTTCGCTATCTCATTTGTACATGGATCTGATGGTTGTTGTAACAAATTTCCTTGCTCCTGTTCCCGTGGTGTTGATCTTGATTCTATATTGCCTTTTTATCCGCCTTTTTTTATATTGCATTTCTCTACAGATCTGAAAGTTGATATAGTTAATTCCACTGTCCAAAATCTTATTGTGTTGATCTTGATATTCTTGTTGATATTTTAAGTACTCTTGTGAACTCCGTCACACTCAGCTTTTCAATGTACAGGACGATGATATCGAGAATTTGTGATTACGTTGTTGCCTTGCTGTAGTGAGAAACCAGTTTTTTTCCCCCAAAGAATCAATTGTGAACTCGCATGCTATGTGTGAAAACGCTAGACATTATTCATCTACCATCAGTTTCTTATGGCGTTGCAGTAAATCTCGTGCAAAATAAGTAGTCTTCACCAGGCTTCATCATAACGTTTATCATGATAAATCCACCGGTTTTTAACCGATCAAATGTTAGTCTTTGTTGTGGATTAAATATTGATATACCTCATAAACAGCAAAAGAGGTATACCAATTTTTAATCCACAACAAAGACTAGCAAGGTGGGCAGAATACTTTCAAGAACTACTTAACCCCACACATAACATAGAAAACCTCACTTTTGTGCCTAAATTCCAGGGACAGCAAGAACCAAATTTCATACCTGCAGAAGTCAAAGCAGTTATACAGAAAAGTCCTAAAAATACATCACCTGGTCCAGATGGAATAACCACAGAAGCTATTCAGGCCTGTGAGGAAACAGGAGTTAAATGGCTAACAAGACTTTTTAATATATCATGGGAAGAAAGAAAAGTCCCAGATGATTGGCAACAGGCAATAATAGTACCAATATGGAAAAAGAAAGGCAATATGAGAGAGTGCGAAACATACAGAGTTATATCACTCTTGAGCCACATAAGGAAAATGTATGCAAAACTATTGGCACAAAGAGCTAGACCAATAGTTGACAACAGTTAAGCAAAGCACAATTCGGTTTTCGGAAAGGTAAAAGTTGCACTGATGTGAAAAAAACTATCGAATATAGTTACCAGCAGAATATTGTGTTTGTAGATCGGGAAAAAGCTTTCGATAGAGTAGACAGATACAAATTATGGACCATCCTTGAAACTATGGGATACAAGAGCAACTGCTTGAAAACATCATAGCCATGTACCACTCGAGCTGAAGTGCAGTAAGAACGCAAGAAGGTATATCAGATATGTTCACACTCAATACAGGCGTGAGGCAGGGATGTGTGCTCTCTCCCCTGTTATTCAATATCTATAATGACATAATTTCCAAAGAAGCAAGTCTCAATAGAACAGATTCATAAAATTTAGAACTCTTTACTCCAGATTAAACAACTGATCCACAGGAAATAAATGAACTTCTATTTGTAGGCGATCAGTGCCTGTTTTACAGCGATGAAGGCAGACTACAAAATCATATTAATAATCTGAGTTCAACCTGCAGCAGATACAATATGAGTATAAACACAGCCAAAACCGAAGTAATGCAAGTTAGCAGATCGCCAGGCCCACTAAGTATACAAATAATTAACACAACTCTGAAACAAGTTAAAGAATTCAAATATCTTGGAAGTATGATCACAAAAGATTGGACAGAGAAATTGAAATCAGATGTCAACAAGCTAGTGCACTTACATATCAACTATCACCCTTACTGAAACATCCAAACATACCCATGCCCGCAAAACGACAGATAATAAACAGCATATTCACACCAACCCTATGCTACCAATCTCAAACCTGGACTTTATTCAAATTACATCTTCGCAAAATCAACACCTGCGAAATGAGATGCCTGAGGAGAGTTGCCAACTTAACAATCCGAGACCGAGTAAGAAATGCTATTATCAGACAGACTGTGGGATCAACACCTTGTGCCACATTTATTGAAAGACAGAAGATCAAGTGGTTTGGCCATGTCGTTAGAATGCAACATCAGCAACTACCATCACTGGCCTTACATCAAAGATCATCTGCGACGAGACCACGAGGACGTCCAAGAAGAAAATGGATTGACGACATCAGAGACATTGTACAACCACACGGAATGACACTATCTAGTGCCGCCCACCGGGCGCTGGAACGCAAATTATTCCTCCCCACGACGCTTAACGGCCGACGTGGAAGATGATGATGATGATGATGATGATGATGATGATGATGATGATGATGAATGTTAGTTGCTGGGTGTACTTACTGATCATAGTCAATATCGTATCCGCCACTGGCATACTATCACAATGTATCCATCCCATCTATACGTGATATGCAAACGTTAACGTTGATGGATATATGCTGAAAAGTGTTTTATCTTGTTGGATAATACACTTTATAATTGTAACTGTATAGACGGGACTACCTGCTTTCTGTTAGCACTGAATGTTGGGTGGGGTTCACCAAGCCCGACGCCAACGACATTGGGCGTAGGAGATCAAATGGGAGTGTACAAATCTTACCCTAGTGCGAGGAAATGCAACATAATGACTAAATGTTATAGCAGAACAGATCAGGCCCTAAGCCTTGGTAGGCAACTAGTCTAAGATGGAAGCTCCGGCAAGCGGATAGCTAGAGCTTAGCTTTGCTGATCCGACAACTTCTGCATCTTATCTGGCTACAGATGTATTGGTGTTACCTTTCCTCTGGAGTAAACTAGGCAGGCCGAGAGAGGGATCATACTGCAGGTGCAACACATGGTCTCTAAATTCAGCCAAGGTGTTGTGCTATGAAGAGGTATAACTCTATTTTACAAATTATCGTCTATCAAGACGACAATGTGCCAGTCAATTGTGACTGTAGATCCAAAGTTATCCCGAAGCTAAAAGAACCTCTTTATTCTACAACAACATGCTATTCTCAGATTAAGCATGCAAAACATAATTCTCAATTATGTAACAATGAAATAAAAGCCGCAGGCCCTCCCACCTCACAACGCCATAACCCAGTACACGTGGTCTAACACAACATTTCCTTGCTATAGAATCTGACACGAAATTACCTCTATTTTCTATTGATATCTATACAAAGAAGTCTAATGTCTTGATCTAACGCCTACCCATATCATGGGTACTACCGGTGTCTGATCTTATACAACCCCAATAACACAATGCATTGGGCGATTTGATCCTATAATACATGGAATAACAATCAACCTTACCAACCCTATTTCATAGTGAAGCCTCGTATTAGTAGACCGTCATACCCCGCATATCCCATGTGACATATCACAAGTACTATACCTACCCCTCTCCGCCCCCCCACTCTCTCTCTCCCTCCCTCTCACTCTCTCCTTTCCCATATACACCTTACACTTGTGTGTATACTATTGTATGAATGTTTGTTGATGTGTATAGATGTATGTGTGTAGATGTACCCGCACAGATTAGGCCACCCAGACATCAGGACTCGCTTCGTACACACATAAAGGAGCACATGAAATCAGTTTTGTTAATATTGCCATCATACTTAGATACACACGTCATTGCTCTTCAATAAACGTCACTGCTCTTCAATATTCGTCCACCATCTCCGACCAACTCACTCACACCCACTCATGCACTGTACGTACCCCACTCGGACTCCTCAGCTACCACATCTCCATTGCGTCCAGTCTCCCGCCTCCCCTCCCTGCCCCTCCTTTGTCACGTTCTACTTCCACTCATTAACCTGGGACTGTCTCTGAACCGTGACCACCCACTACCTTGGTCCCCATGACCCACAGACACCCACGGCTATGTATAAAAGAGGATAAAGTAAACATTCGTGGTAGTAGTACAGCCTAGGACTCTGAGTTAAGTAGCAACACTTTTTCCCCTCATATTTTCATGTTCTATTCATTGCTCTCATGGTTTTCGTCTTTTTATTCTCCTCACCCCGTCCTTATGCCTTAATGTAGTCACCGGAGGATCTTCTCCTGTACTACATGTTGTGTTTCGTGCTTGTATTTGTTTGTTGATGAAGGCTAGTCGCCGCAATGTCCGATATGTGTCGTAATTCTGTTATGTAAAGCTGCATTACTTTGTGTTATTTTATATTGTTTACTTGGCAGTAATTTAATTAAATGAAGAAGGCGCCAACATTTTGTTAATGGAAAAAGTTGATTATGAAATGTAAATTATGTAAACAATAGATGTAGTGAGAAGTCAGTGCTGGTTGACGTGTGAATACAAGTAAAGAAAAAAAAAGACTGAAATGTATTTAAGCTAGTTTCATGGCCTTTACAGCACGTCGCAGTATACCCTAGCATTGTGTACTGTTCCTGATTTTCTAAGCAATTTTCCATTCATTAGTTTGCCATAACGTCAACGTACCTCGGAGGTTTAGGGCGCTTAAAATTGCTTTGCTGAAGGCTGCGTAGTGGCTTCACCGGTTAGTGGACTTAACATTGACTGTTTGTTCAGAAAGCAATGGCACGCTTTTTTTCGCATATCCTTTACAGGACATTGCAGTCAACATCAGGATTTTTCAGCTGCTGTTGATGCCTTGGCAAGTTTTACGTTCAGTAGTTTGCCATTGCTTTCTGAAAGACCGGCTCACATACCCCCGTAAGTAACCAACGCGACCCGATCCGCTGCCGAATCTCGCGCAACTGTGTTTCGTATGAGAGTATACGGGATTACGAACGTCCTTAAACCCTACGCCAGGGAGACGGCAATGACACGCTACTGAACGTAAAATGCCCTAGTAAATGGCAAACAGCGATTATGTGCTAGGGATTACTGCAATGTCTTACAAAGGGTGCGCAATTTTATTTAGTTTGCCGTTGCTTTCAGAAGAACCGACGCTCAAACTTTTGTGTAAACCAACGCAAAGCGGCATGTTTCCAAATAGCCAGCGACTGACATTGAACCCGGCTTTTTGGGATTGTGAAACTACAGACACCAATAAAAGGCTTATAAAAAATGTTTTGCATATCCTTTACAGGACATCGCTGTCAACACCAGCATCTTTCAGCTGTATGTTGATTTCTTGGCAAGATTACGCTCAGTAGTTTGCCATTGCTTTCTGAGCGGCCGGCTCACATACCCCGTAAGTTACCGATGCGATTCGAACCACTGCTGATTCTCACCGTCATCACGTTACCTACGAGAGTATACGAGATTACGGAGGGAAGTCGCTAACCTCTAAGCTACGAAGCCGGCAATAAAAGGCTTAGTTCAAATAAATTCAGCGATTCGGTTTCAAATATAAAAATTATTGATATTACTGCCTGTTTCATTATTAATATGCGACTGGGTTTGAGACAACTTGAAATCGGGGTTGCAAAAGGTTTTGAATGAACAAAGAAAGAAAAATTTATCATCATCATCATGTGCCACCGAAATGAACATTAGTAACTATGGTTTGTCTACAGTCAAGACTTCCGGATTCTTTCATTGCTTGCAAACAACACCGTATCGTTTATGTTAAGTTATTTGCACGTCCTTTACTGGAAAATCAGACCCCAGCATGTATTGGCTGTTTGTGTTCACTACGCAATATTAGTTCAGTAGTTTGCCATTGCTTTCTGAAAGACCGATGCCTTATACCATGCAAATCAACGCTGCTATTAAATAACTCGCAGCAGATTTTGAACCCTAGACTAGGTATGAAGAGGCATTATGAAGCTGCGCGTCTCACCACCCAGTCACCCACATCGTCGGTTATCATATGTTGCCTTATATTATTGGGTGCTTTTTCTCAGAAGACAATACTTTTAATATATTTTAATCTTCTCATGTTTTCCATTGTAAGGATTTCTTATATATAAAATAATAATCTTTGGGACGTACTAATCCATGTTATACACCTCTGTTGATCTGTTGATAATTTCTTACTGCTGTATCAATTGTTAAGTTAAAGTGAGTAGAAGTGAATCAAGAACCTACGTCACAGCACTCGGGACATTCACATACGTGTTCCGTCCTCGACTTCAACAGCTAGCGAAGAGTCCCGATGCTAATGCTACCAGTTGCAGTCTGATTATGTGTCCGTCTGACCTTTCTTCGAAGTCCTGATTGTCGACCAGATCCTTTGATCACTCTCTGTCACTCCATTCTCTTTAGTCTATCAGTATTATTATTATTTATTTGTGAATCCACGCTATTCATGTGATCCCCAAGGGCCCTGAACGGATATGCCTAACCCTGCACCATTACATCACCCAACGGTCCACACCCAGACAGTCTGTTCGCCTGCTCGTTTCTCACTACACCTATATGTCCTGGGAAAAGATCCAACCGATGCTCCCCACCTTTGAATTTGAATTGAAGCATGCCACTCTGTAGGAAGTTTAATATCAATAGTTATAGTTGTACTGGGTGTTTGTAAAGTCTCACTACACTTTGCACGTAGAACAAATTTGAAAATGAAATACATGACGTCATCAAAACATTGTGCTTATGAATTCATTAAATTAGCTACAATAGCCACTGCTATGGTCTAACCCTGTTTTGAGGAAGCTGGAAAGTACCAATGAAGTATTCATTATAACAGGTGTTGGAAATGTCCACCACGGGCTTCAAGACATGATTGCACACGTCTCTTCATATTGCCAAATACCCTCTGCAACGTGTCTGTTTTTACTTCTTAAATGGTAATTCTTATTTTTTTTATTTTTTTTTTTATTTTTTTTTTTTTGGGGGGGGGGGGGGGTGTCTTAGGTCCTCAGTTGTGTGTACATTATTTTTGTAAACATTTCCCGTAGCAAGAGACTTATTCAACCAATTTCTCACCTTTATGAGATGCGGAGATTGCTTATTAGGAAATATTGCTATAAATCTTTAAACAACCATCCGTGTGTATCGACCGCCATTTCGAAACACTTGCTCAACCAAAACCAATGCTTTCTTCCGCTGATAACACCATTCTGTTTGGAGTGCTCCAACAGACGACAGCCATTCGCTGCATATTGCTTCACGATGAACTACAGACCACACTTTTAATGATGTCGTGTACTTTATTTTTCAAATTTGCTCTACATACAATGTGTAGTGAGACTTTACAAATACCTGATAAATGTTTCAAGTATCATCATCATGCAGAGCAGCGCTCTTCATCACGGCGTGCGAAAGGACACGATCTCTGGCCATTTCCCCTGCCTCATGCATCCATCATGCACAAGCGTGTCTGTAATGTCCTTAGGTCCATCTTCGTGCTGGTTGACCCTGCCTCTTTACCAGGGACCATGCCTTCAATCACAGTCCTCTCCAAGCCACTGTAACATTAAAAATAGTATGACCAAAGTATTTAATTTTCCGAGAAATGATACTGTTTGTCCGCCAGTACAAACGCCTCCATTTTCATCTTTTGTGATCATGAAATTGTACACGACTCACATCCATATGGTGCTATAGGAAAGATGCATGTTCTAAATTTTTTTTTACTTAATCTGTTTCAAGTATATATTATTTAAATGTCTAAGGGCTTCCCGAAGATTTTCCGCTCAGCGGCTACAAAAACCTACACATTGACTTCTGTATTTAACCGTTAGCAGAATCGTCACACTAGCATGCCTCTCTTAAGACCTGCGACATTATCGTCCCAGGGTTTCAGCTAACATTTACGGATCTGGACATAAATTATATGTAAGGAGTGACAGTCGTTTGTCTCGCGCTGTAGGTCATGCGTGGCCAGACAGAAGGTTTGCACATATTTATGAATTTACCTACGCTGGGAAGAGACGACTCTTCAGAAGAGACCGACTTCAGTAACCTTTAATGCATAAGAGAAAGGGTGATGTGTTACTGTGCCGAACCTAGCTTAACATTCAAATATGGCGCATTTCATTCAATCAACACAGTAATGTTTTTCTATTGTTTATTTGTTGCCTAAAACCATGCTGTCTTCGTTTACTAAAATATATTTTTAAGGCGGGGGGGGGGGGGGGGGGGGGAAGCAATTCTTGATCACGATAGCTTTGTAGTGTGTGTGTGTTTGTTCCATTGTGTGTGTATGTATCCAATGGAATTATAAATAATGAACATGAAAGCAGAAGAGCGCCCGCGCAAACCAAGCCATATATGTCACTGAGTGTGCAATTTTACCAACATTCTCATCCTCTCTTAGTTGTTAGAAGCCGTTCTTCTCATAGTTTTACGGCGTGCTGTTGGTGATGATGCCTGTTCAAGTCTTCTGTCTCTTTGGCTGCCAACCATTTCTGATGCCGACGAACCTCTTTGCCACAATGTCAAACTGTACAACATCTTCTCTCTTGGTCTTCCCCTGCCTCTCTTCCCCTCCAACCTTCCCGCTGTGACATCATACTCCTGCTGTTTCCTCTTCTCGTGACATGTCGGAAGAATGTGGACTGTCTTCTCTAGATGTGAGTAATCAATTCTCTTTGTAAGTCAACGTCTTTCAAGATATCTTCATTGCCCGTTCTACTCGTCCACGGTCCACCCATCATTCTTCTACGAAAACCATATCTCCTCAGTTTGCACATAATTTCCTCACTTGTCTGTTAATTGTCCACGCATTATTTCCGTATATCAGTATAATAAAACTCGTAAGAACTTTTTTCTCATCTGGATTGACAAAAACAAATTGCAAAAACTATTATACATAATGTTACAATGTAAAAATTTTATTGTGATCTCTTCAGTACACATAATGTGTCAACATTTTTACCCAGGTCAGCATGACCGAATGGATAAGAATGCGTTTTCTTAAACATCCGGTGTGCTGATGTAAGGGGTTCAACTCCTCCATCGAACAGTTCGACTAATGTTGACTTGTCGTCCTTGACTTGGGGACGTAAATTACAAGTACCTCCGAACTCGTAGTGGGTTCGCCTGATGGCGAGGGACACTGTTAATAAGGGAAAGGTAATCCCTCAAGCATGTGCCATGCTGGAAAGCGTGTGCGGTAACGACTAGCCATTTCACTCGATCACCAGAGTCGTAGATCAGCTCAGTGTTCCTGCCTCGACCATGCCATGTGGCCAAGCCATCCAAGTATTTACTTCTCGGTCTTCCCCTGGGTTTTTTCCCTTCGATCTTGCCAGTTGTCACTGAGTTCTCCAATTTATTTCTTCTCATAACATGCCCAAAAAATTTTGACCGTCTACGTCTAATTTCTCTAATCAATTTACTATTTTCATTTGTCTCCTGTAGTACTTGGTCATTGGTTTTTCTGTCTGTCGATGGTATTCTTTGCATTCTCCTCAAAAACCACATTTCCACAGCCTTCAGATGTTTTTCAGCTTGACTGCTCATTGTACAAGCTTCACATCCATACAAAAGAACAGGCTCCATGTATCCCCTTAACACTCTTTTTCTCGTTTCAATTAACGATATAGGTCAGTATGTTTTTCATCATGCTGAAAGCTACTTTCGCCATGGCGATTCTTGTTCTAATCTCTCCAAGGCATCTCCCATCAGATGGTATGACTGTTCCGAGATAATTGTACCGATTCACTTGTTGAAGAATACTCCCATTTACTTGTATATTACATTGTGGTATTTCTTTCTTCCTAGTGACTACCATAATCTGTCTTTTTACAATTTAATTCTAACCCCAGCTGTTCACTGTGTGCAACAACCGCATCTACTAATTGTTGCAGATCCTGTTAATTTTCTGCAATCAATACTGTATCATCTGCATATCTAATGTCATTGATGTTTCGCCCCCCTTTGATGACTCCATTTATATCTTCTATATTTCTGAAAATATTTTCACTGTATGGGGAAAAAGATCTGGAAACATTACACATCCCTGTCTCACATCTCTCTTACTAGGCTGATATTGTCCCTCTTCATTATCAATCCTTATGGCAGCTTGTTGTTTCCAATATATGTTCTAAAGGTAACCCAAACGCAACATGTAGTACAGCACTACTAGAAATAGTGTGCATGGACTACGATTGAGTTCAAAGCGAGCGAGCGCAAAATAAAATTAAAAAAAAAAAAAGAGAAATATCAATTACCCGCAGCGCCTGGTGCGACATTTCAGGACAAGTGGAAGACAAAGGACAATATGGGCTTCAGGTATTCATGATCTCAGCATCATGTAGCAGACCCTATACAGCACTTTGCTGTCATCACTGCTCACCGGAAAGACTAGCGTGTCACTTCCCTGTCTCGAGTATGTTCATGTCCGAGGCTCTATAAGTTCCATGTTCACTTCGTGTTGTTCGACCCCTGCCTCTTCTTCTAGGACACGTGACTGCATTTATTATCTTTCTAACCAGCTGGGAGTCTACGTGGTTAAGTGGTTACACCGCCTGCCGAAGACTGTAAATTCGATTCTTGACTACATCATTCGATTCACGAGTGCAATTTTTTCTGAGACTCCTGGGGGTTTCCGCTGGAGCTATGGAGTTCGTGCTTTGTGCAACGCTTTTGGCAGGTTGTCCTGCGGAAAGAGTTCGAGCCATATGGGATAAAACCCGGTGCAATGTAGTCGATCCTCTCATTTGCAACCAATTTGTTCTTAAACAGCTTTAACGTTTAAGACGGCCAAAGAATGTCAGACTCCTAGGCATGATGTTGATTACGGTCAGGTTTCTTCATTGTAAGAAATTGTAGAATTTCGTTGTTTTTTTGTTTGTTTTTTTGTATGTGTGTGTGTGTGTGTTTGTGTGTGTATGTGCGCGCGCGTGTGTGTATGTGCGTGCGTGCGTGCGTGTGTGTGTGTGTGTGTGTGTGTGTGTGTGTGTTCTTCTTTGTTACGGTATTCTAAGAATAATTAATGTAAGGTCAAAAAGCTCAATTTTCGTTTCAATATCTTAGCGAAATTGTCCATGACTTTAGATCCCTGTGTTTCCACACACACACGCGCGCGAGCACGTACGCACGTACGCACGCACGCACGCACACACACACACACACACACACTCACACACACACAAGATATATTTCTGAACACTGTTTGCTTTCATATCTTGTTTATGTTGTGACATTGCCTCATAATACTGTTTAATCTCTGCATGGCTATGACCAGTCTTCTTCTGACTTATTTTGAAGTTTCCATTGTTCAAACTGAATGGATCCAGGTATTAAACAGTGTGTGACTGTCCAATTTGTCATCGTTGAATGTACCTTTTGGTTGGCATGCAGTATTGTCTTCCCTCAATGTTTTTCCTTGTTTAAGTTTAGACAAAGAGTTTGATCTCCACTGTGTCTTTTGGCAGACAGGATTAATTGTTATTAACACTTTGCACTTTGTGATAAGATGATAATGTCTGCTTATCTGAGTTCTGGATTTCAACCAATTATAAGTGGATTAAAACTGTCATGGTCTTTAAAGTTTCTCATTATATTTTCTGCATAGATCTTGAACAGGCGATGGTGATATTATAAAAGGGTAGCATAAATAGTAAGTGTGGGTTGTACAGTATTGTATTTACACGGGCATAGCATGCACCATTTACAAGAACTCATCAAACAAAGAAACATTCATGATATAGACAGACCTCATCATATTTGATGGAGGATACAAAGGAGAATCTCAGTGCAGCGTACGAACTATATTGCAAAGCCGATACTCCAAATACGTGTACATCGGCATCACATATTCTATCATTATTTTTCTGTGAGGAGCATTATTTTAAAAGGAAACTTCTTTGGGATAACTGTTGTTGTTGTTGTTGTTGTTGTTGTTGTTGTTGTTGTTGTTGTTGTTGTTGTTGTTGTTGTTGTTGTTCAGTTTTGAAAAAAAGGGACAAAGTTGAAAATATATAATTAAGGAAGAAGGAGAAGAAAAAAGAAAAAGATAATATCTCTCTTCTGTTGGTGTCTAACGGGTACCTGTCATTCTGGTGTACATTTGTTTGAATCCCCTTCCATGTGGACAATATAAAATAACGTAATGAATCTTTACACAACTCAGTTACGGAACTGTGTTTTCTGTTATTGTGTTCTGTAAAGCTGCACTAATTTATGTTATTTTATATTGTTTACATTTCCACAGCTTTACAGCAATTCCACTAATTTTATTCCATGCGGAGAACTGAAACTGTAATGGCCCGGACTCCAGGTCTACTTAGCCTAAAATAGGTAATAGGAAAAATCCGAAAAGTCAAAGTCTGCGGTGTGATATCAAACGCATCAGTCACCGAACACCGACAAATGATATGGGACGAGCTTCATATCCCGAACACGACTCATGACGTAGGAAAGGGGATTTCTTACACCCTGTATGTCCGGCTTGAACCGTCACACCTCAGCTGTAGCTTATCCAGTCAGCATGAAAGCTGCTGTTTGTATGTATAAACACCGTCTATGTGTATTCTATTCCAGTATAGGTGACATCCGGTGCCGTTATCTAGGAAAACAATTTAATTCGCATAACCAGCCGGATGTTCATTGTTGGGTGTACATGCACCAGAGCAGGCATACAGCAAAGAAAATAATTTTATTTTGGTTAAGGGTAATATTAATTGCACACGGGTATCTCCACAAGTATGGATTGACCACGTTGTATGGTCGAGACAAGAATACTGAGCTGATCCACGATTCTGGTGATCGAGTGAGATTGCGGAACATGACCGCCTACGCTTACCGGCATGGCACATGATGATAATGATCTCCACAAGTGCCTCAGTCTCTTTCCGAAGATCTCGGAAAAAACTCGGCGCAGTGCACGAATTCCTTTTCATCGGTGAAGATCCAGATGTTTGTGTGTGATTGTATGCGTGAGTGTGTGTGTGAGTGAGAGTGCGTGTGTGTATGTGTGTGTGTGAGAGTGTGTGTGGCATAAATATGAATACACACGCACAGGGGGGCGTGCGCTCGCACACGCATTTACACAGAGCTTGGATTTTGAAAGCACAGGCCGGGGCGATGGGGAGTGGGAACGGGACAGCAATCAACCCATCCCAGTGCGCCTACCAGCAGCAGACACGCCTACGTGTTTTATTAAGACAGAGCATCGGCTGATTTCTATTTTAGTTTCTACACTAATTCCGGCATATCAGATTGCGTTTATTTATTTATTTCTGGGGAATCCGGATAAAAGTAGGGCACATTTACTTATCTATCAACTTAACAGTTCAAGGCAGTTGTAAGTAATGAGAGGTTGGAGAGGGCGGTCCGTGTAGCAAAGTGGTTAAGAACTTGAACTTAATAGACTCGCAACTACTGGAGTCACTCTAAGTTGGCTGTTGTCTAATGGGGTCACTCTAAGTGGGCTGGTGTCTAATGGAGTCACTCTAAGTGTTCTGTTGTCTAATGGAATAACTCTAAGTGGGCTGTTGTCTAATGGGGTCACTCTAAGTGGGCTGGTGTCTAATGGAGTCACTCTAAGTGTTCTGTTGTCTAATGGAATAACTCTAAGTGGGCTGTTGTCTAATGGGGTCACTCTAAGTGGGCTGTTGTCTAATGGAGTCACTCTAAGTGTTCTGTTGTCTAATGGAATAACTCTAAGTGGTCTGTTGTCTAATGGAATAACTCTAAGTGGTCTGTTGTCTAATGGAATAACTCTAAGTGGTCTGTTGTCTAATGGAGTCACTCTAAGTTGTCTGTTGTCTAGTGGAGTCACTCTAAGTGGGCTGTTGTCTAATGGAGTCACTCTAAGTGGTCTGTTGTCTAATGGAGTCACTTTAAGTTGTCTGTTGTCTAGTGGAGTCACTCTAAGTGGGCTGTTGTCTAATGGAGTCACTCTAGTTGTCTGTTGTCTAATGGAGTCACTCTAAGTGGTCTGTTGTCTAATGGAGTCACTCTAAGTTGTCTGTTGTCTAGTGGAGTCACTCTAAGTGGGCTGTCGTCTAAATGAGTCACTCTAAGTTGTCTGTTGTCTAGTGGAGTCACTCTAAATGGGCTGTTGTCTAATGGAATAACTCTAAGTGGTCTGTTGTCTAATGGAGTCACTCTAAGTCGTCGAACGAGCGATCTTATCCATTCAGCCATACTGACCTCTAATGCACGTAATGAAGCCGGCATCAGAATGACTCTGTCAACCACCTTGAACCACAGCAGTCTCACAGCTCACAGTCTCCACCTCCTGCGCGTTTCACTGTTTAGTATAGTCGACGGATCAACATCACAGCACACGGATGTAACCCATAAGTGCTCCGCTCTACTCCATAAATCAAGCTTGAGTCCGGAGAATCTCAGCTCAGTGCACGAACTCCGTAGCACCGGCGAGGATCCTGAAATACCTTGGGTAGATTTTTAACTTGAAATTGTGCCCGGGGAAGGGAAGATAGGCTACCCTTTTTCGATATCCAACTGCCAAGGGATCTTTTACATGAGCAACAATACACACGGGCGTCCGATTTCACTACCGAGAGACCAAGTAAAATTTGTTACTAGAAGTCCATGTGAAAAAAAAATCCGGCTTTCACCGGGGCTTGAACCCGGGACCTCCAGCACACGATGCAGACGCCATACCTCGAGACCACTCAGCCCTGAGTTTCACTGCAATTAGCTTCCAGTGCGTGTCGTCCGTTATTAGGCTGATTCACAGATACAAGCCACCTACAGTGACTAAATGTTTTATTATTGACTCGATGTCAGTGGCGCGTCAAGCAGCTGACGGTATGTAACCTATCCACGCAATAAACACTGGGCCATCCAGGCTGGTGGTGTACAAGTAAAGGGCTCTTTTCCACGCCTTGAGACTTCTTGGGCCCATGGTGCTAGCCCCATATTTGTATAGACTATTCGATGTGTGGGGTGGTCATCATCACTCCACCCGCCGGGACGTCTCAAAGCGTTTCCTGGTTCCCATTTTAATCTGGATTCACCTGACAGCCCAGGTCAATTTTCTCTTAAAATCTCTGCTTCGCTGAAGATTGGAACACGTGGCCATCGGGTGGGCAAGCAAGAGGGCTAGCTACAGCCCTACCACAACTCCCGTCTACCTAGTGCAAATTTCATCAAAATAGTGGACAACTAAACAAATAGCTACTTGTAGTGCATAACTGATTAAATGCCATGGGATGATGCATCGTCTTAAGCGACTGATCGTATCTGCCATTGGCGTATATACAGTAGTGTTTTCTATATGCAACACCTTTTCATTTGATATATAATACTTCATGTCTGTTGCCATAATAACAACTTTAAAGTCATAACTGTGACACACCCATGCTCCCGATTTCCCGCCATCCATGTTTGTTTTGTCCAACCCTATTTTTGTTTGTTTGTCACTGAATCAATTAAATAGTTTAGCATTATCACTATCATTATGTGTCATACCGATAAGCGTGGGCGGTCATGTTTCGCAATATCACACGATCACTAAAATTGTGGATTAGCTCCGTATCCTTCTCTCGACCATGCAACGTCGCCAAACCATCCAGATATTCACTTCTCTTCCTTTCCCTTGTTCTTTTCCCCTCAATCTTGCCAGTTGTCACCAAGTTCTCTAGTTTATTTCTTCTCATAACGTGTCCAAAAATGTTGATTGTCTATGTTTAACTTAGCATCAGCGTCTCCAGATTCAAAACCCAGCAGTGACATGATGTATCGGGGCTTACTTCTCTCACGTCGACTCAGACTTTTTTATTTTTGCTGTTACTACCGTTATTTATTATGTTGCTGTTTCTATTGTTGTTATTGATTTGTTAATGTTGTTATTGTTGTTGTTGCTGGTGTTAATTGTTGGTGGTGATGTTGTTATTATTGGCGGTGGCGATAACATTCATGTTCTTACTAGTATTGTTGTTGTCAGATTCCCTTCGTTTCGGATTGTTCATTCAAATACGACTTAAAGAACCGGAGACAAGTGATCACATCCTCGTAAACATGGGCAATTTTCAGAACAGTGTGAGCATTCTCTGGCAAGGAAAGCTATGATGAAGGGAATGGGTAAACCTCACAATGCCATGGCACAGTATATGTGAAAACCTGGCACTTCACAACCTCAAGACTTTATCATATCTTTTTAATATTGAAGAGAAATACGGACAAATGAAGCTAAAAACTGTTCAGTGAGTTGTAAATGAAAAAAAACAAACAACAACTCATGCCTTATTTGGGTGGGCGCGCTAGCGATGTTGAACAGGAAATGCGATGGTAATGCAAGAAGCATGGTTGGGCTCTGGTTAGGCACCTGGGCCCCTGACTTGCCAAAACTGAGGGATAGATTGGCCGCATATTATTTCTTTCTTTCAGACCTACAAACTGTGATGGCGCTATAAAATCATAGACCCATAGCAGGAAACTGCTCGTAACAAACCTTACCTTACTTTAGTCAGTCTAAAATAGTCCCCAATAAAATGCCAACTCTATTATATTGTTCGTAAAAAAAGTAACAAAGTGAGATAGCATGAAACATCATAAATCTACTTGAGATATTGACAATAGTGTGTGCCACGTTCAGACATGTGTTTTGTTCTGTAACAATGGTATATTTTTTTAAAGTTTTCACAAATACCACATATATCTTTTGCACTCGTAAAGATAAGACTTTAATGAAACAGTGATTTTATATATCCGGTTTATATTGTGTTTGTCGCTGTGGTGTTTTATAGCAATTCAATTACAAGACATAGGATTTCCCTAAAACACAATCTTAGGATTTTCCTAATACATACAATCTCCCATACAGTTTTTGGTTATCATTGGTGAAAGTTAATTGAATATCCTTTACAGGATGTGACAAGCAGCAGCAGCGTATTTTGGCTGTTTGTAATGTCTTGACAAGTTTATGTTCAGTAGTTTGTAATTGCTTTCTGAACGACCGGCACTCATACCCTTGTATGGGAACCAACGCAAGGCGATGTACAGCTGTATTTAAAACGCGGAACGCGCGATTACGAGTTGAATTCGTAACCCTTCGCCACAGAGCCGGTGAAAATCAATTTTTTAAAAATTTATTTGGAGTTTTATGAACCAAAATGTCAGAAATAATTTGGTAAGTTGCAGATAGGGAACAAGAAATCGGAGTTTCACTCCATCGATGCTCTTATTTAAATAGATGTATCCAGAAACAGAAAATATATATATTTATGCTTCCTAGACTTTTTCACACATCGTTTGAAGAAATGAGACACCAAAATCGTTGTTGACGTTTTGCATAAACTCAACGCAGAAAAGTGAAAGATCTCTGAATAATAATGCATATAAATTGAGAGAAAAAGTCTGCCTTCAGATATGAAGAAGATCTTAATGGATTAAAACCAGTTTGCACGAATTTTTAGATAAGCCAATGCTTTATCACATGATCGTTTGAACGGTTGAACAATTACAGTGAAATGATAATTAGAAATGTGAAATCTTGAGGGAGCTAGGTCGTAGGGAAAAAATGCTAATAATCTTAAATATGCTAATTACACAGCTTAAAAGTCTCAATGTAGTTTGAGAACCATTTTAATCAAACTGATTTGAGAAGAAGAGATTTTAAATAAACGTTAGCAAGCGAGAGCGTGTGGTTGTCTCCAAGAAAGCATACATTCTGTGTTCTTCCTTTAGTCCCATAGCGGGATTCTGTTGTGGGTGTGTGAAGAGTTAGGCCATCATATTTTGTAGGCTTGAATGCACGGATGAATACTTGGCCGGTGTTTCCCTAGTGTAGCGATACGCGACTGCAGGCATTGAAACCTCATCCGACTCCGATCAGGCGTTTGTCAGCATACCTTTCTAAAGGTGTAAATATCAGGTAAGTCAGCCTTTGTAAATATACAGTCTATACAGTTATATCCGATGACGAATATGATACATGGATAGATAAAATAATCGCAGTATTCAAAGACTCTTTTAATAGAAAACTTAACATCATGGAACCCAGATATATCCCGACATGCAAACAGATAGGATTCATGAAAGAGTTACACGTAGCCTGTTGTCCTGTATGGATACGAATGCTGAATAATGAGTAATGCAATGGTGGGACTGCTGGAGGCAGTTGAGATGCGGTTGTTGAGAAGAATGGTGAGAATATAGTGGACAAAGTAGAAAGGAAATGCTAGGACTATGACAGATTCGTGCTTCACTAGATCTCTTATAGAAACCCCCATGGAAAGGACAAATGCAATCTATTTCCCATATCAACAGAATATGGAATATAAATATCAGCCTTATGTATGAAAATACTTGGCAGGAATGACAAAGAAGGGTGCATACGGATAGCTTAGCAGCTGGACAACGATTACTAATATAAACAAAACCAAGTTATCTCCCTAGATTGTTACAAAGGCTGCAATAACAGATGACATTTAGGATTGGATATACCCATGTCCGCAAAACGACAGATAATAAACAGCATATTCACACCAACCCTATGCTACCAATCTCAAACTTGGACTTTGACAGTGGGATCATCACCTTGTGCCACATTTATTGAAAGACAGAAAATCAAGTGGTTTGGCCATGTCGTTAGAATGCAACACCAACAATTACCATCACTGGCCTTACATCTAAGATCATCTGCTATGAGACCAATAGGACGTCCAAGAAGAAAAGGATTGACGACATCAAAGACATTGTACAACCACACGGATTGACACTATCTAGTGCCGCCCACCGGGCGCTGGAGCGCAACCAATGTTCCAGATGCCAGAGGGCCGGCCACAGCAGAGCAATATTCCGCAGTATCTGCCGTTACTGTGCTGATCAACACTCATTCAAGGAGTGTCCGCTGGCCAAGCTGGACACGGACTTCAGAGCTCCTAACAACAAAAGAAAGTGCTCCAACTGCCTGGGTAAGCATGGAGCAAGATACTTGGGCTGTCCGTACCTGCAACAACACAGAACCTTAAAGATAGCAACTACCACGAAGACATCAGTCAAGGAAGCAATGCGAAGGGGCTAGACAGCCACGGGTATAGCACAATCTGAAAGAGATCAACAGCAAAAACAGATAGACGAGTTGAAGAGACAAGTCAAGGCACTGCTAACGCCGACTCCGAATAGCGACAACGAAAAACTACTGGCGGAAATGAAGAAGTTTCAGCAAAACATCAAGCAAGAAGTAGAACATATGGCACTGATTAAGAAGGAGAACAAGGAGATCCTACAAATCATTAAATCAGAGAGAAAACTACAGAAAGCTGAAATGGAAATACTTCGAAACAAAACAACAGAAGCCGAACAAGAAATTACAGAGAAATCGCAGGATGAAAACCAAGAGACCGAGCCTAAACAGCAAGCGAAAGCCAGCAGCCCAACCACGACGCCCGAAACATTCAAAGGGAAGCCAATATCCCACCAGACATCCGAAGAAAACCGAGATGCCAGCATGGCACGCAGAGATAACGAGGAAATACAAACTCAAGTTCGAGGAATACAGAAAGCGCACGGAAGAAAAAGAAAAGAAGTACAAGAAACCCAACGGGAAACCAATGCAATGCCGTACCGCCACAGTACCAGATTTAAAAGAGGATGACGAACACCCATGGCAATACTATATAGATGACGGAGAAATCACCCCATGGGTGACCACGGAGGAAGCAATCAAAAGACAATAAGAACTCAAACGCGGGAAGCGGAGTGAAAGAAAGCGCAAGGAGGCATATCACATCGGAAAGCTTCTACAGGCAATACACAAATGAGAAGGCAACATACCAAATAAAAAGTCCTTCTAAGGACTGCAACCAGTCAAGCCAGACGAACCAGGAGCCTGCGCCAACAAAGAAAACCACAAGAGGAAATATGCACAAAGAACAGCCGCTGACCGATCCCTCTGCTGACGTCACAGACACAAACGCTACATAACCAGTCCGAGATAGGACTTACTCGTAAGAGCTCACAAGACAAGAATTAGAGTAAATGAACCCACAAAAACCACGGACTTCAACAATAACCGACGCTGAGGAAGCAGGTTGAACGAGGCCGAATTTGGAATTTTTGTTTTGAAAATTGGAATTGGAATTGGAGGTTGACCCGGCAGAGTGGGTGCTAGGAAGTAAAGGCCTGCCAGAGTGATATGGACTATATCATCCATCGAGTGTCGATGTGTCTATACATGGGCACTCGATGGGTGCATCATGTGCCTAATACGTCATAAAACGTGCTAAACGATTCTATATTTTACTTTACTAATTATGGTTCAAAGCGGGCGCACATACGTGTGGTTTCTTTGTCGATGTATCACTCCTCGGCTGTCTTGAAATATAAATTGTTTATGTTTGGTGTGTGCTTACAGCATTAATTTTACAATGTTTTTTTTCCCCAATGTAAATGTTATATTTAAGATAGATAACCATTGATATGATATTCTTATTGCGACAAATACAAGAAAAATGCCGGGAACACAATCAACCACTGTTTGTTGCCTTAATCGACCTCACACAGGCATTTGATTTAGTCAGTCGTGAGGGTTTGTTCAAAGCACTAAAGAAGATTGGCTGCCCACCAGCTCTTCTGTCCATTGTGGAATCGTTCCACACTGGCATGAAGGGTATAATCAAGTTTGATGGTGCAACTTCAGAAGAATTTGAAATCAAGAGTGGAGTTAAGCAAGATTGTGTACTATCCCCCACCCTTTTTGGAATATACGTTTCACTTCTACTGAGACATGCCATTCGTGATCAGGATGTCGGTATATAAATTCATTCACGCTCAGATGGCGGCCTCTATAATGCTCAGAGATTGAAGGCCAAGACCAAAATTAGGAGAGTACTAATCAGAGAGTTGCTTTTTGCAGATGATGCTGCAATTACAACCCACTCTGAGGAAGAATTGCAACATCTACTATCTGCATTCTCCAATGCTTGTTCTGAATTTGGTTTAACAATTAACAAAAAGAAGACACAAATTATGTCACAAGGTGCACATGGGGTACCATCAATCTTTATTGACGATGCCGAATTGGAGATAGTAGACCATTTTACATATTTCGGATTAAAGGTAAATAGCAAATTATCCATGGATCAGGAAATACACACCAGTATTTGTAAGGCAGCAACAACAATAAACATGTTAGCAATAAGAGTCTGGGAGAACAGGACGATTACTGCCAACACAAAAGTCCTTGTCTATCAAGTCTGTGTCCTCAGTACTTTTCTTTATGGCAGTGAAACCTGGTCAACTTACTCACACCAAGTGAAACGTTTGAACAGCTTTCATATGCGGTGTCTGCGAAGAATACTTGGTATTAAGTGGCAAGACAAAATCACAAATACTGATGTCACACGTTGTTCTTTATGATAAGTTCAATGTTCTTGATGATCTTTGCTTGATATTGTCGTGTGATGGTCGTTGTCTAGGTAACGATGTTCATGGTGTGTCAATTGAGATATCTAACTGTCTCTTAATCCAACTCACCCCAGAAGTGTACCTTCACCAGTCATGAAACAAGATTAAGTTGGCGCACATAATCATTTATTCCAGAAATAAGACGGACAGACGGAACATGTTTATACATCCAGAAATAATGTAATCCATAGAATATAAATATCCACCTCACAATTTAACTAGCACACATCATTGGCTTCTCACGGCCTGATGAATCTCAAATTCACAAGACATTCAGTCCAGTTACTTTCCACGGCTGGATCTCCCACAATACAACCCACACATTGGGTCGGAGCCACTGCTCTCTATGCAACCCACTCTGGGTTTTAGGCCTGCCTTCACAGCTCGGAGAATCACACAACACCGTTCTCCGTGGACTACCGACTCCTTCGGTATCTCAAACTCAACTCTCTTAAACGACCTGACCCACAGTCGGTCTCCTCTCTCACTGACTTTCAAGTCTCCTGACTTCACACCACACACAACTGTCTTTCGCCCCATCCCCCCTGGGGTCTTTCACTTATACCCGCCCCATTATTTCTCAGAGTTGATTGTTTTCCTCGTAGCCAAGTCACTCACCTTACTGTCTCCCACTTTCATCTCCATTCTTTCTCATGCCCGGTCACTCAACTCATTGTCAATGACCCAGGCTTATGTCGCTGAAGTATTGGAAAGATCAGGTTGTGTGACGGTGTATTCCATGCTCAGTCTTCTAGACTTAGATGGATAGGACACGTTAGGAGGATGGATGATGGTAGAATACCAAAGGACATCTTTTTTTTTGGTGAATTACAGACGGGTAGGAGATCTCAGGGTCGGTCTCTACTACGATACAAAGATGTGTTTAAGCGGGACATGACTGATACATGTATTGATAATGCACATTGGGAGCAAGTCGCTACTGAGCGTTTTGCATGAAGGGCAACTATCAGAAATGGAATAAAGACAAAGGAGAAAATGATTGCAGATAAAGTACACACAGAGCATGAGAGACGTAAGATTGTGCACGATGGTAGAAATGACAATGTGTTCACATGCATCTACCGTGGACGAACATGTACAGCCAGAATTGACCTTATCAGCCACATTCGCCACCGCCATGGGTTGTAGTTATTATGCCTTTGTGAAGCACAATATACCAAACTATCGTCTGTCAAGACGGAAAGGTGCCAATGAAATATGTCTGGATACGTTAACGTGTATGCTTACAAGTGTGCTATCTTCATGCACAAAAGAAGTCAAGAAAATAACCACCCATATTCAGTTACTTTACCTAGATAAGAAAAGGAATGTAAACAAGGCCGTGTTCATTGTTAAAGTTTGCCTGCCCTCAAATTAATCTCTCAGCCGCGCAAGATAACCCAGGACATCACAACAATTATAAGCAGACATCAGACCTTCCGTAGACAGACTGTCATACTTTCACTTGCGTGCGTTCATTTGACTTGCCGTCGCTTGTGGAGCAGCCAGTTTTCACCTTGGCGTGTGTCTTCTTGTTATGCATGTAATATGCGCATAAATTGTGCAAGTTTAATCTGCATCCAGCGTTGTGTCTTCAGAACATTGTTGAATTAAGCTATCGGTATGTTTTCTGTTATAGAAAGAGGCGTAGTGTTTATAGATAAGACCTTTGTTTGAAAAACAGAACCTGTATAATATACTGTGTTTAGTGTAGGCGAGTTATCAGTCTTTGTGAATGCATTCTTTAAAAGGACTATGGTTACCAAAGGATTGGCACGAGGCATGTGTAAGGGTACTTGAAAATAAATAGGGCCAACTTTATGTGAATATGCACATTTGCAATTAATTTACAGGTAAGACGGTGATACATCATTGCTTGTATTATAAGCGATATTATATTTTCTGACAATTTCTTCATATTCTCGAAAATCTGGATTATTTCATTGAGAACGTAAGATAACTTAAAAGATGCCCAATTCATCAGTCTGTACAGAACGTTTTTCAAAGGACTTACTAATTTTTAAGTCAAATGCTCAGTCATCCGTAGAGCATACGGGTTGATGGTTGTATCGTTGTCATTGCCTTGTGATCATCTATGATAGGCTCCATTATCCCCAGGAAGACTAAATCATAGTTTGCAGAGAGTTTGCATCAAATGCATGCTCTCTTCAGATCCACGTTTAGGTCATATTATGGTCAACGTGTCTGTGTTATAAATTATAAGAGTCCCCTTCTGTGATATCTGACTACACGGCTTGGCGTTCTGTTGTGTAGACACAAACGGTGATGCTGGGGTGTCCTTCCTCTTATTCTGCTGCTGCTCTTTATCTCCTAGTGTAACATAAGCCGTCAACGAACTCATGCCAAACTGTCCTATCTTTTTCTATCTCTTACAGCTCGTTTCATGTCCTATCCAGACCTATGTTATGGTCTAGAATATGTAAAGCTCTAATAGTTCTTACTAACAAGCCACTATCTGCCATGGAAATCCCTGTAGCGTTTTATAAATAACATTAACTCCATATTTTATTACAGGGCACGTTTCTTTTTCTTCAGCTATCAATATTTGCAATGCGTCTTTCCAGAATGGGTCACAAACCAGACTGTTCGCTTGAGGTCTTCACCTGTTTATCATAATTCTTCTCCAAATTGTGTTCCCGTGAACTAGGTTTCCCCTCTCTGACTGTCGTTGACAGGTTAGTCTTATATGACATGCTCTATAGTTTGCTGTGGTGCTCCACATTTGCAAGTGTCACAGTCAGTGTAATCTATTCTTTGGAGGTTTTGCGTCTACAATATCCTGTTCTTAATGTGAGGATTCCGGTCTGCATGTTTCTGCCAAGATCATTCATGCTGTCGTTCTCAAGTCTGTAGTTTTTGTTTTCTGCCCTCCAATTTGTTCTCATAGATTGCTTTCCTTTAAAGATCTGGGATTGATAGGACAGCTCCAGGTTCCTTCCAACCTTTGCTAAGTTGCCTGCCTTGTCATTTCAACAAGTGCCTCGGTGGACTGGTATCCGCTGCATTACTACTCCGCTTCTTGTAGACAGCTTTATAATGTTGTCTTACATTTCATCGATAATAGGGTTCTGCTTGGAGCATGAGATGGTTTGACTGACCAACTATGCGTCTCTGAAAACAGCGGAATTTTGCGACTAGTTCTGTTCGGCTGTTTTGAGTCAGTACAAATGTAATAATGGCCGTTGCCATTGGTTTTCAATTAGTACATATTTCCCCTGCAACCATGGAGTTTGTCCTGAGTTTCTGTTAGGATGTGTTATATGGATTCTGCTGTCTCTCTGTTTTTGTGGCTCTTTGACAGACCCATATGTAAACATTTGATCCCGAACGTTGGATGGATATATTTTCCTGGGCATGTTAAGTGAAAGAGCCTTTTGCTCTCACTATGTCTTTGTATTTTATTTTTATTTTATTTTTTTGTGGGGGGGAGGGAGGGGGGGGGGGGTTATATCTTGCACCTCCCTGGCTGTACTTGATCAATCTAGGCAGCTTGTTAATGGTTCCGGTGCGAGAGCTTCACGCGTTTATATAGGTATCTAGTATTATTGCATGCTATCTATAGATTTCTCGTACAAAGTGAATTGGACTTCTTAATATCATTTTGGTTCTTTACTGCATTTTATGGTGCAACGGACTGCTGTGAAGACTTGAGGTTTGTTTAATTGTGTAAGAGTGTTATAATGACTGCGGATTCTGACGTTTACCGCGAATGCAAGACTTTTGCAGTCACATTTTTCGGTTTCGTTTTTAAAACCCCGATTATTTGTTCTGTTTTCTACCTGCTCAGCAGTCACGTGAAACATTAATTTCACAGTATATTTCATGAAACATTAATTTAATAAGTAAGTAACTGCTTGTTCTCCACTATTTCTGTGTATTGAATAGCTGTAACCGCGTCGACAATTATTCTCAGTACCATCCTCTCAGACTTCTCGGTGTGCAATATCATTGGCAATGTCTGAACTGCTAGAGACATTCTTCTTTCTTTTAATTTATTGTCATACCCAGCATCAAACAGTGTCGTCTCCGTACTGAAAGTCGGCTGTATTCAAGTTCCCAAACCCTCTATGTCTTGCGCCCTCACAATGCATTCACGCAGGCTTATCCCAGTTAGTCGCATAGTGTGCCCACGCACAGGTAACGCCGACTTCCTCTTGAAATAGATTACACTCCGGTACAGAGGAAATTTTAACAACAGGAAAACCCAAAGTGTAGGGAAAGCTTTAATAACTTGCAATTACACTGACACACTGACACACGCACACACAGCCACACCCACTCTCTCACTCTCTCTCTCTCTCTCTCTCTCTCTCTCTCTCTCTCTCTCTCTCTCTCTCTCTCTCTCTCTCTCTCTCTCTCGGACAATCATTCATTAGCAAACAATAAGAAAACACTATTATTAATTCTCTTAGCATAGTTTTCTTCTTCTTCTTCTTCTTCTTCTTCTTCTTCTTCTTCTTCTTCTCTTCTCCTCCTCCTCCTCCTTCTCCTCCTCCTTCTTTGGCTCCCTATCCTTCAATGTGGCATAGGACCTCAACCAACAGACAATAATCCCTTAATATTTAGACATCCCATGCAGCTCTGACCAAGTCCTTCCCATTTGTTAAATTTCTATTTCTGCTGTACTCCTTCATTAGTTAATAGGTCTCCGTCTATTATGATTTTTTTTTTGTCCTGTGAGTTTCACACCCAGACTTGTTTGTAGCATATTGTTATAGTTTTCATAAAACATTTCTTATTGGCATATGCATTTATGAACTTTAATATATTTCACTTATGATACATGGAAATGCTTTGCGTTTTCGTACTATGAGGAATTATTGCTGTCACGTTTCTTTAGTGCTGTGCTTTTTTTTTAAAACTGCGAGATCATGTAAAGAAAGATGTCGTCACATAATAGGAACAAATCTTGAGTTCTTATGTAGCCTCTCTGCAAAAAAAAAAAATATGCATTTTGTGACAATAATATCTACTCTACTCCATCGAGCACGTAAAAATGATTTTTAAAAACGTGTTTCCACTCGCCATTTTGCAGTACTGACGCCATAACCTAGCTTTGACAACAGGGATTGTAGGCAGTATTAAGTCACAACCGACACTCCTCGAAGAGCACGACTTGAAAGCTAGAAATGAAGGCGCGACTGGGACGTTAGTGGCTAGGTTGAGGGTCTTTAGGCACAACTGGGACGGTAGTAGCTAGAAGTTATGGGCTGTAGTCACGACTTTGACGTTAGTAGCTAGACGTTATGGGCTTTAGACATGACTGGGACGTTAGTAGTTTAAGTGAGAGGCCGTAGGGACGACTAGGACGTTATTAGCTAGAAAGAAGGGGATGTAGGCATGGCTGGGACGTTAGTAGCTAAAATTGAGGAGCTGTAGGTACGACTGGAACGTTAGTAGCTAGAAGAAAGGGACTGCAGTCACGACTGGGACGTTAGTGGCTAGAAGTTATGGGCTGTAGTCACGACTGGGACGTTAGTAGCTAGAAGTTATGGGCTTTAGACATGACTGGGACGTTAGTAGTTGAAGTGAGAGGCCGTAAGGACGACTAGGACGTTATTAGCTAGAAAGAAGGGGATGTAGGCATGGCTGGGACGTTAGTAGCTAAAGGTGAGGGGCTGTAGGCACGACTATTACGTTCGTTAATTGAAATGTTGGTTTTACTAGAACTGTTTGGATTCTAGACTCGATTGAAACGATAGTAGTACGAATTTTATACGCGACTGGAACTATAATAGTATTGATTCTAGACTCGACTGGAACCCTAATTTTGTAGTTTCCAGATTCTACCGTAACATTAACAACGTGGATTAGGGACTCTTCTGAAACTCTTACGGTATTAATTCTTGACTTGACTGCAAATACAATGGCCCATTTCTGGGACGAAAATAAAAAAAATAAAAATCAATTGACCTGGACACCCAGGTTGACCCATCTTTAAATGGATACTGGAAAATGTTCTGGGAAGTAAAAGTGACCTTCGAGATATAGACCACATCACGTATTGTGCAGATCTATTTATAATATACAGAACTAAGACTATATACACAATGCACCTAGAGACGTGTGATTGGTCCTTTATATTGTTACTTTAGTGAACAAAGTATGAACATTAAACAATACTCTTGCACTTCTATATACTACATTGAACATTTAAAGCTCCCCCCCCCCCCCCAACCCACCCAACCCAATATCATTCCCCCTCCCCATTTTCCCAACCTGAGAAATACTACTTCGTCTAGTTAAAATCCGCATTCTTTTATACACATTGAATAACGTATTTACCTCTATTATTCACCCAAAGCAATGCGAAAGGGGAAGAGTCGGTTTATTTTCATCAACCTGTAAAAATTGCGTTTTCCTTGTTTAAGGCGAAGTGACATGGCAGAATCCTGTTGCTAGTCCCTCGTAATGTAAGGACTGATCTATAGAAGCGTCGGACCATTTCAACATTTCCTGAGATCGACTTGCCCCTTTAAGGCTACAATTACCAGGATTGACTTGCCCTGTATGAAGACAATCATCAGGATTGACTCTCGCGTTTAGTGCGACAATAACCAGGGTTGACTCGCGCTTATAGTGCGACAATAACGAGAATTGACTCACGTTTAGTGCGACAATAACCAGGATCCACTGTCGCATTTAGTGCGACAATAACCATGATTTACTTGCGCGTTTAGTGCGACAATTAGCAGGATTGACTTACGCTTCTCCTATGAACTTACATGGATCGACTGAGGTGTCTACTTCGACAGTTACATGGATCGATTTAAGTATATAGTTCGACATTTATAGGAATTGATTCACGCGTCCAGTTCGACAGTTACAATGACTGATTTAGGCGTCTAGTTCGACACTTATAAGGATTGACTTTCGTATGTAGTTCGATAGTCACAGTGATCTACTTGCACGCCTCATTCAACACTTACAGTGGTCGTCTTTAGTTAGACAATTAAATGGTCAGCTTTTGCATAGCGTTCGATAATTACAGTAATCGCTTCACACGTTTAATTAAACAGTTTTGATCGACTTAAGCGCCAATTTCAATAGCTACATGTATCGAAAGCTACATTGGGCGACATACGCGTCTAGTTCAAGTTACACTGGCCGAGGATCGCATGTAGTGCAACATTTACGGTGATCAACTTAGCATGTAATGCAAAAGTTTCAGCGACCTAATTTCTAAATGGCTACATGACGCCAAATCATGAAAATATGTACTGGCGTTTTCTCTGAATTTTTTAATTGTAAAAACTATTTTAAAACATGGACAATGAAAGATGACCACCACCTCATTAACGCCATGACCTAGTATAGTGGACAGTAGGCTACACTGGGCATCAACGTCTCTGCCTGTAGCACATAATAAATACTAGTATTGGATGATAGGATGTACTGTAAGGTCTGACTAGTTTAGTGGGTATTCACAATGGAATGCGACCGAGAATGCGAAAAGACGCCTAGATAGGCGATTGTTGACCTAGTAGTGTTTGCCTCAGTATGGCAGTTTTTGCTTTGTGAACAATGTACTAGATTAAAGGGAAAACTTGTGGCTGTTTAAAAGAAAACACACACACACACACACACACACATATACATATATGTGTGTGTGCGTGTGTGTGTGTGTGTGTGTGTGTGTTTGTCTGTGTATGTGCACATGTGTAGCCAGTCTCTACGACTGGCCAAGGCATTTTGGTAACTATATATATATATATATATATATATATATATATATATGACTTTGTTATAATATAAATATTTAACAGGATTTGCGAAATATATGTTTTTGGGGAGCAAGTATCAGGTATCTGCGTTGGGTGTGTTTCCTGTGTTCACATACACTTGCTATATGAAATATATATGTTGTTAATGCAAAGCTGTGTACAGAAACATATTCCGTCCTGTCAGAGCTGTTATGTTTTTCCTTCGTCAAATATAATGCAAGAGATTTGAATAAGCCGAATACAATTACAATATTCATGGACACACCTTGTTGTGTCATCTGTTGTTATCAAGGAACCCATGCTTCTAGTTCTGATCCATCCTTGCCGTTAAACGCTAAGGGAGAAGGGTGTGGATTACGCTTGCGTTCTAAGACAAGATGTGTTGCTTTTATTAATTGATTCGGTTGGAAACAAAAAGTAGGTTTAGACCAAATGTGGTACACAATCAAATGAACAAGTAATCAGATTGATAATGGTACTATTGGTGTTGGAACTCTTCGCTGGCTTCTGAGGATGGGGAAGGAGCGCTTATGGTAATGCCCCGAATGCTGTGATGTCGGTTCCTAAATTAATCAATCAATCAGTCAATCAATCAATCAATCAATCAATGAACAAGTAGTATAATGTAAAGTTTCGTTCATTGAGCGTTACAATGCCGAAGATACCACGAAACAAAACAAATAACATGCTAACCCTAGTATGGCAATACGTCGTCCATACTTTCTAAATGGGAGGTCACATTTGGCGATATGCTATATATACCCAAGCCTGACATTCAAAACAAAGTGTTGGAAGGAAAGTACCGTTTATCATTTTTCGTTTTACTCCAATCGTAAGCCTTTTTTGAGTAATGACAGTTGATAACATTTGGTTTCGCGTTTCTATATCTCTGTGGAATCTATTGTCCTTTGTAATTTCCTCTGTAAAACGTCTGCATAGATATTTGAACTCTCATACTTTATTTACTTGTCTCTGGATTTGTTTGTATATTTAGTGAGCTCAATCATTGAATAATAATTAGAAGTGCCAACACATCATTTTGTATTAGTTATGATGTTATGCTAGAAAGAATTTGGTCAAGACTAATACAGCAATCGCCTTTGTGATACCGGGGGCCATAAGTTTAGTTTAGTTTAGCTGACCGATCAACATCACACAGCACACGGGTGTAACCCATAAGTGCTCCGTTCTACTCCTAACTCAAGCCTGAGTGTGGAGAATCTCAGCTCAGTGCACGAACTCCGTAGCACCGGCGAGTATCCTGAAATACTTTGGGTAGATTTTTAACTCGAAATTTTGCCCGGGCAGCGCCCTTAGGCTACTCTTTTTCGATTTCCAAAGGATTTTTTACGTGCGCAACAATACACAAGGGCGTCCGATCTCACTACCCAGAGACCAGGGGAAATGTGTTACTAGAAGTCCACGTGACAAAATCCCGACCCTCACGGGGCTATAACTCAGTACCTCATGCACTCAAAGCGAAGCACCATACCTCGAGACTACTCAGTCGGGGACCATAAAAGAAGCAACGAATTGTAACACTATTGTCTACCAATCTTGTCGTAAGTGGCGATTAAGAAGAGTGGCGTGAAACAGGCAAAACCCGATCAATCATAGCATAGTCTACACAGAGCTTGGCTTGAGTTGGCTGAGGACATGTACTGCACTGAGACATGAAAGGCGGTATATGAACAGCATACAACATTCAAGCGGAATTAGCTGGCTTGAAGCTATGAAAATACAGCGAATAAAAGGACAAGAAAGAGCGCATTAGCTTTGCTGAAACACATTCACAAATAATGGAGGGCTAACGAGACTAGTTTTACTATGTTGTGTTAGCTGATGAACGTTTGTCACCTCGGCGTTCTTCTTTATGATTGGTATTCAGAAAATTGACAATTTCCAACTCTTGTTCATGCTTTAGACATACGTGTTATTTAACATGGCAGTTGCCATGGCATGCAGAGGCTACATTGTGCTTTTAATTATTTAACATCCATCATCATCATCATCATCATCATCATCATCATCATCATCATCATCATCATCATATAGTAAGTCTTTCGCAAACTATCGATGTCAACACTGACCGACGAAAGATTTCTCGATTCTTTGCCAGTGCTTATGCCTTACGTGCGAGGGGGATTTCAAATTAAAACCTGAAAAGTTTGTATTTTTTCGGGTGGGGGGGGGGGGGGGGGTGAATATATTCTGAAAAAGTAAAGACAAGATGTATAATTGTTGGATGTAGTCACCACTGCGTTCTTTGCAAATCCTCCAGTGCCGATAAAGAGCATGGATTCCTGTAGACAAAAATTATCTTGGTCGCGCGTGTAACAACTCATGCACCACCTGCTGTGCCGCTTCATCGGACAGAAAAGTCTTTCCTCCCAGTGACTCTTTGAGTTGTCCAAACAGATAGAAATCACTTGGAGCTAGGCCTGGCGAGTACACGGGATGTGGTACACAAAGAAAGTGGAGGTCTTCGATGGTTTCAACCATTGCAGTATTGGGTTGAGCATTGTCATGCCGGTGTTCGTGGCCAAAAGACTTGCGAACGCGGTTCGTGTGCCGCTTAACAAGCGTTCGAAACGCGGCCGCGACAGATTTGTGCTGCAAACCGTGTCGCGTTGTGTTATAACGTGTTGGTGTGGGAGCCGGTCGTTAAGAAAGTAATGGCAAACTACTGAATGTAAACACTTGTCCCAGTACGTCAACAGCAGCTGAAAAATGCTGATGTTGACTGCAACGTTCTGTAAGGGATATGCAACATAAACAAATGTCATGTTGCAAAATGACACCTCTACTCAGAAATCCACCTCGTTTGGATTTGATTGCGGGTCGAAAAAGATTCCTGAGAAGCTCTGCATGCGTATCACTGGTGACAGTTCTCCCTCTTGGCATTTAGTGCTCTAAAATAACCCCTGGTTCATCCCAAAAGAGAGTCAGCAAAGCTGTCCCCGCAGATGACTGCGTGCGAAACTTCTTTGGTTTCTGTGAGGAGGGATCTCGCCATTCCTTGTTCGTTCTATTCGTTTCCGGCTTGTGGTAGCAAACCCAGGTTGTATCTCCAGTAACAATTCTTGATAGTAAACCGTCACCTTCTGCTCCAAAGCACGGCAGAATTTCTTTACAAGTATTAATGCGTCTTTCTTTAAATTCCGGAATAAGCTGCCGTGGCACCCACCTTGCAGACACGTTGCGGTACTGTAGCACATCATGGATGATGTGGTAACCTTAACCTTAACTACTGTCAAGATGTACGGCAATGTCACATAGTCTATCGACGATTTTCCTGTACGAGGCCGTCAACTGCTGCAATCAACTCTGGGGTCACTACTCGGTGTCCCTAACCCGGTGGTGAACAGTCTGTCACATAAGTCACGCCATTTTAAAACTTCCTACTCTTTTCAGACACTTGCTGCACTGACAGGCATGCATCAATGTACTGGACCTTCATTCTACGATGAATTATATAGGTTTCACCCCTTCACTGATCAAAACACGGATAACAGAACGGTGCTCCTCTTTGATGTATGTCAAAAGTTTGGAGGCCATGTTTAAACTGTCCTTATAATGTCATTGAGTTCGTCTGCACCGTGATGGCTCGTGCTTACTACTCTTGACATCCTTAGCGTAATTTCTATCACACTTTTAAGGTTTTCATATGAATCCCCTACGTTTTTTCATACCTTCGGTGTAACGTGCCCATCTTCGTGTTCATTGACCACTACCTCTTCTTCCAGGAAACGTATCCTCCATCACTGTTGTTTCAAACCAGTGTAACGTTTCATATAATCAAAGTATTTCAGTTTCCGAAAGGTGACGCCGTCTTCTGAGTTTACCATCCAATAGATGCCCTGTGAGGAAAGAGAACCAATGTCTCCTAACAGAAAAGACCAGAATCATAACCACTCGTCCGCCAACTCCGAGAATAACCACCAATGACAATGCCTCACCTCATAATTATGTTGCTACAAGCGTCACACATTTCGCAGGAGTGTGCATGTATGTAGCAATATAAGTTGAAAATGGCGTTTCCCGGAATGCAAGCTAGCGGAAGCTGAAATAAATCATCAGTGGCAGTAATGCGGATATTACAATTAATTTAACGGATAACTTATCTGATAAGGCAACATAACTTGATTATCTAGATTAGAATGGGATCATGTAAGTAAAATGGGATATCTGCTTGTATTAAACACGTATACTAAAGGTCAGTGTCTTTTTGTTGCCCCGTTGTTTACTGGGCAGTTTTCGTTCTTCAGGCGACATGATGGGGCTTTACTACATGTGTCTCTAGACCTAGTAATCCTGTTCTAGTGGTTAATACACAGGCGTACTACTTACTTATTCGTGAAAATGTTAACAATGTGATAATGAAGTTTCATACTTCGAGAAAACGGGAGATATCCACACTAAAGTACAGTATTCAAGGATAACGACTCTCGCGTTTCTTGATTGGCAAGGACAGATGATAGCTATTTTTCGCCTTACGACAGAGATAGGCTGAATAACATCATGCATGGACTGTCTCTCTGCTTCACCATTATGCACGTCTGGACTAACCAATCAAAATGCGTGGAATGTCTTTTTACATCGGAGTTCAGAGACATATACTGGTCCTCTAAACCCCATTACATTCCAAGCTGTATGAAACTAAATACCTCACTACCAAACCACACAGTAACAGATGTATGCCAAAATCATTGGAAAAAAATAAGATTACTACTGGGACAACAATTATCAGAAGACTAGATGGATTTTAGACCAAACAGAACCTGCACAGTCGCAATATTCACACATAGACAACTGACAGAAAAAAGCAATTGAACATAAGACCTGTAAAGTCACATTTATGGATCAGGATAATACTTTTGACAGAGTTGAGAGGCATATACTATTGGATTGTGTAAGTAAATACTGAATTAGCAAACGTCTAATTAGTGTTTGCGAAAGTTATATAATTACAGCAAAAGTCTCGTAAGAACAAAGGCATGAGCATCAAAACCTTTTGAATTAAATTCTGGTGTACGACAAGGCTGTGTGCTCTTTTCTCTCTCTCTCTCTCTCTCTCTCTCTCTCTCTCTCTCTCTCTCTCTCTCTCTCTCTCTCTCTCTCTCTCTCTCTCTCCTCTAACTTTTATAACATATATTGACAAGATATGCCGATAAGCAGAGAGTGAAGAAGAAGATAACATTTCAGAATTATTATTTGCGGACGACAAAGTGTTAATAGCAGAAGATGAAGAGGGCCTTCAGAACCGTCTAAATAAAGTCAATTCCACGTGTAAGAAATGTAACGTGAAAATAAGCATTGAAAGAAAGAGACAATAGTCATAGGCAGACAGTCAGAAACACTGTCAATAAAAATAAAGAATTCGGGAAAAATAAAACCAAGCGAATATATATCTAGGGTCAATTTTCACTTCCAATGGGGGAATAGATAGAGAAATTAACACACGTTGCGCAAAGGAAAGCGGGGGCTGAGTGGTCTCGAGGTCTGGTGTCCGCCTCGAGTTCTGGAGGTCCCGGGTTCGAATCCCGGAGAGGGCCGGGATTTTTTCACGTGGACTTCTAGTAACAAAAATGTACTCTGGTCTCTGGGTGGTGAGATCGGACTCTCGTGTGTATTGTTGCGCACGTAAAAAAAAATCCCTTGGCAGTTGGAAATCGAAAAAGAGTAGCCTAAATTTCGAGTTAAAAGTCTACCCAAAGTATTTCAGGTGCTGCGGAGTTCGTGCAGTGAGCTGAGATTCTCCTGATTCAGGCTTGAGTTAGGAGTATAACGGATCACTTATGGGTTACACCCGTGTGCCGTGATGTTGTTTCGTCGACTAAACTATTGCAGTGCAAAAGAAAATCTTGTTCTGGAATAACTAGCGCCACTTCTGTCGCATATAAATGTACTTATAAGTAATAAAGCAATTCTTAGGGAAACTATTTTTGGCCGACACTACGCTATCAAAGTCAAACATGGATACTTACTGCAACTAATGAGCACACAATCATAACAAAAAAGAAGAGATGCATAAAAGAGGTGAGTGAGTAACCGTGAGCGATAGAATCAGGAAGGAGGAAATAAGAAGACGGCTAGGTCTGAAACCAACCATGCACTTCAATAAAGAAGACACATTAAACGGCTATGCCACTCATTAGACCACTGGAACCATGTGTCACAGTGAATCACATTGAAGAACTATAATGGATACAGAACAAGGGAAGACCACGTAACAGATGGAGTGATAGTATCAAGAACAACCTTAGAGAAATGAATAAGATTTTACAAAGAGCATTAGGAAGAGCACTTACAAACACATAACTGATTTTATATGCCCCACCAACACTTCACTGAGATAAATGGAGAAGGGGAAGAAGAAGAATATGAAGAACATGAAACTAAAGACTAACTTCCAAAAACGGTCCAATTCATCAAGGAAATCCAGCTGTCTGTTTGATAACCAGAGAAGCGATCGCGAGAAGGAAAAGAAAACGAAGTTTTACTCATTGGGCTAGCTTTCGATCCTCAGATAGTGTAGGTTTCATTTCCAGCCATAGTTGCTCTGGAGTCTACCAATTCTCTTAAAACAGGAATAATGGGCATCGAGAAATGGAGATAATCACTTCACAAACATATGCGTAGTCTAGTGCAAGGGAAGGATAGTTACTTCAAACGCCCATGCCATTATCTGCTAAGATATACCCTTAACCTACATTTTAAAAGTCATAGTTTGCTGAAGTAAATTTGTCTACGCTAACCTCTCTCACCCAACTCTAATCTGTAACACAATAAACATTCCAACAAAACTCGGCCATGGCGTTTAAAACTCATCACTTTAATGCTGCCTAGATTTTGGCATTACAAATTAAAAGAAATTCCATTTCACTAATTAATTTGTTTGTTTGTTTGTTGGTTTATATTCGCTATCATCATCATCATCATCATCATCACCATCATCATCATCATCATCATCATCATCTTTTTCCACTTCTGCCGTCAAACGTCGTGGGGAGGGATAATTTGCGCTCCAACGTCTTGTGGGCGGCACTGGATAGTGTCATTCCGTGTGAGGGTACAATGTCTTTGATGTCAATTCATTTTCATCTTGGACATCCTCTTCGTCTCGTCGCAGATGATATTTGATGAAAAGATCAGTGATGGTAGTTGTTGGTGTTGCATTCTAACGACATGGCCAAACCACTTGTTCTTCTGTCTTTCAATAAATTTGGCACAAGGTGTTGATCCCAGTGTCTGTCTGATAACAGGATTTCTTACTCGGTCTCGGATTTTTAAGTTGCCAGCTCTCCTCAGGCATCTCATCTCGCAGGTGTTGATTTTGCGAAAGTGTGATATGGATAAAGTCCAGGTTTGAGATTCGTAGCATAGGGTTGGTGTGAATATGCTGTTTATGTGTCATTGTGCTATAAACATGAAAAATAATTTTGAAGTAAAATACATATTCTAATCACATAAACATCAAAAATGATTTAAATTCTGTTAACAATAGACATACCTATAACCTGTTGTATGACATACGATCTTAAAACATGGATTGTTGAGAACACATTCCTCCTTTTCTTCTAATAATCCGTGTCGTATAGCGTTGTTTATCATGTCTATCCACAGCCTCCAGTCTCGTGTACTGCCGATCATTTCTGATACCGATGTTCCTCCGTGCCATAGTGCCAAACAAACTTCTATCTCTGGTCTCTCCCTGACTCACCTTCCCGCATACTTTCCCATTGTCACGACGTATTTCCGTTGTCACCTTCTTATGAATATATTCTAAACACAGTTATTTATTAGACCAATCATCATTATAATCATCGTCGTGTATTCTTACCTCTGACAGATGTCCTTCAGTTCACGAAGACGACCCACACATGAAACTAACCGAGATCTCGTTCGACCGTCTTCGGTCGGCTACAGTGACCGAACTCTTTGATATCTCAGAGAATGCTGGGATTCAAGACGATGAACACCTCAGTGAATCTGAGGATCTCAGAGAGAGGCTCATTCTCATGAAGAGGAAGCTGGAAGGTAGCAGCCACAAATGGAAGGTAATTTGTGAAAACCGTAATAGACTTGTTTGTTTGTCTGTCTATCTATATATCGGCCGGCCGGTCGGCCAGTAAGGTCGGTCGGTCGGTCGGTGTCGGTCAGTGGGTCGATCGGTCGGTCGATCGCTCCATCTATTCAAAGTGGAGGGGGAGGGAATTTCCATGGCTGGGTGATCAAGCAGTATTCCTTGGGCCCCATAGGTCTTGGATGTTTTGTTTGTTTTTAATTTTTCTTCAGAAATCCGTCATTTAGTTCATAATTACATATTTGTGTGCGGAGACTCATTGGAGTCTTCGATGCAGCAACAATGAACAAGCTCTGTGTGACACTGTCGTCACTCGCAAGTCACTCTGTGCAGAGAAGCCAAGTGATATGTGATAAAACTCGGTGCAATGAAATTGATTATCTTGCCTTTATCCATCTACCTCTCTATCCACCCATTCATTTATTCATACATCCATACTATCCACCATTCGTAAGCAATACTGTATACATGTATACCATTTTCTTTGCGTTCACTCTCTTTGAATTCAAGCGTAATCCATAAACGTGCTACAACGTCTAGTGTAGTAGACTGATTTTTGCGTGTGACTCGCTTTCCTATTACCAGTGTCAGCTCCTCATCAGGCGAGCCCACTCCTACTTCAGAGGTACTTTTAATTTACTTCCCCAAGTCAAGGACGAAAAGTCAAGATGTTATGCCAATTGATGTATAACATTGATAAGACACTCATGAAACTATACCGGAAAGTACTTTTTCTGACGATGAAGTACCAGCACCAGCCATGATTCTTCATAAGATGTTTATTACTGTTTATGGCTTCTCACTGTTCGGTACTAAAGTATGTGTACATGACTAAATGCACTTCTCTATTGTGGAACTGAACATATTGATTGACCTTCTGTCCTGGATGGGTAGCCGTTGGTTTGGTCTTTTGAGGGAAGCGTTGGGCCAGCCTTGATCCAGAAATCAAGATAGCATTTATTTGTGTCACACATTTAAGAACGTAAAATGTTATTTTCAGCGCTTGTGCTTTGTCATGTTTGCGGGATAGTGTATTTTGGGAATCTGAAATAAGGTAGAGTGTAAACACAAAATAATAACAAGAACAAGAGGATTACAATTAAAGAATAAAGCCCATCTTTGAAGAATTATTAGAAATATGACATGTTTTTTTTTTTGTCCATAAAAGACAACTTGACAATACTGAATAACAGTTTTCTGTTACTCCTAATACTTGGTATATTGTAATGGTACTTTTCTTTTGCTGTTCCTTCATGGTTCAATTTATGAATTATGGCGCTTTGTTCACCCATTTGTGGGTTACGGATGCAATTCGTAATCCCACATACCGCGTTCGAAACACAGCTGCGGGCGATTTGGCAGCAGTCCGCCTTGCGTTAGTTGTCATACAATGGTATGAGTGCCGATCGTTCAGAAAACAATGGCAAACTACTGAACGTAAACGACCCAATAAATCACAAACTGCCAAACAATGCTGGGGTTACTGCGACATCTTGTAATGGATATGCGACAAACTAACTGTTTTCAGCGCGCCACGAATTGACAGAAATTAAATCATCTTTAACCGATATCCCGCCTGTCTCGCGATACACAGTTCTTGCGTTTATCTTCGCACTTCCTCATTCGGTTCACGGGTGCAATTTTCTGTTTAAAGTAGAGACCCCGGGGAGGGGGGGGGGGGGGAGATTAGCAGCTGGGGCTAAGTCGTTCATGCTCTATGCGACCATTTCGGTGGGCCGCTCTGCGGAAAGTTGATCAAACCTTATGGGATAAAATACGGTGCAATGAAATCGTCTCTCCTGCTTTTAAGCTCGTGTAATACATATGTCCTGTGGCAGAAGGGAGAAACTACTGAAATAATTGAAATGTATGTGAACAAATATAATTTATGTATTGATTTTGGTCCAGTAATTTGACATTGCATTTTAATGTTATCCTAAATTTCGGGAATTCTTAAGTTCTACTGGGTATATAAAGCAGAAAGAAATGAGAAAAGAGTTTGAAAGTAGACAGTCATTTCACATGATCTTTTCTATATTTGCAGAATTTGTTCAGATACACGCATCAGGAAACTAAAGTGAAAATTGAATCGCTTGTTCAACTGATGAAGACGGTCGAGAAAACGTTCCAGACAATCCCTACAGAGTCCCTTTCTGAGATACTCAGACAAGAAGGCCATCTTAAGTGCCAGAATTTGCTGAAAGAAATTTCTACACGAGTGAAAAATCTGACAGAAAGAAGAAGTTTGGTAGTTGTTGCAGGTATGCACCTATTTTGCGCTTTTTTCAGAACTTATATTGTAAGTTTCTTTTTCAGCTTTTCAAGCACTTTATCATCATTTATATTAGCTAACGCCTTTACTTTTCATCCGCATTTATCAGTTGTGGCTGTTTCCAATCGTACTGTACAGTCTATTTCTGTGATCAAAGAACGGCCATCCTCTCAAATCGTGAACCAGGATTGCCCTTGTATATGGGCATGGCACACAGTGATGGCGAGGATGATGATTGCTAGTTATATCTGTATGTCTTTATGTGCCTGTTTTTGCTCTTCTGCTTGTCATCATGTCTTCTTTTATATTGCCTCGACCTCCAATCCCATTTGTTCACATCCATTTTGTTGGTATGTAATCATTATTTAACCAAGTGGATAATTTTAAATACCTTGGGACAATTATAATACCAGAGACAAAGATTAAGAAGAGAATAATGCAAGCAAAAGATGCATTATAAAAAATGAACTGTATCTTATCAAATCAGTTACTATCATTGAATGTAAGAAAGAGAGTGCTGAAATGCTTTACAGAAACTGCTTTGTTTTGTATGGCAGTGAATCTTAAAATGTGAATGAACAAATTAGGAAGAACTTGGAAGCAACACAGATGTAGTTCCTGAGACGAATATTGTGAATTCCTAGGACTGCCAGAGTAAATAGCAACGACTGTTTGAATTATACTAATGAAACTAGAACATCAAATACAAGAATAAGAATTAGACAAACAGCTTCTTTGGTCGTGTGATGAGAAGAGAGGCATTGGAGAACATAGGGAAGAATATAAAGATCAAGGGACAGACCAAGAGAAATGATGTTGGATGAATTGAGAAGGTGGCATGGAGGAATATCATTAGCAGAGTTGATCCAGAAAACTAAGACCAAGATCTGTGGAGAGACTATGAACGCTTATCCCAGCTGGAAAGGCGCTTGATGATGATGAATCATGCCTACTTTTTGCTTACGGCTTATTCCCATTCTATGTTGCCGTCAAGATTACATTGTCCCTGCTATTCTTAACTCGCTAAATTTCACATGTATATCCTCAAGCCAAAATTATTTAATTACGATCTCTTTTCTTATATTTTCTCCAGTTTATTTTTGTCTCTTTATTTTTTTTCATTCTTTAGATGTGTCCCAAGTCATTTACTATACACACATCTCTCTCTCTCTCTCTCTCTCTCTCTCTCTCTCTCTCTCTCTCTCTCTCTCTCTCTCTCTCTCTCTCTCTCTATTTCTCTCTCTCTCTCTTTAATCTTATCTTATGACTTGACTTATATCTCCCAGACTATAGTATATATTTAATATTAAACATAGTTTATTTATTAGCTGAAGTTTATCAACAGGAGAAACCAATGGAGGAAAGAGCACATTTCTGAATCTGCTTCTCGGAGAAGACATCCTGCCGACTGATGTGCTACACTGTACGTTTACAATATGCAAGATTGCTTACTCAGAAATATACAGGTAATTTGATATCTATTTCTTAACCCTTCTATAACAGTAAACGTAAATTAAAGAACAACCGGGGGTCGGGGCTCGTTATTGTAAGAAATCAGCGATGACACAGACACGGGGACGAGGGTTCGATGCCAGCTCTCTGGTGAGGGGAAGACTAGCCATATATTTCTCCCTACACATTGTAATGACCCTACCACTTCACATTCTCATAGCAGATTCCTGCAATGAGAACTATTTTTCTTTAGTCTTTTTACAATTCCAATTTTCCAATTCAATACTTCTGGGTTATATTTAGGACATATATATTATGTCGTATATACTTAAGTATTCAGTTTTGTATATTATTGTATAGAGATAAACTTATTTTTTATAATGTGTGCGTAATGAAGCTCTGCCTATCGTATAGTTGTGACAGACAGACAGACAGACAGACAGACAGACAGACAGACAGACAGACAGACAGACAGGCAGGCAGGTAGGCAGGCAGGAAAATAGTTGGTTAGTTAGACAGACAGGTAGATAGATGAAAGGGGGAGAGAGAGAGAGAGAGAGAGAGAGAGAGAGAGAGAGAGAGAGAGAGAGAGGGGGGGGGGGGGAGAGAATTGTTTTAGCGGTGAAAGGAGCAACAGATCAAGAGTCGGTGATTAGTCTACACTGGATGGGTTAAATGCTGTAGACTGTACTCTAAGAGTCTACTAAATCAGATCTCTCCAGGCCAAAATATCATCAGTCATATAGTGTAAGGTTTTATACTTTCATTGTGGGCTGTGTTGGCAAAGTTGTTAAGTCATTTGCTTTCTAAGAAAACGAATCCCATTCCTCTATTTGACCTAGCAGTGTTGCTGTCGAGTTGATCTCATAATGTAGAAGGTCCTCTGCAGAACGTCGCTCTCATTACGGATGGTCGAAAATCCAAACACCCCCACCCCCAATCTCTGGTCATTTCTCCATGTCTAGAGCACCCTCAGGCCAACGTGTCTGCAATGCCTCATGTCCATATTCGTCCTGGTTGACACTGCCTCTTCTACCAGAAACAATATCTTCATCACATCAAGTTTATCCTAGTGTCTTCGTTTACATTATTTCAGGATTCATTTCTATACAGCAGAAAAGATTAGACATAACATTTCAGTACTGTCTTTCTGGCATTCAATGACTGCGATTTTTGACATATGATACATTCATCTTCTCAAATGCAGCTTTTAGCTTGACGTATTCTTATTTTAATCCCTGTCAAGCATCATTCATCCGAGGAGATAATAGCTCCTAAATTTTTGAATTTAGTGACTTGGTTTAGCATTTTTCCTTCTTGTAATATCACATTTTGATAGTATCTTATTCTTTGCTAGTCCTTGTATTGGTACACGCTTATTTGTTACAGTATTAAGACACTGGACTATGACGGCGTTGAGGAATACTTCCCCTGTTCTTCACTTGGGGAAGTGAAAGCGGTCCTCAAAAATACGCTGACCCAGCAAGAAATGAAAGAGCGAGAAGTTGAATCCTCAGTTAAAGAAATTACCATTGGCATGCCAGCAGATATTCTCAAGGTACACTTTCTTATTTAGTTGTTACGTTTCTAACACAGATATTGCAGTAAGTCAAGTAAGTAAAGGACCATTTGTGAAACCTTGGGGCGACATGTGTATTTGTTGCTAGTTTCATCTATTTACAGACCAATCGACAATCGATGGGTGGTGTGATCGAAGTCACTTTGATCGGCTTTATTTGCAATATTTCCTGCTACCTTGTATTTTAGGTTTTATCGACCTGGGAGTTACTGCTGCTGCTAAAGTTATTGCGTTTAAAAAACATGTTGATAATTATCATCAATATTACCATCATCATTATGGACATCATCAGCATCGGACGTCGGCATCATTAGTATTATCTGTGTCGACGTCATCATAATCATCATCATCATCATCATCATCATCATCATCATCATCATTATCATCACATGCCATTCCAGGGTATAAATGTCCTCAACATTGTTCTGATGATATGTATTATTCATGTTATTCATGAATGATGTTTAGATGAAAATGTTGATTAGAATAATTGACTTTAGGTTAACATATACTTGAATATTGGCCTTTCCTTACAAACGCATGGGAAGATCAACACCAGTTTCTGGCCTCCATTTCAAACGCATGGAAAGGTATATTCCAAACATTGGTCTCTCATTACAAGTGCATGGACGACAGATACCAAATACTGGCCTTCTGTATAAATGCATACAACGATCGGCACTAAATACTAACCTCCCGTCACAAACTCTTAGATAGATCTACTCCAATTACTAGCCTCCCATTATAAACGTATGGAAAGCACGATCCTACATACTGACCTTCCACAAGAAACGTTTGGAAAGTAAGACCCAAAATTCTGACCTTCCATTACAAAAGTTTGGAAAACACGACCCCAATATACTGATCTCCAAAAACAAACATATGGAAAGCAAGGCCCCAAATACTGACAATCCTTTACAAACACATGGAAAGATCTACTAGATACTGGCTTTATCAATACAAACGCACGGAAAGGCCAACCCCAAATAATAGCATACCATCCTATAAGTGTTCAATAATTAAACGCTCCTCCAGTCAAATATTGGCACTGAGAACATTCACATTCTGAGACAGAACTATACATTTTCTACAAATATAATGATCACTATAGCCAGTAGTTGACCATTGTTGGTATCTTCTAGCAACTATTAATTTTTACTAAATCTTTTTACAATTTCTACTAAAAATTCCTGAAGAGGCAGGAAAATATCAAAACAACTGGAGAAATCAGCAGTAGAGGAGACAGAGAGAGAGAGAGACACAGAGAAATGAGGATGACCTGGTACTGTGGTATGTTGGAATATTATAAACAGAATTGATCCAGAGCACAAAGGACCGAGATATTCAGAGATGTATGAACGCCCAGGCCATGCATAATACTGTGGCTCAAAATGCAATCAATTTCCAACCACTTCAACACTGAACTTAACACAGTCAAGCATAAAGGTGCTGAAACATTTTCAGAAGTGTATAGGAGGGAAAAATAGCGAGGGAGCGAGATGTCGCCCTGCCATATTATTATATAACCTAGCATGTGTGAAGGCCAGCAGTTCATACAAATGATTGCAGTGTTTGTCATATGAAAACTTATACATATCAGTTTGCAGTATATGTCTATGTATACAATATAGCAACTGTTATTACTATTATTAGAAACATACTTTTGCATGTCATTGTAGAGTGGAGTCATTCTTGTTGATACGCCGGGTATTGGAGAAAACGAAGTCATGGACGATGTAACTATGAACTTTATCAAGTCATCACACATCTCCGCATTTATCTACATCATCAAGTCAGACACTGCAGGAGGCATACAGGAAGACAGAGTAAGTTATAGTTTCATAGAACAATATCAATGTCATTCTTTCAGAAAGAATAGTTGACTCACATGTTATTTAGAGTTGTCGCTTCGTTAGTGATGCCATTCATACCTATAAGATACGGAAAAGAAAGAAAGACAACTGGAGGGGGCGTGCTTTCTGAGAAATCAACGTCTCCATTTCAGTTGTCTCGTCTGTTTACTATAGCATAATGGTATGCTGACGTGTTGCAATATTTTATTGATGTATTAATGAACTAAACATTAAATTGCATATGAGAATGAAGAACAAGCATACCGTGGTAGGCGTTGTTTATACTTTGGAGCTAGTTAAACATAAAACTCGCTTAGTGAATGGGGATGATCGAGGTGGGAAGAGCAATGGATACGCCAAACGAGATGCTGGAGGAACAGATGACTCTAAGGAAAACTGGAAACCTGCTTCCTTGTCCAGAGAATTGGAGATGGGGGTAAAGCTGGGAGCCACCAGACATGAACATTTTGTCAAGAGCACAAGATATTTGATTAATCAACGCATAACTGGCGCTATGAGTCGATGAACGCTGACGGAGATGTTAAGAGTTAAGGGGGAGATCGGTGCATGTACTGGCACTTGTCCGACAGTGTGATAATGACCATTGTCACTAATCACTAAAGCCATCGGCACTCAATTGCTGATATGGTTAACATCACCCCGCCTTTACTTTCTAGGAAATATCCTGGTGCCTATTTTAGACTGGGTCATCATGGGGTGCCCTTTTCAAGGAAAACATTTCCCACCTAGAAGGGCAATCAAGTACATAACCACTGGGCCGGCAGGCAAAGCTCCCAGATACTGCCATAGGGTATGAACTGTTAATCCCTCACATATTCTATGTCACAAAATAAGGAAATGGAGGTCACTTCTCTTTCTCACCAGAGTTTCTTCCCATTACATACAGTTCTAAACATTATCTTGTAAGAGGCTGGGTCGACTCCAAAGCTGTAGTCTCGTAAAAATACGAATCCTACCCCAGATAGGGATTAAACCTGGACACATGTCTTGCTAAATAAGTGTACTAACCAGTCTGCCACTATCATCTATTAAAAGTGAAGAGTAATGATTACCTCTTCATGTCACGAGGATCATTGGGTCTATGATGCTAACCCCATATTGTTATACCACTTGGCACTTGATGGGTTACGTGGTCAGTATCACGCTGGCTGCATTTATTTCCCATAACATTTCCTGGCACCCATTTTAAGCAGGGTCGACCTGGAAGCCCACAGTATTAATAAAATATTCCTTACCTCAAAGGGAATTTGAACACATAATCACAAGGTGAGTAAACAAGCAAGGTTGTTACTGGGCCAACATGGTTCCCTTCCTGTTCATTTCTACTTTCCAAGACATGTCATAGTACCTATTTAAAATGGAGCTGAGGTCAATGTTAAAAATGTGAATCCACTACAACAATAAATGCATTTCATATCTTTATTGTCCCTATTTATACATATTCTATGTAATGTTCACCCAGCAATTACACAATTGCTGTAGTTTATACTGAAGTTAGTAATTTTATAATGTATTATTACTTCTTTCAGCTTCTTAGTTTTCTGCGAGCCATTAAAGAACAGTATTCATCAAACACAATGGTAGAAGCATTTGACCCCCGAGCAGCCATGTTTGTGTGTAACCGCTGGGACAACATTGAGGAGCAGCACAGAGAGAAAGTGAAACAGAGTGCCCTAAGCAAGCTTGATTACGTTTGGCCAGGATTTGATCCTTCACAAACACATTTTTTTTCGACCAAGAACACAATGAAGCATTTGCCAGTTGGTAAGCAACATCATTGTATGAAGCTGTATATACTTTATTTTATTATTAACTCACTGAGTGTTTAATTATTGAAGAATCTGAACAGAATTATATATTGAGTTTGTAAAATTTACATCTGGATGATTTACTTAGGTGCTTTGCTTTAGTTAAACCGGCTCCGTGATAAAGGGGTTATAGACGCAGTTTGTAATCCTGTATACTGCGTTAAAAACACAGCTGTGGACGATTTGACAGCAGACCATCTTACGTAGACTTTTCATGAAATGGTATGGGTGCCAGTCATTTAGAAAGCAATGAAAAACTACTGAAAGTAAACTTGCCTAGGAATCACGAATAGCCAAAAAATGTGGGAATCGACTGCTACGTCATGTAAAGCATAAGCAACTAAGTTTTAACCATACATCATTGTACTTAAAAATTATCAGATCTTGAATATAACAATAGAAGAACTAAGGGTTTATCAAGGAAATTGTTCCTTGAATATTGACTCAAAGTGGTATTCCCATTTCAATACAACTGAATGTTTTCACTTCATGCACTCTACTGGTGTCTCATTATTTGTATACTATTTTAAACAGGTACATTGATCTTAATCATTGCAATATATGATCAATTTTATTATTTCAAATTAATAAATAGCAGGTTGCACCAATAAATAAATGAAAGCCAATCTTACAAAAAGTAACAATCTCTTCTGATAAGCCAAAACACTATAATGTGACTATTGAACTTGTAATGATGACATGGAAGAATTGTGTAAGTTGTTAACATTCATGCAATTCATGTTACATTTTTGAGTTCAGTAGAATCATTCTCATCATTAGCATTAACTCTGGGTAAATAAGTATCTGGGGCAGACGGAGTAAAGACAACTGAAAGCAATGTGACACCTTATAAGAAATAATTTAAAAATGAGTTAACAAAGAAGCAAACATTATATTTTGTTGTGTGTTTGATATCATTCTACAGTTACAGTCTGTAACATTCTTAAATTTTTAGTAAATATGTTGTAAATAAGTTTACATGATGGCCAGGACTAAGAAACAAATAATATCAGAGTTTGAGTGACAACATGGAGGATAACAAGGAGACAAATAAAGAGGTACTCAAACATCTGGGGTTAATAACAACAACAAATAGGAAAAGTGACACACAAATAGCATGCAGAATAATTCAAGTAAAGGCAGCACTAAATAAAATAAAGAACATTTGGTCTAACAATGACCTGTCCATGGATGGAAGTCAGAAACCATATGTTAGGATGTTACATATTTACATATTAACTACATCTGTGTCTCTCTCTCTCTCTCTCTCTCTCTCTCTCTCTCTCTCTCTCTGTCTGTGTGTGTGTGTGTGTGTGTGTGTGTGTGCGTGCGTGTGCGCGAGGTGGGTGGTTGGGTGCGTGCATGCATGTGTGAAGTTATTTAGTTGCATATCCTTTACAGGACATCACAGTCAACCCCAGCTTTGTTTTTTTGCTGTTTGTGATTTCTTGGCAGTTTTATGTCCAGTAGTTTGCCATTGATTTCTGAACGACCAACATTCATACCATTTTATTTTTTTTTTTTAAAACAACGCAAGGAGAATTGCTGCCAAATTGACCACACCTGTGTTTCAAACACAGTATGCAGGATTACAAATTGCGTCCATAAGCCCTTCGCCACAGAGCCGGTGTGTGGAGGGGGGCACTAAACAACAGATTAGAAAAAAGCCAGGGCCACAGAACTACAGATCCACTAATTCCAGAGCCACAGTCTGAGTTAATGAAGGCTGAATATTCCATGGATGAATAAGGAGACCAATATCCACATACTTCAAGAGGCAAATTGACAAAGAAGATGTCTACCTATGTTAAGGCAAGACATTGTTATTGTTTGACTCATCATGAGACAAAAAGGTCCGGAGTGTGTCTGATGAGAAGGTCAAGTGGTATTAAAGACAGAGGTCAGCAGGGGTAGAACATGTTGGATGAGCTTGCAGTGGCATAGAAGAAGTTAAATCATCTGGGTATCAGAAACTTAAAGGTCAGAAGGTTGTGGAGGAACATGATTGCATGCACCACATGGCATGGCACATGTTGAGGACATCCATTACAACATGTTACAACTAATAGATATATATGTGTTCTATTACAGATCCAGAATTTGTAACAGACAGTTTGATGGAGTTAATGAAAGGGCTGAAATGTCTCTTTGACAGAGCTAGTTACAATGCCATAAAACATCAGTATATGTAAGTAGCTCATTTCTATTTGAAGTTACATTTGTACAGAAAATAACAGTTTATTCAATTGATCTTTAATTACATTAGGTACAGATGAAAGGAGTATGATGTTCTTATTGACCTGTTATATATGTAACCAGCATCTGGTATTTCTTGCCATAAATTGAATGTGGATTTCTTCTGTCAAACATAATGGTCTAAATACAATGTTCTTGCTTTGTTTCAATGCTGTTGTTTAAATGTCATAGTCTCGGTACTTGTTAATATAATTATGCAAAATGAGATATATCAACAATTTGCCAGATTAAACAGGAATACATTCACACTGAGCAAACAATTCCTTCTGTCCTATAGCATATTGTATCATCGGTAAAGCAATGTAATTATTTAAAATGTATCATAGTAATGTGAATATACAGCACAATAATGTAAATAGACATTGCACATTAATGTAAATAACCATTGTTTGCAGCTGGTTGAAGTACATGCTACAGCCTGCATCCCATCACCTGAAATCCATGATCACACACTGTATTATGTCCAATGAGGAACTAGAAGAATATTTTAGAAGTGTAGCGGAGAAACAGAACAAGCTTATGGTTTCATCTGCAGAAAGTTCCAGAAACTTGCAAGTAAGCAACATTTAAAGATTGATTATTATGTTGTATGACAACAACAAGTTTAAGTCATTTTTGGTGACTATATTATAAGTTATAAAACTATTAGGTGTTTTTTATTTGAACACATTTTGTTTGCTTTAATTTGACACACCTTTTAAAAAGAAGTTCATTTCTTTTGACTTGCTTGCTATACCTTGTTAGTTATTTATGACAGCTAATGTAATTAATGTAATTCTAATTATATCTCTATTTGAACATTATTTTTACTACTGTTTGATATTTCAGAATGAGTTAAATAAAATGTCATGGGAGTTAAGAGCATTAATATCCGGACATCTGAATTTCGACTCGATCAGTCCACGAGCAGAGCTTCACGACTGTGAAGAAATCATCAGCAAATGTTCTAGTGAAAACTTTTTTGTCAACCAGTAAGTCTAAATTATTGTAGTTTATTAATATAGATTACATGAAGACAGTAACTCCTAAATGAAACATTACCTTTGATCAAATTGTGATTGTCTTTTTTCATTGTTCAGTCTGTCTGCAAAGGTTGCTGATAGAGAATTGTAATATTAAATACATTTCCCTTTTGCTGTTGTTTGTTCTCAGCTGCATTTTCTCACATCAGTTGGTCTCTTAGATATTGTTGTTGTTAGTGTTCAAAATAATTACTTAGATATTGTAATATCTTTAATATTTGGATACTTGCAGCATTAAATGTGCACAACTTCTTACATTTACTGTGCTATTAATATTTTATTTCTAAATTTTCTAAGAGTTTTTCTCTTCAATTACATTACCTGGCTCCTTTTCATAACCTCTTTTACAGTGTCTTGCTATATTTTTAATTTGTTGTTTCTTGCATCAGTTATTCTGACCTAGAATTGTTCTTCTTTTGTCTTTTGTAGCTGTAGATCATTTTCTTAAATTACACGGTTAAGCATATAACACTGAACGTGCCAAAGGAAAATGAAGGAATTAAAATAGCTATATCATGCTTGTGTGAAAGACACGATTAAATAAACACACAAATAGATTACCTGAATTAATTGACGCTGTATATCCATATTATGAACCATAGAAGTTGAAAAGATTATACCTGTATAAATATAATTCAGAACTGGTTAAATGTGGAATTTTTGTGGCATATTTGGTATTTGATGCTAGCCCCATACTTCATAGACCAGTTCTTACAAAATGGGTGATGGTGTTAATGCCAGACTGGCAGCTTTTGCTTCCCAGTTGAACACGTAGTGCTTGGAAACTAATTTCTTTATGAACACCTTTCTTGAAGTAATTTACTGATATTTATTGAAGAGTTGTTAACATTGCATATTAGATGTAAGTAAGTAAGTGTAAAGCATCCTTTTCCACATCTTGTGGTTTATTGGGTGTATGATGTTTGGCCCATATTTCATAGACTGATTGTCACATAATGGATGATGTTGTTAATGCCACACGAGCCACCTTTACTTACCAGTACATTTCCTGGCACCCATTTTCGACTGTATGTCTGGGAGATAGGTCAGTTTAAATTTTTTTAAATCCCACATCGACGGGGATTCAAAAAGATGATTACCGGGCCTGCTGGCAAGCTATCGCAACTACCATATTAGTTTACATATAATCACACAATGCAGTCTACCTTCATTTGTTGTTCATACATATTTTAACTGAAATGCATCCAAATCATTAAATTAATATTTACAGAGCTAACAGACGATTGCTTGATGAACTGATTGTTCAAAGCCTTCTCAAGCATGTTGACGATTATATCCAAACAAGGAAAATTGTCAATGAAATGGAATCCAAAATTTTAGCGGCTGTAAGTATGTTTTTGGTAGAGGCAAAAATATGTCTAAACTGAAAGTCTGTTTACAAATAGGAAAGGAATAATTGGCAAATATTTATAAGGAGTAACAAGAGTGTAAAGAAATCAGAAATATATATGTTCGATGTAAATAAAGGATGGCAGTTTGAATCCATAATGACCACCGTTATTATTTTTATTGTGTATTCAATCAAGTACAGTGTTGTTAAAAAAAGGATTAGATCACTGTAACAAAGTTAACAAAATAATATATTCCTGTATATTTTATTATGATTTATCATCTAACAAGTCCTTGGAAAAATGGCACTCTTATTACTGCCTGCTAGAAAGACTATTGTTCCTTCAACAGCTCCCCTGCCTCAAGATTTATTATGCCCAAGGTGTCTTTTATGTCCTGTGCCCATCGTTGTGATGGTCAGCCTTGCCTCTTCTTCTAGAAACCATGCTGTCCTTTCTTTGTAAACCACTGCAACATTTCATATGGCCAAAGTATTTAAGATTTCAAGACGTGATTGTGGTTATAAGACAGTTTTCAGTATTTTTCTCTTTCATCTACATTATTGTAATTTTTCTGTAACGTTTTAGTTCAAAATCCTTGATTTTCTTCTTTGGTGATTGTAAAATAAGCCATGTTCACATCTGTCTGTTGCCACCAGAAAGATGCATGTTCTCAAAATGATGCCAATATTTGTTTGCTAGCATTATACCATAGGCTTCTAATGCTGTTTAACCAAAGCATTGCTATGGCTGTATAATAATTATTCAAATGTAATGTATTGTCAATATGGAGGCTAATTAGAAATATGAGTCAAAATATTAATAAATGTAAATCCTTGAGAAAATAAATGTCCCATTTTACTTCAAAATAAATTGTTATCTAATGATTTGTATAATTTTATAAGCTGTTAATTGTATCATTATATCAATCAGATACAAAACCACCTGGGCCTCTTCAAAAGTCAGATCAGCCATATTAAGCATGCTATGCTTCATGGCATAAATGCAAGAGATTCTCTCGGCCTTTCAACTGTCAGCTTAGATGTGGAGGACTCACCTAAATCCCTCCGAGGATCTAGAGATTCAGTGATTTCAACAGGCTCCAACTCGTCAATAGAAGCTTTCCATGGAGATATTGTGTTTGATCCATCACAACTTGCAGTCATGGTTAGTCATAAATTTCATACATTTTGTTTAAATTCATGGAAACTTTGTTGTAACTTTGCTTACATAATTAGGTAATGATAATTAACTCTTTATATACAAGGAAACTGTTCATGGGCTGGAAATAACATTTTCTTTCCAGTTTAATTATTTTTTCATCATCATGAGCAATGCTGAAAGACATGGTAGCTCATGGTTCACCACCTTAAATAATCATCAGAGTCATTTATTAGGTCTGTATTCTTGTATCGATAATATATTTTTCCTTACAAATTATGGGAGAAACTGTAAGCATTTATTCAACAGTCAGGGACAAATTAGTTCACGAGAATGAAGTAATGATCTCTGATGGTGCAGCATTGTATGAAATAACATGCCTAAGGCTGCTGACATTTGGAAGTTAAAATGGCAGTTTAGTATAGAATACATTTATTAGAAGACACTGATAATGGTATGTGAAGATGTATACAAGAATGTCTCTTTGAAATATAAGACAAAATTATGTATTAAGGAGACATATACATAAATAAAAGAAAAAGACACTTTTACATATCTTGAAGTATACTGAATATTTGGTGCAAGCTCCATATTGTTTATAGATCAGTCAGCACAAGATGGGTGATGTGGTCAATATGAAGCTGGCCTCCATTACTTCTCCAGACATTTCCTGGTGTAAGAACCACAACCTATCACTAAAACTTATGGCCAACAAACATAAACATTATATTGTTTTCACGCAAGTGCTTTGCTCTTTTATCATGTTTAAATAAAATATGATCATCAAGACAACCATTGCTATCATTTCAGGCAAAAGGTCTTCAATTAAGAAGGAAGGAAGGCAAGTCACTGTTGAAACCAACAGGAAATAGTAAACATGAGATTCGGCAATCACTTTTGGGTAATAATGTTAATTAATTAGTATAAATCAATCGTTTTGAATTAATATAACTGCTGTTTTATTTCTCATCTACATCTTGTAAATTGCAAATGAAACTGAGGAAACTTGGAATGGTTTGTACTTAAACTTAAAACCTGGCCATTCAGTAGCTGTATAGTTATTTTAAAATATTAATATCTATTATCTTAAAAATCATTCAGCCATCCTCATTTTGGAAGCAACATGCTAAAATGACTATAGGTTGTTATTTTTGTTAAATTTGTTCTGTCCTCTAATCTCTACATTTTTCCATTACTTCTATAAATGCTTATTAGAGAGTGCAAATAAGGACTGTTCTTGAATATCAAGGAAACAGTAACAGTGGTTATATCAAAGAAAAAGGTGACTTCAAAATATGAAATGGCAATAGAAAGGAAAATGCTTAAACAAGTGGATAATTATATACACCTAGGGGCAATTATAACATCAGATGGAAGATGTACAACAGAGATTAATAACATAATAGGGCAAACAAAAGTTGCATTTCAGAAAAGAAAATGAAAAGTATCTTATGCAATATATCACTATCATTGAATGTAACAAGGAGAGTGCTGAAATGCTATATTTTGCCTGTTTTGCTGTATGGTAGCGGATCTTGGAATGTAAATGAGCAAATGAGAAAGACCTTGGAAGGAACAGAGATGTTGTTCCTGAGATGAATGTTGCGAATTCCTTGGACTGCCAGAGTAACTACCGGTGATTGCCTGAAAGAGGTTAATGAAACTAGAATATTATATACAACAATAAGAAAGAAACAAACGACTGTCTTTGGCCAAGTGATAAGAAGAGAGGCATTGAAGAACATTTTGACAACTGGAAAAATCAAGGGGAATAGAGGCAGAGGCAGACCAAGAGAAATGATACTAGATGAACTGAGACAGTAGCATGGAGGAATATCATCAGCAGAGTTGATCCAGAACACAAAGACAGCAATCTGTGGAGGGACATGAATTCCACTCCAGCAGGGCACTTGATGATGATGACAATGAGGGGCTATTTTATATTTATACTACTAGGTAAGAGCACAGTACCACGGAGACAGCTGTTTCATATTTATACTGGTAGACGACACCAAAATTTTATAAAGACAGTTATTTAATATGTTTATTAGTAGATGAGAGCACATTAAAATGAATTTTTATATTTACACATACTATAATGCTTGAATCTTTAATTACTGATGTATTTACGCTCGCTGTCCTTACACAAACACTGTAGCAGATTAACGGGAACCAAAATTCCAACTGAACTGAATAATCATAGGAACGATGATGCTCCACGTCAATAATGAACTTTATTAAGGTTGATCTGCCGCACAGACATGACAGAATATGACAGTTCCCATGTTAATGGGAGGGACAGTCAAAATATAATAATAAATAATAATTTATACATACTCTACTTCAGCTGCCGAGCTAGATCCCTCTTAATATGTAAATCAATGATGAATAATTCTTATCCTATGCATCGTTCTCTGATTATCTGTCATTCCGAATCGCTAAACAATGTGACTTATGGACTTCTGTATACAGCTGATTTCATGACTTCGAGCTGACATTGAACCGGCAAATTATGACGCCATAAACTCTATCATGTTATCGGTCTTCAACGTCCTTCTGCTAAACATCCTCCTTCCTGCAGATTGTGGCGTTATTTCCTTCTCTTACTGTAATCTCATGTGTCATCTTCATAAGTTCTTTCAGTTGGCTAATAATGTTGTTCTTTCTCTGTTGTCACTTTGTGCGTCCTTCTCCCTGATGTTTTCAATCTTCACTGTCTATGGTAACCATAGTCTGTGTGACGTCATGTAGTAACTTATGTATTCATGCATCCCTAGGTTACCTCTCCCTATTCGTCTGCCACAATTTTGTATCCGAATATAAATCATTGACTCTTGCCTCCGATGCTACATGGCACACATTATTATTGTATGATTGTGACAAAAATGATTGAAATGCTGAATTATACTGCTTTAAATAGCAGCTGCTACATAAAGCCGGTAAATTACAAATATTTCTTTTTGTTATAAAATAAATATAAACTTTAAAATGAAATACAATCTTTGGAATGAAACTGTATCAAAGAAAAAGAATATTATAAGTGTGAAGTATTTGCACAATATAAAACACTAATGTTTCTTTTTATATCAAATGAAACAAAGTGTTCCTACATATCCTCCACACAGGCAAAATTGGTGATAGGATCAAACATGGTGTCTTGGGCAGAACTGAGCCAGCAGCCTATGTTGAGGACAGAGTGCGTAAACTGTCAAGGGACATACGTGAGAATGATGAGATTATTGAGACCATTACAAAGAGCTACACAGAATGGATTCAACGTATGTAAAAGTATTTTTGACATTAAATTGTTTTCATGTTCATTTCGTCATGTCCCTATTTTATTTATTGGTGTAAATAATATGGCGCTTACCAGCCTGCTGAGAACATTGAACAAAGCAGGAACTTCGTAGCTCCAGCAATGACCCCCTGGAGCCTATGGAAAAATTACACTTGTGGTCTGAATGATGTGGTCCAAAAGCAGTCCCACAATGTTCAAAGCATGAGGCAGATGGCTTGATCAATTAAGCACGGAGACCACCTCACTGGATGCTTAGTCTTAGGTAACTAGTCTTGTGTGACCAGGTGTAAATGCATCACTGAGAACACCTTTCAGATTTGTGAGGAGACTGCGAGAAGTGTCCTTAAAGACAAATGTAATCTGAATGCAGACACTCTCCTGAGGTGTGAAGCATTATGTCTTCACACATTCTAAGCCCCAGTTTAATGACATTGAATGACCAGTTCCCTTCTGTGTTATATTTGTTTCCCCAGATAATTTCCCATAAAATTTTGAAAACCCCAGAGCCATAGTGGTTAATATACGGAATCCTGCCATTATTGGAGATTTAACCCAGACCACTCTTGATATCTTCGTAAAACCAACCACTTTGGCACTGCAGCTCCATCTAGTTATTATATATGGATTTATTGCATATATTATACAAGATTTATGTATTTAGAATTTAAGTTAGCCTTTTGCTTACTTTTTACTTTTCATACTGGCATCCTCTTGGTGTAATTTTATTTTGTTCCTGTTAACTATTGTTCAGACATGTTATTTTATCTCAGAAACATTGGTAACTTTCAGATTGTGTAACAAATGTTGTGATCAGCATTCCAAAGTTCATTGAAGTGAACACCAAGTTAATGGATGAAATCAGAGAACATCGTGGAATTTTTCAGAGAAACAAAGATCTCTTCATAAAGGTCATGGAGAACCTTGAGCCTTGTAGACATCATTTGAAAGGTAAACATGTGTTTACAGTTATCTTTTTCTGTATCTAAATGGTAAGTTTCCTTGGTTGTTTGTATTCTTGCCAGCTAAATTGTAAGGCCGTTGGTGACCATGACAAATTGCAAAAAATTAATAAGTTCTCCATTTGGCTAATTTCATTGTTTTGCTATGTATCCAACCCGTATTGTGAACATGTTATCTTCTTTTCAATGCTCTGTAGTTTTTTTGTTCAGTTAGTCTTTTTTTTCTTTTTCTGCGTTTCCACCCTGTTTCAGGATATTGCGGTCAACACCAGCATCTTTCAGCTGTATGTTGATTCCTAGGCTAGATTACGCTCATCAGCACGCCACGACTTTCTGAGCGACCGGCTCCATACTCTCATAAGTCACTGGCGCGACTCGAACCACTTCTAATTCTTGTGCGCTTACATCGACCACGAGAGTATTCGGGGTTACGGAGAAAGCTGCTAACCCGTCGGCCAGGCAGCCGGCCAGTGCCAGTTAGTCTTGCCATATATTTATCAGTTTCTTGAGATTTAACTGACAGGGACAACTATTCTTTGATATTTTGTGTGTCTTGACATTATATTGGAAAATATAACAACTGTGTATAATTTCCTTCTTCTTGCAACATTTCTGAGGTCATGTATTTTGGTGGCAATGCAGACATTGAGATATTAAAATAAGAATATAAAAGGCACAAAGAACTTTCATAGCACTAGAAAATTAGTGGAAGTTAAAAGAAAATAAAACTATTGCCAAGCTTAGAATATTTAACATTAATATTAAATCAGTACTAATGTGTGGATTAGAAACATGGTGAAAAACTAAAATATTTACTAAAAAATATATAAACATTTATTATTAAACTATAAACATTTATTAACTGATGCCTAAGCAGAACAGAAGATCTGAAATGGACTAATGTGGAACTTAAGGAGTGAACTAGACAGTCTTCAGTGAATCAAGAGGTGAGCAATGGATGCTGGTGCTGGATAGAACACACATTGGGAAAACCTGATGGTGGTATAACTAGAAAGTTCTGTCTCTGGAACTCACAGGGCAAATGAAAAAACACTTGAAGGAGAGATGGAGATGAATAATATGTGTGGGATGTTGAGGGAGCTGCAGAAGACAGAAAAAGATACAACACTTTGCCATGAGTTGGTTGAAGGACTCTACTTCAATGGAGGATAAAGGGAAGAAGAAGAAAAAAGAGGAAGAGAAGGTGATTATGAAGTGGTGGGAAACACCTTACTTATATACAATATAAATAACATCACAATAAAATATTCCTAGTGAGTGTATATTTTGTTTAGTGCCAGATTGGCCTCTGCCAGGCTTTGAAATTGTCAGTGACACAACAGAGGCTCAGTGAGGATGGTGCAGATTTGATCTTGTAGCTCACAATTTCGAAATACCACACTGAACATTCTGACAGTAATTAGTACTTTAGCAGTGTGAAGCAATCTGGTAATACCCACCACAACACCCACTAATTCTCAGCCTTCACCAATACAGACACAACAAGTCAAGAAAAGATAGATTTTTACATGCATTCATGCACACTGGGAATATGGTAGTAACCTCATATTTTCATAGAACAATGAGCACTTGAGGAATGATGTAGTCAACATTATGCCAGCCACTTTTACTTCCCAAGGTATTTCCTGCTGGACTGATCTGGGAGCCCAGGTTAGTTTGTAAAATATGCAAATTTTAACCCATGCCTACCAGGCAGGCAAGTGGACTAGCCACTGCACAACCATGGCTTCCAAAAGTATTGAGTTTTATCAAACAGTTTGATCATTATCATCATCATCTTCAGCAGGAAGCAGTATTATCAACTTTGATGTCATCTTCATGAATACTTACGCATAGAATATATTATTTCTAAATAACAAGGAAATGTGACTTTTCTAAGTGTTATCTTTGTATATTTTCATAGGATATGGCCTGCTATACATGGACGATATTAATGCTGAGGCACTGGTTTTCAACACTGAGCATCGAACCAGTACTGTGTCTGTTCCAAAGGACATTCTGTCAGAATCTTGCAACAATGCAGATCCCAAATTGCAAGGCTCTATTAGTCATGGTAAGGTCAAGATTTGAATTGTTTTCTAAATATATCTTGCTGTTAAGAACATAGATGCTAACACTGAGGGTTAACTTATAAGTATTCAGTTTTTTATAAGTGATTGAATAAAGGTGCATATTCTCATAATTATTTTATAATGCTGGTCATACACTTCCCTCTTATGTGCTTCTTCTTCCAAGTGTTCACCAATAAAATTGCCATACTTACCGTTATTTTCATTAAAATTATTATTGTAACAATACTAATTACCATAAGAACCAAGCAATGCCCTGGAAAGTGACAACAGTCAGTGTGGTACTGAGCCATCCAGTGCCAATTCTTCTTCTTCAGCATTCCGAGCCATTGAGGTTCTTTGCTGCAGACACAATCCGTCTCCATTCGTCTCTCTGGTTGACCTTCTCTTGCCAGTCGCTGATTTCAAGTGCTTGTAGGTCTGTATATATATTATCTCTCCACCGTCTTCTTGGTCTACCTCGGGGTCTACGGTCATTTATTTCCTGAGTGTAAGCGAGTTTTGTTTCCCTGTTATCTTCCATTCTTTCTATATGCCCCAGCCATTGTAGTCTATTAGAGTTCCACTTGGTCTATAAAATATGGGGCTAGCACCATATCCCCAGTGTGACTCAAGGCATGTGACAGGGTCCTGTTATGTACATATGTTATCTCCTATTCTATTGTTTACACTTGTTCAAGAAGGCATCTCTTCAACAAGCCAGAGATCAGGATGATGGAAGGATATCTTTAGGTAGCTCTGACTGACATGTCAGGTTGCTCTAAATGACATCACAGATTGCTCTGAATAACATTATCAGGTTGCTCTTAATGATATCATCAGGTTACTCTGAATGACATATTGGTTACTCAAAATGACATCATCAGGTTACTCTGAATGACATATTGGTTACTCAAAATGACATCATGAGGTTACTCTAAATGACATCCATGTACTTTGAATGGCATCATCAGGTTGCTACATATGACATCATCAGGTTACTGTGAATGACATCATTGAGTTACTCTGGATGACATCATCAGATTTCTCTTAATGACATGTCATCTTGCTTTGAATAATCTCAGATTGCTGTAGAATGCATCATTAGATTGCTGAGGATGACATCATCAGGTTACTCTGAATGACATATTAGATTGCTCTGAATGATCTCAGAATCCTCTGAATGACATGTCTTGTTGCTCTTCATGACATCGTCAGGTTGTTTTGAAAACATGGTACTGAAAATATTGTCTTCAATTAATTTCCATACAGCAACATTTTGAGTGAGGGGCTTAAGTTTTCTTGAAATAAAAGGATGAAAGACAAAAAACTGGTCACCTTAATTAAAAAATCTTGGCTTAGTAATTTATTACTTCACAGTACTAATGCATTGAATGTCATGAGATTTCAATTAATATACATCATTATGCAAGCATTATGTGGGAAAATATTAGATAAGAGAGGTAGAGGAGGACAGAGAAAGAAATAAGAGGACAGCTTAAACATCCGTGCAACAATTAATAATATAAGCAACACCAACTTCATAAAAAATATAAATCAAATGACAGAGAGAATTGGCAAGTCATGATCACCATGTCTGCTTCTGACCAGGCACCTGAAGAAAAAGAATAAGATGTAGAAGAAGCAGAAGAGAAAGTAGAAGGCATATGCATTGATGATTTGAATATAGTAATTAAAGTAGAAATCTATTGATTATTTATTTATTTAAAATGCCTTAATCTCTCTTGGACTGGACAGCATTGATGATTATACATTTATTTAAAACACATTAATCTCTCTAGGACTGTGGACAACATTGTATGGGGCAACGATCCAGATTGATAATATAGGAAATAGTGTGGTCATAAAAACCTATGCTGCTGATTTGGATGAGAAAGTCATGTTGCCAGAGATCGCTTCACTGAGGTAAGACATTAAACAACTAAGTCAACTATTAGTGTCTGACTGATAAGTGACATTGAACGATTGTATGTCCAGTGAATGTTGCCTCTTCAGTAAAGTTTACAAATGTTGCAATTTTACATCCAGGATTTCTGTTGTCTTTCTCTTTGAAGAACAAGTCTTTTTGTTTCACAGCTGATGAGTAATTCTTGGTAACTTGAATATATTTATGGTTTCCTTAACACAGGCATCCATTTTATGCTCTAAGGAAATATGTGAACATTTTCTGTTACATTCATATTCAAAAGTCTGGATTGTTTGCTCTTCTTCTTCTACTTCTTCTTTCGTTCGCTTGAAATATGTCTATAACTGCAATGTTGTCTCTTGTATGAATCTAACAGTCTTTTTTAGTTCATTCAGCGGTCCATAGAGTTTATCTTCCACTGTTGTCTGTCTAGGCCAGAAGGTTCGCCTGGATATGTTATATTTTGGGCAGTCTTGGAGTATGTGCTCTGCTGTCTGCGACGCCAAACCACATGTGCATATGGCTGAGTCACCAATCTTGAATTTTGTATACATGTGGTTGCGCAATCTTTTGTGTCATGTTCTGAGGCGCAGAATAATGACCTGTTCTGGTCTGTCCTTAACGTGGTAGTCATCTTGAGTAGGGTTTGGTGGCCTTCTGACTGATTTGATCATTCTTTTCTTTTGGTGGAATGTAAGTAATGTTTGCTCTAAATCTGTAGTACAGATTTCAGAGGGTACATACTATCAGAGACTGTTACAGTCTGATTTTCAAATAAACGTTAGTGTTAGAAATCACTCCGTCACTTGTTGCATGAGTGTAATTTTCTAGAAGATTACTGGTGGTTGTCGCTGAAGCTATGGGGTTCATGCTTTGTGTGACACTTTTTGTTTTCCGCTCTGTGGAGTGAGACTGAGCATTTGTGATTAAACCTGTTGCAATGAAGTCGAAACTATCGCCTTTAAACCCCTTTTTATTTATGTCAATGATAACTAGTTGTGTTCCTATTAGTGTAAGCATTCTTGATTTCACTTTTATGACAGCCTATAGTAATGTATATTCATTGCGCACATTCTGTTTCATTAAATGAGCTAAAATATTGCATTATAATGTAACAATAATAAATTCCCTTAAATGTAGGACTGATAATAATATGTGGTTGTTCACGTAATGTCAGGTTAGCATTATTTCTGTCTTAATTAAACCAATGAGATTCTAAAAACAGAGGTTTATTTTAAATTGTTATAAGTACACATGGTATATATACTGACATCATTACTTGAAGAATTAACAAGTATATATTGTTATAGTGCAAGCTGTAGTTGCTTAATATATTGTACACAGTTATGTTGCAACAGTGTCTGTTGATATATTGCAAACCATTTTTACTTAATATATTGCATACAAACATAGTGAGTGGCACCTTGCCGTCTTTACAGATGAAAGTATGTGGATTGGAATTAGAGCTAGAATTCCATTGCACAATGCCTGGGCTTTGATTCAGAGAACATGTGTTGCCCAGGCAGCATGATCCCTTTCTCGGCCTTGCTTTTTTTTCTCTAGAGGAAAGGATAACCAGTACGTCTAAAACAAGGTAGGCTGTAGATGCTGCCAGCTCAGCATCAAACCTCAAAGAGCAAGACAACAACATATATAGATATAGTGTAAAACCATAATTGTTTAGTTCATTGTGCACAAATATGCTGCAATAATATTTATATTGATGTAGTGAAAACCATAATTCTTTTGTGCAGTATGCAAAAATGTGCTGCAACAGCATTCCAAATTCTGTCCCTAGTGGATGTTGGGGTTTTCTATCTATAAAAATCTCAAGGCAAACCCCAGCCTTATAAAGTGAATACCAAAGAATTGCATGGCTAGAGATAGTGGGCAAGGCAAAAATTTAGTCATAATGTCAGGCAAAATACTCTCCCTTCACATCTATATGGAAATTTATGCCATGATATTATCAGTTTTCACTGATATAATAGCTGAAAGACTTTATAGTAAACATAACATGCATGTGTTGACATAGTTGAAAGTGAAATTATCTTTGCTTTATTAATTTTCTTTTATTTTTGCTTTTATATTTTGTAGATGCCTCGAATATGCAAATGTGGCCCCTTTCTTGGGCATGACCAGAATTGCAGCTGGCAGTACTTCAGGTAAAGCTTCATCTCTTGGTGAACCAGAAGTCATGAATGAGAAGGTGTCTGCATTCATCTTTAAGGGTGATTTGGTCTCTGCAAGAGTATATCGAAGGAGGAAAATGAACAAAATGCATCAGTTTATCCCAAAGATGATTCAGTCTCTTCTCTGTGGACTTAATTACCTTCACCGTGAGCGATTAGTTCACATGGAGCTCAACCTAAATACAATCATGGTAAGACATTTTATACTTGTTTATAGTCTCATTTAAAAGAATAAACAAGACCTCTTGTAGTATTACACAGAAATATCAATTGAAAAACCCCTTTGAGGTCACTAAACAGTTCATAAATACACACTCATGTATTGTTTGATGCTCATAGAAGTAGATGAAGGAAGTATAGACTAGAGGGTACACTAGACAAAATAAAAATGGAAAGCTATAGTTACTGACCAGGATTCAAATCTGTCACCTCTAAATGACCTGGCTTATTAAGACACCCTTTTTAGGGTTGTCTAGTTGGTTATGCGTCAAAGCACACTTGTTCCAGCAGTGAGGAGCTATCATAATTTAGAGGTGACAGGCTTGAATCCCAGCTGGTAAGTATAGCTTTCAATTTTTATATTATCTAATGCATCCTCTAGTCTCTTGCTCTTATAGTAAACAAATAGCAAAATCTTGTATCACATCACCACATTAAACATTATGAAACACCATTACAAGAAGAACCACCAAAGACAGTCATTGTAAAGTGACAGTAAAAGACCTCTTTACACACAACAAGGCATACTGAATACATGGTGCTGGCCTCATATTTTAGGACCAATCAGCACTTTGTGGGTGATGTGAATTATGACGACGTCCATCTTTGATCTACCAGAAAATTCCCAATCAGCACTTTGTGGGTGATGTGCATTATGACAACGTCCATCTTTGATCTACCAGAAAATTCCCAATCAGCACTTTGTGGGTGATGTGAATTATGACGACGTCCATCTTTGATCTACCAGAAAATTTCTTGGTGCCCATTTTAGGCTGGGTCGATTTGAGAGCCCAGGTCAACAGAAATTAATCCAAGCCTTGAAGGGGATTTGAACACATGACAGCTGGGCTGGCAGGCAAGCATACTAGCCACTGTACTACCACTGCTCATCTTTATATGTAGTAAAGGTATGGACATGAAACGGGTCTATTCCACACAGTGACATCTGATGGAAGATGTGAAACAAAGAGAAAGAAGAGAATCACCACATCAAAAGATTTGTTTACAAGAATGAGCAATGTGAAAAACAGAAATATCATGAAGTACTTTACTTTACTTATATATAAAGCATATTGGAATTTGTACTTTCTTGAAAACTGCAGTACATTCAGTCTTTTGATAAGTAGTATAGTTTAAAAGCGTAATATCATATCGAGCAGAAAACTGATCACTACTTTAAGATACACGAAGAAAGCTTTTTTGAATAGATTACTTGAACTTGCTGAAAGTTTGATGTCTGCTTAGATTTTATGTATAATAATTCAGACATTTGATTGTAAATTTATATACAAATATAGTTTTAATATATACATGTATGTTGTTTTTTTTAAACACCTTCATAGGTGGAGAGAGAAAGTGGAGCAGTCAAACTTTGCCAAATGTGCAAACCCAGGGAAGCCATATTTCCTGCAGATCTTGAAACACCCACTGAAGACTACGTGTGCCTGTCCCCAAGTGTCCTGCAAGGCAACATCTATGAAACCACCGATGACATATATGCTGTTGGACTTCTGTTATGGGAGCTGTTGTTTCCAGATAAACTGCCATACAGAGAGCAGAGATCATGGACACTTCAAACATTCATTGATGCCTGCCATCCAACTAACATGCTGCAGACAGATTTGAACTCTCTCACAGTATCTGACAACGTCCGGGAAGTCCTGAAACGAACACTGCTGATGTCCAGGGGACATGTATGCTTGCCGCTTGCTACAATTCAAAGGTATGGCTTCTTTTGTGTGGAAAATGCATTTTGAACTACAACTGAATTGTGTCAGAATATTCTTTTTTTTTAAAGTTGCATGTCCCTTACAGGATGATGCAGTCAACACCAGAATTTTTCAGCTGCTGTTGTTGATGTTCTGGCAAGATTATGCTCAGTAGTTTGCCATTGCTTTCTGAGCGACCGGCTCACATACCCCATAAGTAACTAATGTGATGTGATCCACTGCTGAATCTCACACAGTTGTGTTCCTCACATGGATATACGGGATTACGGAGAAAGTCATTAACCCCTTCGCTATGGACAACAGGCAAGAATATTACAAATGCTGTAATTATTATTTATACATTTACTTGATGGTGTAGTTGTCAGTGCACTGCCTAACACTATGGTCTGGGTTAAATTTCCAGATCAGCATGAAATAAGTAAAGTAAGTAGAGTCCCGAGACACACACTATATGGTATATTGAGCATATGGTGCTAAACCTATTTTTTTATAAACCAATCAGCTCTTCAGGGATGATGTGGTCAATATCATGCCAGCCACCTGTACTCCATAAGGCAATTCCTGGCACCCATTTGAGGCTGGGTCAACCTGGGAACCCATGTCATCTGTACAAATCAGCCTCATTCAGAATTCATGACCACTGGGCTAACAGACATGTTTATAACCACTATACTACTGGGCTCATAAAACTACATGTCTGTCAAACTGGTACCCACTCTCGAAGAATTACATAATCTTGATCGTCAAGTATCCTGCAAACTAGCATAGATGTTCATGGCTCTCCTAAGATCTCAGTCCTTGGTGGTCTGGATCAACTCTGCTGATGATATTTCTCCATGCTACCCGCTCAGTCTATACAACATAATTTCTTTCCTTCTGCCTCTGCCTCTTCTCTCACTGAGTTGTCCAGTTGTCACAATGTTCCCCAATGCCTCTCTTCTCATCACATGACCAAAGAATGTTGTTTGTCTCTTTCTTTTAGTTGTATATACTCTTCTACTTTTATTATCCTCTTCCAAGAAATCATTGTTAGTTACAAGATATTTGCAACATTCATCCCAGTAACCATATCTCCATTGCATGTCAGTACTCTCTGTCTTACATTCAATGATAGTTACTTATTATTGTATAAAATACTTGTAATTTTCTGAAATTTAGCTTTTGCTTGACCTATTCTTATATTAATTTCTGTCAAACTTCTTCCATCTGATGTTAAAATTGCCCCTAGTCATTTAAATTTATCAATTTGGTTAAGCATTTTCCTTTCTATTAGTATATCACATTAAGGTGTCACCTTTTTCTTTGAAATAATCATTTAAAAAAGATAAAATAATTGTTATAATTATAAAGGTTATATAAACATGTTATACATATAACAATACCATATTTAACAGTAAGTAATGTAAATACATTTATGTTTTACATAACGAGTTCTTGTAAAAATAAATCGGGGAATGATGACTGCAGTGCAGTTTAACACTGGTGATTTCTCTCCCTTAGCTTATTACTGGACCTTCGTAACGAGCCTTCGGCAAGAAATATGAAAATTAAACCAGGCCTGAATGAAACCAAATGGAGCAGCACTATGTCACTACCAGGTAATTTTTATACATGTAAATGTAATGCATAATTGTGTTAATAAATTTCATCATCATCATCATCATCATCAAGTGCCCTACCAGCTGGCGTAGGCATTCATGACTCTCCACAGATCTCGGTCACTGCCTCTGAAATGTGTTTTATCATGAAGTCTTGGGAAGATAATATGGTGATTTCCCCTAGTCTTCCACATCCACATGGGGATCTGTTACCTCAGCCTTTGACAGCCATTTCTGACTGTCAGGACAAGTGAGTGCCCTTCTTTGCTCATTTGCAGAAATGTCCACTTATCCCGGTTGATACTTGGCCCCCCCTGGGCTGCGTTAGCCACACTATGGTGTGTTTCCCAGCCTCAACCATTAGGAGGTACAGTTGGGATTCCCCCTTCCTAAAGTTATGGTCTATGATGACTAAAATTCTCCAGTACTTTTAGAGTTCATAAATGTATTGTTAATATATACCACCATTAGTAATTGACCTGGGCTCTCAGGTTGCCCCAGTCTAAAATGGCTACAAGAAAATGTCCTGTGAAGTAAAAGCAGTTGAATATTGATCAGTTTACCCCAAAAATACCGATTGGTGTATACAAATATGATGCTAGATTTACAAACTCAATACACTTCGAGACATATAGAAGGGTACTACTGTATGTTCACATTTCTGTTTCATGTCCTTTGCAGGACAATACAATCAACCCCAGGTTGAATTTCTGGGAAATTTAACATTCAGTATTTTGCCATTGTCATGGACTTACATACTTCTAACTCTGGCTCGCAATTCAGGACAGAGGTGAAACAATTGCATGCGTACAAAATAGCACTCGCACGCACAACCGTTGCAATTGTATAATAGTTTATTCAATAATAAGATCTACGTGCGCAATCTCGCACTCATTGCGTTTCAGCAACACGCAACGAACATCGTAATAATATTATTGTCATCCATAGTATATTACAAAGCTGACGCTGTCTCTCAATACATGCTTCCCAACTCAGCCATAGTTAACTCTACAAACTCTGTCACACAGTTGATCCTACTATCAGAACAAAACACTCAAGAATCACAGCCACAGCCCTATGTCCGTCCGTCTCGCAATCCTAAACCCATCTGTCTCCAAACAGGTACGTTCCGCCAGTTCACGGCTTCTTACAGCCCGTGAGTTGCGTGGCGCTTGGTGTGGTCCGATGGACACGGGTCTAACCCGAGTACAGGTTTCCCCCGCTCTCTATGTCAATAACCACGACCTCTGTGAAGGACACCTGGCTACCTGCCCTGCTATCCTGCAGCTAACCTGTCTCCTGTCTAACACTGGCTATGCAGTACCGTGGGTCCTTGACACTCTCCCCCTCTTACCTATGAAAGTGGTACACTTTCATTATGTGTTTGGGTAGTCACACATTATATTTTTTAAAAGTTTTAGTTTATTGTCAAGACCCAACGGTGTTGTTTAGTCAGTTTTCATATGGTTGACTCATACAATTGTATGATGGCAAGATGCCTCTTCTGTTGGAAAACGATGTATAGTCTATAATTTCATCATTGCCATCATTTGGTTAACTAGTATCGGCATGCTCTTCTGTTTGGACCCGTACTTTGTTTGACTAATGGATTCAGCACAGACCAGAAGTAAACGACGACTTATGTTATCTTGCAAACCACGTCCTTCCTTTCTGAACAAAAAGAAAAGCCAACATTTAAGTCCAACTGTCTGGTGTGTGGAATGAACCCAGTACCCATCGTCAGCTCACAGGTAGTTTCAGTGTGAGGATGTTAAATTTCTCGGCCATGCTGACCTCTGTACTTTTACTTACCTTGTGTTTTGTTTTTGCTTGCTCACTTTGAACTCAAGCGTAATCCACACACACTACTTCTAGTACTGCTGGACTGAATTTTGTGTGTGGATTTACTTTTCCCTATTAACAGTGTCCCTCCCTGTCAGGCGAACCCACTCCGACTTCAGAGGCACTTCTCGGCATCATCACACCGGATGTTTAAGAACACACATTCTTATGCATTTGGCCATGCTGACCTACACTTACCTTGTGTAATATTGTAAGCTCATTCTATACACAAGAGACACATCAAAAATATGTGAACCATGACTACAAACACATGCTGTATTTATTTTTAAATAAGAAAATAATGGTTGATGTTTTTTTACAGAGCGTTGTAATCAACCCCAGCATTAATTCAATGTTTGTAATTTACTAGACAATTTTAATTCAGTAGTTAGCAATCGTTTTGCAAATGACTGACATGTCATAGCACTGAAATCAATGCAAATCGGTCTGCTTACAAATCGTCTGTGGCTGATTTGGAACTTCCGACTCTGTATGTCAGGAATTTTCAAGCACAGTTTCACTATCCCCTACACCACAGCAGCAGTTATTTTAATAGCTGAATAATAGAAATAAACATGAAATAATTTGAAATAATACACAACAGGTATATGATAAATTATTTGCAATCTCTTTATTTTGTTTTCTCTGCATGTTAATGTCACATTCATGAAAGTCTTATTGACTGAAATACTGAAAATTTTAATTTTATTATTTGAACTTTTTATTTCTAAAATCTACTTTGCTAACTTGGAGCATGAAATAAGTATAATTATATTCCTTTCTTTAAAAAAAATTATTTGACATGCGAATTTAACATTTGAAATATGTACATTTATTTTATAATTCCAGACATGTATAATTTATGAAGTTAATGTTTAAAGACATGCATTCTAACCAAACTATTAACATGATTATTAGTTAAATCTGTTTATGTCTAAATAACATATTTCTTCACCCACTTTTATTTTAAATCTCCAGCTCCTGTGGTGGAAATTACGAGTCCATCAGGCACAGAAGTCACACTGAACTTTACATTCGATGGCAGCGTTGACGAATCTGATGATTCAAGCTGCAACACTGTGGATTCTTGCAAACATTTCACAAGTTCTGACAGACCTAACAGACTTCCAGCTACCGTTGATTGTGTACAAACAAACATGGGCAAGAAGCTGTTTGTTTCAGAAGATTTCAGACGAGTCAGTGAGTCAGACATTAGAACACTTGAATCTTCTTCAGGTAAACGAAAGAATCGTTTCAAATTTCTGAACAGATTCTTCAACCGTGGCTCTTCTAAGAAGTCAGTTGATGGTGAAGAGAAACAAACAGAGATTAATGAAAGCATCAATAACAGCAGCAGTAACCAAACCGAGGTTAAAGAAGCCATCAGTAACAGCACTAGTAATGAAAGTTCATCACCATTGAATGAGAGCTGTGAGGTTCAGTTTCGGAGCTCGAATAATGCTGGATTTTATACGCCACAACTAAGACCTAAACTTCGACTTAAAAATACACAAAGTGAGAACCCATCTACATCCAGATCTTACCCCAAACACAGGAGTTCCCCAGATCCATTATTATCCAGCCCAAGAAGTGTTAACCTGACCAGAAAGGAGAGTTTTGATGTTCCAACCCTGATGTCTGAAAAATTTGGAACATCTGTAACAAACAGATTAAGTCCTTTGTCTACTCTGAAATCTGATTCTTATCTGTGTGGTAGCATGCCATCCCTTCTGCGCATAAATGAGTCAACCAATAATGACAGCAATCACCTTATCAGCAAACAGAATTCCACTTCTTACTTTGCGAGAAGTTCCAATCCAAGAATGCAGTCAAAGCGGTCACCAGTTTTAGAATTCAAGAAAAGACAAAACACTTTACTTCCAGATTGTTCATGGAACATAAAACAAAACCATGATCTTCATTCAGGGAGGTCATTGCAGGATCTCTCTGATCAATCATCCAATTACAGAACATATTTGACAGCATCTGCATTGTCCAGTAGAGCAAGCACGTCAAATCTTCATGATATGCTCACAACAGAAAACAGCCTTCTTCAAACGGTTGACAGTGAACCAGAGAAACACAGTGCTGAGTATTCTTGTACAATTTCCCCCCTGGCAGTGACTAGTCAGGATGATCACAATGTCAAATCTGCATCAACCGATTCTTTAAAATCAATGGATACCATCACTGACCTGCAGACAGTTGAAAACAACTATGCAACTACATTATCATCCTCAGCTTCATCACGGGGAGCCGATAGTGGTTTCTCTACAGATGCTTCAGGTAGAGACATACAGGACCTTCTTGGGTCCTGTGATGACTTGCAATTATCTGTTCCCCTGGGCAGTAATTCTGACTACACAGATTATTCAAAAGATGAAACTGGTCACCAAATGAGCCAAGACATTGATACAACAAATGTATTTAGCATACAGACAGATTCATGTGTAGATACACTGAATGATAAAACTGTACACTTATTCAGTGAAGTCTGTGCAGATCATATTCAAAAAGGTGTGAGTAAAACTAAGAATTTGGAAGAGCAGAATGCAGATTCCAAACATTGTGTCCACAAGCAAAACAATGGAGCCAACTGCAGCCTTGACAGTAACAATAACAACTCTATCCCCCCTCCACCGCCTTTAAATTTTGAACAGTTATCATTTATTTACGGAAGTGACGATGATGATTCTGATGAATAACGAATCCATTATTTGACCACTATTTTATTAGACAGCCATCTCTGAAGCAGACCTCTAAAGATGCAGTGTAAACCTTAAATGGCAGATTTATATAGATAGTTAGTTTGACTAGAAGTGTTAAAAATCTGGCACTGGATCTAACTAAACTATAACCTTGATAATTTTTCCGTATTTTGGAAATTTTCTGATAGCTATAATCAAGATCTCTTTTCTCACCAATGTGAGTCATATATAAATCGTGAATCCTATTTATTTAAATGTTTTTTGATGTATCTGTGTATATAGTGAAAATAAGCATGTTTTTGACATAATTTTCAAGAAAAGTTTCAAGAGTTTTTGTCCAGTCCAGCAAGTACGTCAATTTGTTTGTTGTATCAATGTCGTTGCTCAGTCCCTGTACAGTTCTCAAAACCAGAAGTATAATTAAAGATGATTGCATTATGAAATATGTGCTAATAATAAAGTCAGTTACACTTTGTAATTAAAATCGAAGATAACAGGGTATTCTTATTAAAGGTTGTGCTGAAGTGAATATTGGTGTGCAAGTATGTCAAGGATAGACAATGTTATTTTCAATAAATCTATAGACAGCATTTTATAGACAGTATCAAGAGATGTACTGGAAGAATCCAGTATGAGTGTGCAATGAAGAAGCAAGGCAGAAGAAATTGGAGACTCATTATAACTAACTTTCAGTGTGAAGATGATTGTAAGCTTGCTGAAATCATTGATAATAGTAACAATGCCTACAGTGGATCAGAATAATCAAGCACAAGAAAAGCATGATGTTGCCAGAATGCAAATACTGAAAACAAGATGTTTAGAAATGACAGTCCAGTTATAGTAAATTATGTAAATAGAGTATAAATAACTCTGTATAAACTTCCATATATCCTTTAACTGATTCAGTGCTGAAGGATAATATATCACCAAATGTAATTTACCATTTAAACCGCAGGGCGTTGTAAAGTTATATCACTGTACTAGGGTCATCGTATTATTGTTTTTATTGCGGTACCTATAGCGATTTTAGTGCCCAGTCAATAAAAATTTACATGATAATACTTGTTCATTTGATTGTGCAGCATGTTTGGACCAACCCTAATTTGTTTATTTAACACTGAACCAGTTAAAGTTTTGAAATTTAATAGATTAAGGTGACAGCCATGCTGGATAAACTGACCCTGACAGTGAATGTATATCTTGAAAAATGTGAAAGTCGTATGACACAATGGATGAAGAAGATAAGAACATAATGTATAACTAAATCTCAAGCAAATAGATAATTGGGAGAGGATCAAGGTCACAAATTCATTAGGAAATAGAGTAATCCTACAGCAAACAGAGTTAGACAATGGGGCCACCTTTACCTGCCGGAAACATTTCTGGTACCCAATGTCTGGCAGTCTGGGTCAATGAAAAAAAAAACCCTGCCCCAGCAAGAGATTTGAGGACATGACCACCAGGTCAGCAGGCAAGTGTGCGAGCAACTGCACCACCATGACTCATCTATGTCAATATGTGTGTGTGTGTGTGTGCACTTTTTATTTGTGTATATGCATGTCTGCATGCAGAGGTGTACACTTGTGTTCATATATAAATCTAATATGTCAAAATGTATTTAGGTAGATATGTTTCTGTTTTTCTCATATAACAAGATAGTGAGTGGCACCTTACAGTCTTGACAGACCAAAGTATGTGAGTTGGAATTTGGCCAAAATTCCATCACAATGCCTGGGCAGAGCTTCAGAGAACATGTGGTGCCAAAACGACATGTTCCCTCTCTCAGCCTTGCCTTGTTTGATCCAGAGGAATGGGTAACCAATACGTCTGGAACAAGGTAGGCTGCAGACGCTGGAGGCTCAGCGTCAAACCTCCGAGACCTCGCCTCATTGAGCAGGAGACGAGCGATGGCCAGACCCTAAACCCTTGGGATTTAACTTAGAGGGATTCAGCCAGATCCTGCAGGCAAGGGTCGTATATGCACCTGGACCACTGGGCACGTACACCTGTCAATGTTATCGTTTCTTTACATATTCAGTCACTTTTATCGTTTCTTTACTTATTCAGTTGTGGAGATTTGTTCGCAACAGACGAGCAATATCTCTGGCGGGCCTACTCTCGTTGGTCGCGAGATCCGCACAGTGGCAGGCAGGGAGATTTGCTCGCAGCATACGAGCATTATCTCCGGCGGGCCTACTCACGTTAGTCGCGGGAGCTGCACGAGTCAGGCAGGGAGTCTGACGGTAGTACACGCTTAAAACAAGATAGTATTGTTAGGATAAAATACATATTGGAGAAACTGTTTATTTGTACAGCTCGTTGAATTAGTCACGAATAACTTTATTTAATGCTAATATGCAGATGCCGATGGAAATGTTCTTGAAAAAAAATCTCCATTTGTTTTGGCGTTATTGTGCTGAATCATCAAGAATAAGTGATATGCTATAGATTACTTATATTACATAACGTTGCTGTTAAAATTTAAGTATCGGAATAAATTTTTAAGCAAATTACTTTTTCTAATTCTTGTTTATTTGTACCGAATATCACTTCTAAATCAATCTGATGGCATTATAGAAAAACATTGATGCTACACAATAATATCAGGTTTACACTTTTAACCACAATACAGATTGTATTACCTTTAGAAATAGTTTTGTCCCAGCTAGATATCTCAATAGTTGATATATTTTGACAATATCTTGTCTTTTTTAAACTTACTATTTTGTTTGCATTACTTCATTTATCTCTCATTCTGTCTGATCCTCCTACTATATGTGCATGTATACCAAATAATTATTTCATTTTACAATATTTGCAATATTTTGAATTGGTCACAATGCTTTCACCAGTTGTATATATCAAGCTGCCTGTGTGTCAACAGGTACCCTATAGGAACAAGACAATAGTAACATTGTAACCTATCATGTCTATCATAAGAGACAACTAAGGAGATTTTTGCCCATATATTACTAGGGCCAATAAGGGAAGTAAAGGAACACACCGAACCTGGCATACATATTGTAAAAGATATGGAATACACAGCAATAAAATAAGCCTGTAAACCAAGCTGAAAGTCTACATAGCAGTCAGTATTATCCACACTATTATATGCTTGTGAAACCTGGACTGCTTATCAGCAACATGCCAGGAAATATAACCACTTCCACACAGTCTGCCTTAGGAAGCTATTGAAGATTAAATGGCAAGACAAGATCCCAGACATTGAAGTCTTAAAAAGAGCATTTCTACTAATGAAGAATCAGATTCTCTGGGCTGGTGGTCACTTGACTCGTATACCAGATCACAGGCTTCTTAAACGGATTCTTTACGGTGAGCTGCACTGTGGTATTCGCTCCCAAGGTGGCCAGAGGAGAAGCTTTAAAGACACTTTGAAGATCTCACTAAAAGCTTTTGGAATTAATCACGACACTTGGGAGACTGCTGCCAAAGACCGAAATTTGTGGCCTACATCATTACGTAAGGGTGCAGTCACTTGTGAAGAAAACAGGATTGCAAGAGCTGTGAAAAAAAAAGGCTGGATAAAAAGACCACTGCAGAAGATCCTCCTCCTGGAACATCAAGCATTCTTTGCCCACATTGTCAAAGAACATTTTGAACCAAAATAGGCCCTACCAGCCATCTTAGAACTCACTGATCCAAACTTTCAACCCCACTGGATGAAATGAATGGTCATCATCATTCTTAATGAACAAACACCAGAAGATAACAAAAGACGGTTGGGCTTTGGGCTGGCCTTTTCATCCTATAGACAAACCTTTGAGTGCAAAATGAGGGCCTATGCTCCAATAGGGGACACAGTTTGAAAGAAGAAGCATATATCACATTATTACGATTATGAATATTTTGAATGCAGTTTCTAACAATGTTATTCTTTGAATATAATTGAAGAAGTGGGAACATAATTCCCATATATGACAAATGAATTCCAAGTATATGTTATAATGTTCAGTTGTGTAGTGCCTTTGAAAATGAACTGTGAGGAATGAAATACCGAGCGTGAAGTAACAATATTGGTGATTTGAATTGAAAGAATTTTAACTACATAAATACACATGTATACAGCACTCATAGATATCTGTCAGAGGAGTATTGTAATGTTGAACAGGGTTAGTTTAGCTTTTCACCATCTTCAATGAAACTGTGTCAGGACACCGTTTCATCATCTGCGCACTAACAATGTGTCAAAATACTTTTCGACAATAACACAGAAATAGTGTGTCAGCTTACCTTTTTGCACTGAAACAATGTGTGTTTCCACCACACCTTTTCACCAACTGCACAGAAACAATGTGTTTTCACAATAACTTTTCACCAGTAACACAGAAACAATATATTGACATACCTATTCACCTATAACGCAGAAGCAATGTGGAGTTGTCACTGCACCTTTTCAGCATTTTCACAAAAACATTGTACGTATTCACAATACCTTTTCACCATCTGCACAGAGATAATGTGTGTTTTCAACATACCTTTTCACCAATAACACAGACAGTGTGTCAGCAAATCTTTTCACCAATAACAAGGAAACAATGTAGAGTTCCAATTACACCTTTTCATCATTGGCACAATGAACAGGGTCATTACATCAAGCAATCAGCAGCAATGGTCTCCTATTTTATCATTAAGATTTGCAGTTCATTATTGCTTCACTGCTTATGTATAGCATAGTGCATCACAGGCAGGCTTTCCAGCACAGTGAATAAAGAATGCTTTCCCATGCCTTGGCATGTATTGAGTATATTGTGCTAGCCCATATTATACAATTGGCACTTTTCCATTGCATCCAACGCCTGTGAGACCCGGTCACTTACTAAACAAGCAGAACAGCGCATAGATGCCTTTAAATATAAACGTTATAGATGGGCTCTAAGAATATCTTGGAAACAGAAAATAACAAATGCATCTATACGACAAGATCTGAATGTTGAAGAAGGTTGGTTACTAAAGGTGATAAAATAAAGTACATTGAAATATCTGGGTCGCTTGAAACGTCATGAAAGTTTGGAGAGAACAATCATGGACAGGTATATGCCCAGGAAGAGAGGAAGAGGAAGGCCGAAGAGAAGTTGGTGCAGGATGTGGCAGATGATCTCCAGATAAGTATATCAGATAAGGGACATCTTGCTTATGACGAGAAATTTTCTAAAAGGTTGTTATGGGAGCGAGGTTCTGCAATGGACATGCGACTGAATGAATGATCACTAGGTCAACAATCAAGAGTGAAAGCGATTGCCCTACCACAGCTCCCTAAAGGGAATAGAAAAGGTAAATAAACACCAGGGATTTCTAGAAAAGCCAGGCACCAAGGAAGTGAGCTGAATCACATGTTTGATGCATGCTTATGTTATGTTAAGTTATCCTATAATATCATCCAGTATTTATTTCAGCAGGCCTGAACATTTTCTGTAATTAACATGTATCAATTTTTATTGTATCATTCTTATGATTGAAAAATACAATTTAATGCAAAATGTTGTCATATCTCTGTGTTTTTATTTTGTTTTCATATATTTTTATGTTCGATTATATTTACTTATATTAACTGTTTTGGTGTCATCTATTATCTATGGACTGTCTTAATAATTTAACAGTCTATATCAGTGGTTCTCAACCGGTGGGGAATTCATTAATGTTTCTGTCCTTCAATATTATCTATCTGTCTGTCTGTGTCTGCCTGCCTGCTTGTCTGTCTGTCTGGTGTGTATATGTGTATGTACATGTGTGCTTGCAAAACTAAACTTTAGAAATACGTAAACAGTTAAGATGTAAGAAGGAAATCAGTTCGTCAGTGGTTACTGGAAAATATTTAATTCCGATTCGAATTCCAAAACTAAAAGAAGAAAAAAAGGCAGACATTATCTGGCAACTTAAGAGGGTAGGCCCTGTTATGGTATTTTCCCCAGAACCACATTCCCGCTGCCATTAAGGTTTTCTGTTTATTGTTCTTGTGTCACATCCATATAACAATATAGGATAACAATTTAACACTTTTCTGAATACAATTGACAGCTCTTTATTGGTTTGTGAGTATTTGTTGTCTCTTCTGACGACAGGCAACATTTGTCATGTAGATGCTTCTTCTCACCTTTAGATCAGGAATATTATTTCTTTACTACGATCTTATACAGTTATAATTTTGAAGATAATAGCCTGCCAAATGTGTTCTCATTCATATTTATCTTTAATGCGGTTTCAAACTCGCGACCATAAATGGCAGATAAAAGTAACAAAAAGCAGTAGTGAAGAAGAAATAGTTTTTAATGATGGCATAGAAATGAAGATATCTCAAGCCAAATCACAAGAAATAAAAATAATACTTAGAGCATGGTTCACAACCCGTGGGGAATTCCCTCCTGGGGGGGGGGGGGGGGGGGGGGGTGATTTTAGGGTTTTTTGGGGGGGGGGGAGGGGGGAATTAAGGTTATTTCAAGATCGCGTTAATACAAGAACCCATTACTTGATATTGTTTTTCCCTCCATACTTTATAGTTCTGTACTTCTTGCCCTTCTGAAATTCTGTTTATAAAGTAGGTAGACCCGCAAATCACATTTTATTTAGACGTCTAGATTTGTTCTAGTATGTGCTATTAAATTTAGCTTCTATTTTTACGTGTAGGCCTACTGTGTTAAAAAAAAAAGGAGGGGGGGGGGATTATAGGGAGGAAATACGAAAGGGGGGAATGACTCAGACTATAACACTAACAGTGATCACGCCACAATATGTGGACAAATAACAGTAAAAGTGAAAAACATAGTGTGTGTATGTGTGTGGAGTGGCTGGCCGAGTGGCTAGAACGCCGGACTCCCATTCGGGAGACCCGGTTTCGATCCCTCGGTAAGGTGTGGGATTTTTTTCTGTCGGGGGCAAAAAGAAAATCCTAACCTGCACAGTTCGCGGCGACTGCACTAGCCAGGCGGCCTTAATTCCTCAGGCTCAAAGACCCCTCTGCTATACACCGCAAGGTACTATGTTGGCAGTAAATGACAGTTGATATATAGATAGATAGATAGATAGATAGATAGATAGATAGATAGATAGATAGGGAGACTTTATAAACAAACGTTTGCTAGTAATGTACGGACATTATACGCAAACGGCTGGTCACATGACGTTTCCTACCGCCGTCGATTGGCTTAATAAGAAGATTCTCCCTTCTCGTCTGTCTTGTGTTTGCAAGTTCCTTTTATTCACACCCCATCTTCATCTACATCTACATACTTCATCTACATACATACATAGTTTATTCAATAAAACTTTAAAATGTTTATATCCTAATGAATGCCTAGATACGTTAATTACTTCTTAACGTTGAATTTGCGTATGCACGAGATGAAAGTAAGTTAAAGTAGTCAGCCTGTAGATGACACTAGTCGTCCTACCTCAAGTGAACCAAGTCGACAGACCTCCACTTTGCAACTGAAGTTCTAGTCAACATTTGTTTTTTATGAACTCCGATGCGAGGGTTCAAAGGTGATAAAGTTCACACAGGATTAAATTTACATATCATGTGACCATAGTTAATCCTAATTGTTTGTTGCTTACTCTTGACTGTTTGGCTCGTCTGTGTGTTACTATTTTTTTCGCAAATCCGTTACAGGACATTGCAGTCAACACCTGCATTTTTCAGCTGCTGTTGCTGTCTTGGCAAGTTTTACGTTCAGTAGTTTGCCATTGCTTTCTGAAAGACCGGCTCACATAGGCCTACCTCTGTAAGTAACCAGCGCGACGCGATCCTCTACCGAATCTCCCGCAGCTGTTTCGTACGTGAGTATACGGGATTACGATCAACGTCCTTAATCCCTTCGCCAGGGAGACGGCTGTGTGTTACTGGCACCTTATAAATAGTTACACTGTAATCTACCATGTTTGACGTAGGAAGCGTCTAAGGTAGGGTGCCGTAGGACTGACTGCCTCACCCAGTGTAAACCTGAAAACTCCATCTCCTACGCCAGGGGCCACCAAACTTTTTTCACGGCGGGCCGGATAACTGACAAAATGACGAGCACGGGCCGGATACTCATTCTGTACACTACTTGCGCCGGGCTCCGTGGTGAAGGTCTTACGGACGCGGTTCGTAATCTCGTGTAACCGCGTTCAAAACACAGCTGTGCGCGATTTGGCAGCAGACCGCGTTGCGCTGGTGTTATAAGCTATGGTATGGCTGCTGGTCATTCAGAAAGCAATGGCAAACTACTGAATGTAAACTTACCAAGACATCGACAACAGGAAAAAATGCTGGTTTTGACTGCAAACGTCCTGTAAAGGATATGCAACTAACTTTAACAATACCTGCAAGCTAGAACGAAAGCTCTGGGGAAAAATACGAAAAACTAAGTTAATCATGGGTGAGTGGCGTGTAATGCAGAAAGAAAGACAACCAACATATTTATTCACTAAAAAAAGTTATCAAAGAAGACGACGTTAGCAAAAAGATAGTTACATCAGACCTTGTGTGCAAATATCCGAATCTCACAAACTAAGCAGCAAAAAAGGTTAGTGAGATTTATGAAACTGATATTTGGCTTTCAAGATATCATCAATGTTTGGTTTGGAATTGCTGCATCCAATCAAGAGAATTGCTTTCAAATATTCATCAGTCAATCTCGTTCGATGTGTTGACTTCATATACTTCATTTTTGAAAATGTTTGCTCACAGTTGTTCCAAACACTAATACCATACCAGCGGCAAATTTCTTCAGTTTTGGAAACTCAACATCAGTTAAGAAGCGGTAAAATTCAACAAGTTTTCCTTCTCTTTGCTTCTCTTTCAACAAGTCATTTGCTTGCAAATCAATGAGCTCCAACTGTAGTTCAAGTGGCACATAAGCAAGGTTGCAATCAAACGGATTCTGGAACAGAAAAATGTCACTCTCAATTCTATCAAGATCTGAAAATCTCTCCAAAAATGCTTAAAGTCACAATAATTTTTTTTTCGGAATATCGAGGTTGACAACTTCGGCGATTGTAGCTCAAAACTCTTTGAAACAGTGAAAATGAGAAAAGTATTCTCCTTCCAGTTGTGTTTCAAACAATGACAGCTTTTTCTCGGGACAACAGGATTGTGAGGACTGATGTCCCAAGCCTCGCGATAGATGGTAGACGCGTCAACAGAGAGAACAAACTGAAGTATCTGGGAATCACATTTGACAGGAGCCTGTCCTTCAAGGACCATGTGGAGACGGTTGTGACAAGGTCTCAAAAGGGACTCAATGCACTTAAACCTATGGCTGCAATGGGCACAGAGCAGAGCATGCTTTTCACACTATACCAGTACTTGATCCTCTCAGTGATTGATTATGGACTAGGACTGCTCACTGTCTCAAAGAGACAGCTGGTGAAATTAGAGCGCATACAGAACGAAGCTATGCGGGTCATTCTGGGATGCACCAGAGACACCCCAGTAGTGTGTATGCGTTACATCCTTGGTCTGCCGACAGTTGCTGGTAGGCACAAGGTGATGCAGGCGAAGGCATACCTCAGAGTAGCCGCATACACAGATCACCCGTTACATGAGGCGCTGGACGAAGTTAAGGGTCAGCTACTGATAAAAGGGAAATCATGGGTGGCTCAGGCGGAGGATACGATCAGACAGGTGTGCATCTTGGAGAACATTAGGCGAGGAGAAGAGTGGGTCAGAGTGCCAGCGGAGCAGTCAGACTTGTGCAGAGTTATAATCACATTGAGCTGGGAGTGCAGGGAGTGGCCAGCAGGGGCCACGGAAGTGGAAATCCAACAAATAATTCAGGATAATGCTCGCTCAGGTGATGTGATTATCTACACAGATGGGTCGGTGTTGAGAGGTAGGAGAAGTGCCTGTGGGTTCTTAGCAAAAGCTAATGGTCGACGTTTGGTGCAGGAGAGCCTGGCATATGATACCACACCATCTAGCTAAATAATGGAGGTGGAGGCGGTCAGTGCAGCTTTAAGCTGGATGGAGAATACGATACACACACACACATCGTGATTGTAACTGACTCAGAAAGCATGCCGAGGAAGGTGAGGGCAGGCAAGCTTCGTGCAAAGTGGCTTGCTTCACTTTGGAGGTCACGGGTGGCAAGCATCGCCTGAATCTTTTCTCCGGGGCATGCCGGTGTGCTTCGGAATGAATAGGCGGACAGATTGGCTGGCTCTGCAAAACTTGGTGGAGTATTAATGCATGACCAGGCAGACGTGGTCAGATTATAATCAGATTGCTACTGGTACTATTGGTGTTGGAACTCTTCGCTGGCTGCTGAGGATGGGGACGGAGCGCTTATGGGAATGCCCCGAATGCTGTGATATCGGTTCCTAAATCAATCAATCAATCAATCAATCAATCAATCCGAAAACCTTTGATGGTTCTGTAGAAATCACAGACAAGGTTATCCTTTTCCTGAAGTTTCAAATTCAATTCATTCATGTGGGATGTGATGACGACCTAAAATGACAATTTTGACAACCAGGTAGTATCTGACAGCTGTGGATCAGCTCTATCTTTTCAGTGAGGATAACATCTATTTCGTTTCGGAGCTTGTAAAAACGAAACAGGACTTTGCCTCAGCTAAGCCACCTCACTGATGTGTGATAAGGCAAGTCACAGAATTCAGAATCAATTTCTTCATGAAAGGCCTGGAACTGACGGTGATTTAGTGCACCTCCCCGAATGAAGTTCACAGCAGAAACGACCGGTTTCAGTACACAAGAAATATCTAAGTTGTTCCCACAGAGAGCTTGCTGATGTATGGTGCAGTGTATGAACAGAGCGCCCGGAATTTGCAAATCTTCCAACTGAGACCTGATCTGCCACATCAGACCCTTCCTCACTCCAGCCATGTTTTTTCCTCCATCGATTGTAACACATCGAAGCTGATTCCAATAAAGGTTATAGTCTTGCAAAACGTTTTGCACTTACATGAGAATGTCTTTTCCAGTTGTTGTTCCATGCATGCTGCAAATGGATGCCAACTCTTCTGTTATCTTAAAGTCCAAATTGACACAAATTAACACGAGAAGTTGTGACGTACTCGAGAGATCAGTAGACTCATCCAGCGCTAGAGAATACCACAACAAGTTCCTAGTTTTCTCGCATATCTGTAGCACTATGTTCTCTCCAAGGTCTTCTGTTCTTCGCACAACTGAACTTGCTGAAAGGCTGATAGTTCCAAACAAATCGGCTTTCTCAGGACACAAGTCATTTGCTGCTTCCATCATACACTCTTTGAAGAAGTTGCCATCAGTAAACGGTTTTCCTCGTTCTGCCAGCTTATGCACTATTTTGTAACTTGTATGAGTGACAGATTTATTTTCAGTAATCTTTCTCGTGAAGAGATTTCTTTGTGTTTCTAAGCCACGTTTCATGGACTCATATTTCTCAGAGCGTAACTTTCAAGAAAACTTTGAATATGTTGATAGATGTTTTGTTCATAATAAGGATTGCACAATATATAAATAGGGGAGGCCTAAATAAATAGCATAGAGCAGAGTTTTTCAACCGGGGTTCCGCGAGTGGCAGCCAGGGGTTCCACGGAAACAGACTGAAGTCGTCTAAATGCAACAGTTCTGCCCAACTGGTTTATTACATAAACAGGACAGACACCTGGATCACCGCACAGAGTTCCTTAAGCAACGTAAACATTTGCGTAAGGATCTGCTCCAGCAGACAGGCTGAAAAACACTGGCCTAGAGACCATCTTGATTAACACCTTGACCGGGGAATTCTTCTGAGCTGTGGATATTTTCGTAATAACACGAGGCTTCTATGGCATTTTTATGCTATGTTTACCACTTTATTGCCTAAAGTTCGCACATGTACTTCACTTACCTATCACTGTCAAACCAAAAGAAAATAAAAATCCTTGTTGCATACCTATAAAATGGATGACTGGCAAAAAGAAGTAAGCATTTCTGGAGCATCAGATCTGTGTTGACAACCGGACGCGTCTGGGGGAGGGAAAGATGCGCGCGCGTGTGTGTGTGTGGCTATGGAAACCATGGTAACGTCAGAGCGTAAGCCGTAATACCACGAGGCGGGGAAGGACTTGGGATGGCGCGAAATAAGCAAACATTACGATAAACAAGTAAATCTAGATACACTGGCTGCTGAGGATGGGGACGGAGCGCTTATGGGAATGTCCCGAATGCTGTGATGTCGGTTCCTAAATCAATCAATCAATCAATCAATCTAGATACAATAATTTATCATTGAAAATAGTAAATTTAATTAAGACGAATAGCAGCCAGGAGGACTTCGCGTGTGTGAAGATCTCCTATTATTCTAAACGTAATGTTTATATTTAAATTGTATCACAACGTCTCGTGTTCCATACATTATATCAAGCAAGTTCGAGTACCTCGGCGGGCCGGATGAAATGACGTCGCGGGCCGGAACCGGCCCGCGGACCGTAGTTTGGTGACCCCTGTCCTACGCGAAAAAGTTAACGATCACAAATACAACACGACCGTCCGTCGACATCTTGAAACCGGAAGTGACTTGGAAACGGCAGCGACCACCACCATTGCAGAATATTGGTGGTGAAAGGCAGAACCAGGCAGCACAAGTTAAAGGTCAAGACCTTCCAGTATGACAGTACAGGGCAAGATGTAGTGAGTAAAATAAGACGTGACAAGCGCAGAAATCTTCTTCTTCTTTTTCAGCGTTCCGAGCCATTGAGGTTCTTTGCTGCAGATACAATCCGTCTCCATTCGTCTCTCTGGTGGACCTTCTCTTTCCAGTCGTTGATTCCAAGTGCTTGTAGGTCTGTATATGTATTATCTCTCCACCGCCTTCTTGGTCTACCTCGGGGTCTACGGTCATTTGTTTCCTGAGTGTAAGCGGGTTTTGTTTCCCTATTATTTTCCATTCTTTCTGTATGACCCAGCCATTGTAGTCTATTGGCCTTCATGATACCAGTGATTAGCGGGGACTTAAACAGATCATAAATGCCATTGTTACTTCTTCTATTCCACTCTCCACTTTGTGTATCCCTAATGGGTCCAAAGATGCGTCTTAAAATTTTGTTCTCAAAGGTTTGTAACAAGGCTTCGTCTCCTTTCGTTGTACTCCAGGTTTCAGAGCCATACAGCACAACTGGTCTGATCAGTGTTTTGTATATTGTGATTTTGGTGTTACGAGATAGCGCCTTTGATTTTAGTAGATGTTGTAGTGCATAGTATATCTTATTTCCAGAGTTGATTCTTGTTTGTATTTCTTCCCTTATGATGTTGGAGCAGTTGAAGATTGTACCCAGGTATTTGTATGTTTCCGTTCTTTTAATGGTCATATTATCTATTTGTATGTGGCCAGAGTTTTTAGCCATTCCGTCTCTTGAAATTACCATATATTCTGTCTTATCTTGGTTGATAACCAGCCCCATCTGTTGGGCTTTTTCCTTTAAGTGAGTCAATATTTCCAATGTCTTTTGTTCACTTTGCCCTATAATATCTATATCATCTGCATAACCAAGCAGCTTGGATGTTCCTTCCAATATCACATTCCTCCTTTACCTTCCTTACAACTTTCTCTAGAGCCAGATTGAAGAGTAGCGGCGATAGTGCATCACCCTGTTTCAAGCCAGATGTTATTTGGAAGGGGTCTGATTTCCTGCCTTTATATGTTACTATATTATAAGTATCTTCCATGCATAGTCTGGTCATGTTGATTAACTTCCTTGGTATTCCAAATTCCTGCATAGCATTCCATAGACTATTCCTATGGACACTATCATAAGCCTTTTTAAAATCCACAAAAATGTTATGGAGATCTCTTTTATATTCCCAATTTTTCTCGGCTATTTGTCGTAAGATAAATATCTGATCTATTGTTGATCTGTTTTGTCTAAAACCCGCCTGGTAGTCACCTAATATGTCTTCTGAATATGGTTTTAGTCTATTTAGTAATACTGCGGATAGTATCTTATAGCTTGTGGACAGTAGTGATATTCCTCTATAATCTCCACATTGGAACTTGTCTCCTTTCTTAAAGATAGGTATCAATAATGACTCTTTCCAGTCATGGGGTAATTCTTCTGTCCTCCAGATGTTTATTATTAGTTCGTAAAGCTTTAGATGTAATGCATGGCCACCTGCCTTTATAAATTCAGCAGCAATTCCATCAGTCCCAGTTGCCTTATTGTTTTTAAGTCGTGTGATTACATATAGGATTTCTTCAAATGTAGGTTCTTCAATTTGTGGTTCGCATGTTAGAACTTCTTCCTGTGGGAAAATGTTACTTGGAGCTTCACAATTTAGTAATTCAACAAAATATTCTTTCCATGTGTTGCACATTTCCTCATTTGTATTTATCATATTCCCATTTTTGTCTTTTAAACTATATGTGTTTTGTTGGTGCCCTCGTTTCATTGACTTCAGTTCTTTAAAATATTTTCTGGATTCATATTTCTGGTGATTAGTTTCCATATCTTTGATTATATTACTCATATATTCTCGCTTCTGCTGTCGGACTATTTTTGTAGCCTCTTTACATTCATTTCTATAATGCTCTTCCTTTAGGATGTTGTTGATGTCATTTAACCATAAATGTCTGGCATTCTTTTTCCTAATGACTGCTTCTTCACATTTTTGATTGAACCATCTGTTCTTTCTATGCGTGGTTAACACACCGAGGCATTCTTCTGCGGTAGTTTGAATTGTATTCTTGATGTTCAACCAAGATTGGTCAACGCTTTCCTCCAAAGGCTTTGCAGAGTTTCAAGTTTACATTTTATTTCATCTGTAAATTTCTCTTTCACTGTAATTTCTTGTAGTTTTTCTCTGTTATATGTTGGGTGTAATCTTTGTAATTTAGTATAGAAGGCTCTCTTAAGTTTTATTTTAAATTTTGCTCCAACGAGGAAGTGGTCACTATGGCACTCAGCTCCTCTATAACTTCTAACTTGCTGTATGTTTGATGCATTTCTGTTGTTAATTAAAATGTGATCTATTTGATTATAGGTTCTCTTGTCACACGATTTCCAAGTTTGTTTGTGTATATCCTTTCTTTGTAGTCAGGTACTGCTAATCTGCAGTCATTTGGCTTCTGCCAGGTTGATGACTCTCCATCCATTATCATTTGAAGTTGTATGTAGGCTTTCCATACCGGCCACTTTTTTTATTAGTTTGCTCTCTACCTATTTTTGCATTGAAGTTTACCAGCACGATCAGGATGTCCTTTTTGGGGGTTTCTTCTATGACATCATCCAGATCATTATAAAAGTCTTCTTTAATATCATCTTCTTTCTCTTCAGTAGGTGCGTGTACTTTAATCATCGTTATATTTTCCCATTTACCTTTTATTCGTAATTTACTAATCCTGTCATTAACAGCTTTAAAGTTTAAAACGTTCCCCCATAACTCTTTTTTATGACAAATCCTGTTCCTAATTCATGTTTATTTTGGGTGTTTCCTCCATATATTATAATCATTCCATTTCGCTCTAAAGTACCCTCTCCTGGCCACCTTATTTCTTGAATTGCTGTTATATCCATTTGATATTCAACCAGCTCCCGGGTTAGTTCTTCGGCCGCTCCAGCTCGATATAGTGTCCGTACATTCCATGTTCCAAATCTCAAAAGTCCTTTAACGTTCCAAGGTCGTTGTCCAGATAAGTCAGTCCAATATCGAGGCTCATGTATCTGTTTCGTAACAAAAAAGGTTTTTACAAAGGTGGGGATGTTAACCCCACGCTTCAACCCCCAACCTGGAGGACCAGGGTGTTTCTCTTTGTCTGTTCTCTACCCTTTGACCTGTCCGGCTTGGGAGGCCCTGCTGGTAGCTACGCTACCGCCGGCATAGCTCTCAGGGTCATTGAGAAACTCAAGCTCCCCCACCACGACAAGGTGGAAACACCATCGGGGGAGGCAGAAAGCTTCAGGGCAGGAAAAAAGCTGGGAGCAGCCACCCTGGTGAAACCTTGAGGTGGAGAAGGCGTGGTTGGAAAAAGTGCTGCTGTAAGGAGATGGCAAAATGCCAAGAAGAACAGAGCTGGCCATCCCAGTCCCTGCATGCACTTAGAAAGAGAGATGCACACAAAAGTAAGCTATTTAAAAAAACTGGTCAAGGTGGTTAAAAGTGAAATATGGGCAGAGGTATGTCAAAGAGTAAGCACAGACAAGTCACTGAAATTGTTCTGGCGACTACATAAAAGCATGAGCGGGGTAGTGAAGAATAAGAGCATTTCTGACTTCCAAGGTGCTGACCTCATCTGGCAGAGGACTGACGAGGACAATGGCAAAGCCCTCTTCGAACGCTATCTGGAGCAAAGCAACCAGACAGATATGAGAGGCCGAAATCTTGCCAAGGAGGTCACATCAGACAGGTGCAAAGCCCAGAACACTTCGGATGAAGACACAGCGACAGTGAAAGAAATCAAGGCTGTGCTTCGACGATAAAAAACAGCGCTCCAGGGCCAGATGGCATAAGATACAATGACATCAATAGGTGTACCGACAACGAACTAGAGGAACTAGCAGACATGTACAACAACAGTATAGGGAGTGCTAGCATCAAGGAGGAGTGGTTACACAGCTATCTGATTCCCTTGCCGAAGCCTGGCAAAGACCACACAAAAATTAAGGGATATCGAGTTATAACCATGCAGAATACAATAGGCAAGCTGCTGGAGAAGTTAATTGCCAGGAAAATATCAAGCCAGCTAGAGAGGCAAGGTGTTTTTCCACCTACCCTGGGTGGGTACCGTCCAAAAAGAGAAACCTGGACCAATGCAGCAGTTTTTGCCCATGATGTCTATGAAGGTTTCCACTCAGGCATTGAAACCTTTGCTGCAGCGATTGATCTTGAGGACGCGTACAACAGAGTACCATTGGATTTTTTAATGCTTCAGCTTCTTGAACTCAAAATAAGTCCATTCCTCCTTAATTGGATCGCTGCAGCCCTCTTCCAAAGGAAAGCAGTCTTTAGATCTGGCAGTTGGACGTCGGAACCAAAAACAATATATCCTGGCCAACCACAGGGATCATCATTATCTCAGGCACTGTTCAACGCCTACACTGTGAGAATCACCAGTGAGCAGATCACTTGACCTGGTAGGACATTGTCATATGCCGACGATGTTTTAGTGTATTGCCAGGGTAAGGATAGAGATCAGGTTGCTGTGGAACTACAAACCGAACTCAATCGCATAAGTGCTTGGTGTGTTGAGGCTGGGGCAATGGTCAACCCAACAAAGGCAACAGTGACTTGGTTCTCTTTGAATAACACTCCAACACCAACTGTAAATCTGTGTTCAGAGGCGGTGGAAAGAACGCGGGCAATGAATTACCTGGGGATACGGTTTGATCGAAGCCTTGCTTATAATGAGCACATAGACCAGGTGATAACAAAGGCCAAGCGGGGGTTGGCTGCGATGCGGATGATGGCGGCAGCAAACTGTGAGCAGCGCCATAAATGTCTTCAATAAGAAGGGCTGGTCATGTCTGTTTTTGAGTATGCGATGGCAATCCTGATTCTCAGCCGTAAGCAGATAGAAAGGATGGAAAGGATACAGAATGAAGCTATGCGCATTATTCTTGGATGTACAAGAGATACAGCATGCAGGGCGATGCGCTACCTTCTTGATTTTCCAACCATTGAAGAGAGAATACAAGTCTGCAGAGCTCGCGCCTACCTCAGAGTTAATGCAAACACACAACATCCACTGCATAGTGAAATTATGAAGGTGAAGGGCAGCAGGTTAAAAAGAGGACGGTCGTGGATGGGTCAAGCCGAAGACATTCTTCAACAGGTGTGTTCACTTGAGGACTTAGAACCTGGCGAGGAGTGGTTGCAAGTGCCAACAGATTTCTGCACATCCTTTTCAGTTTGCATCCAACTAGACAGAAAATGCAGACAAGAAAACCCGGCAGCTGTGGAGGCGGAAGTACAAGCTTTGATTTTCGAGAATTCGCTAGACGGTGATGCTGTCATTTACACAGATGGGTCGGTCGTCCGACATGTGAGAAGCTTATGGGCCTTTACGGCTCAGGCCGAAGGGAGAATTGTGAAGGAGGACTCTGGTGCTTTTGCTGAGACCACAAGTAGCCTGACTATGGAAGTCATGGCAGTAAGTAAAGCAATAACATGGCTCGAGACACAGACATTCACTAGGGCATGTTTCCTTAGCGACTCAATGAACACGCTCAAGAGGATAGAGATGGGGGAGATCCGAAGAGACTGGTTGCTGTCTCTGGAGCGGTCTCGGCTGGCAAAGATTAGTTTCATCTTTATGCCAGGGCATGCGGGAGTACAAGGGAATGAGCGCGCTGACAAGCTCGCAGGTAACGCTACTGTGGAGGGCGGACGCGCCATGGACCAGGCTGACATTCTGAATGCTCTACGAGAAGCAAGACTGTTGCGAGAACCAAGTGATGACTATGAATCTACAACCATGGCCAGACTGCGAGAACAGCAAATTAAAAGAGGGGTGGCCAAACAAGAACACTACGCAGGAAGCCAAAGAAGACTGATAAACCAACACAGAACTGTTGTTAGCCGCAGCGGGATTTGCTGAGGAGGGGATCCGAGCACTTATGAACTGAATGGTTCAATGTGCAATGAGGATGATCTGTCGACTAACAAACTATTTAAAATAATTATTTTTTACAGCAATAATTACATTGGTAAATTTCGTAAGTAATAATTTCCTCACCAATTTTTGGTTTAACCCACAGGGGCTAGGAATAAACCGACAAAACAACTTCAATAACTATGTATACTTGGTCTATAATGAGTATGACCAACGGAACGCTTTATTAGTGCGCAGAAGAAGGCGTCCCTATCCGTGCTTAACGCTTTTCAACGTTTATTTCATACAAAGCAATGTGCAAGGTGTAATGTGTGTTTCTTTGTTTGTGTATATTACAGAGCGTTGCCGTTTGTTAGTGTTATGTGTCACATGCGTTAATCAAAACAAATACATGCATATACAGTTATGATAATATGACATTTATGGTATAGTGCACGTGAACACGCATTCCTCGTTTCATTTCCATCTCCACAAGTGGAATGCATGTTACACCTGTCCATCTCTCTCTCTCTCTCTCTCTCTCTCTCTCTCTCTCTCTCTCTCTCTCTCTCTCTCTCTCTCTCTCTCTCTCTCATGCACACACACACACATACACACATTCTGTCTTGATCTATCTCTTGCTTTCTGTAGATGATAGTACATGGATTTTCGTGATCTTGGGCAATAACCTTTACATTCTCATTCTATTTAAATTGTGGGGGTGGGGGGATTTCCATGTGCATATTTTAATATAAATACCTGTATATCAACACAAAGCAATAATTATATTTACATAAATATCTACACGAATTACCCATACTTGGCTACCCATATACAAATACCATACATGTTGGCCTTTGGTATTCTACAACTATGTTTAAATTCGTGCTGGGAAATCGTGCTGAATTTAGGCAAAGGGCAAACCGCTGAACGCAAAAATGACTAGTGACCACCAGCTACTAGACACACCGGGCCGGGTCTTACAAAGGACACGCAGCCAGTTTTCCACAAAGCCTTTGATTCCCTAGACCAGAGGAGCTGTGGCGTGTACTATCTGCGCTCTCCAATGCTTGTTACCACCTAGTGAGAAGTGTTCCAAAGTATTTACAAAATAAGCCACACACGGGGCTCGCGTCGCGAGGCGCACACACGTTCTAAAATTTCCACAGCAGGGACTAGTCTGGGACACTCCCATTCAAACTGCACTATTGTCTGTCAAGACGATCGGGTGTCAGTATTATATGATAAACATCTAAGATAAACCTGTATGGTCATATTCTATATTCCACATTCTACCATACAAGCATACACATATATGTGTGCATGTACACATATATGTGTGCATGTCCACATTCATACATATTATGGGTATTCAAATGAGTAAATTGATTAGCTGGTTTTATTTCGTTATGTCAATGTGTTTGTGAATATCTGTGTGATTTTATTTTGAAACGCGTGCAGTATTATTTGTGAGCTAAAGGTTTTAAAATTGTACTTTGCTGCATTTCTAAAGGACCAAACCAGATACCTATATTCTGCCAGTGCAGTCAACAAACTCGTGTGGTTGTCTTTTGTAGTTTTAGGAATAGTGTTTAAAAATATTGCTTTGTACATATCTGTTTTCTTTTTAGTGAATGTTTCAATGAGTTGTCTTAATGTGTCTAGTGCGGCTTGGACTGTTGGACATGTGTAATAAATGTGATCTTCCGTTTCCTGTATGTTGTGTCTGCAGAGTTGACATGGGGCTATTTGTTTGGATCTGTGTGCTTGTCGTTCCGAAGTGGACGTCATACTAAAAATCAATAGGTACATAATTTCTCTGGCTTTGAATTTTATGTGTGAATTGTGAAGATTAGTGAAAGTGCATGTGTAGTCCTGTGTGTAATATTTTTGCCCTCTTTTTATTCTGAGTTGTAGTGGAGGTGCTTGTTGTTTAATCAGGTATTTGTAAACCTGGTGTGTTGTTTGATGTATTAAATGTTCGTTTCCTTGGAGTGCTTGTATGCATGTTTTGTAGAATGCTGGTGGTGTTCCAAAGTGGTGTGGTGTATTGAGTTATATTCTCCTAAGGTGTTGAAGTTTGAGCTCTATGTAGTAGAGTGGTAGTAGGTGCTGTTCTGGTTGACTGAGTATGTGTCCTATGTGTTGAATTCTAAGTGCTTGTATTTTTGTGTGTATGTCTTGCAGTGCTATCCCTCCTTGTTTCCTGTCCTGTATAAGTGTCTTGTGTTGTATATAATGAATTGTGCTGCCGAAGATGAAATGTCTGATGTGTTTGTTGATGTCTGTGATTGTCTGTTTGGGAGGATCTAGCACTGTGACTAAATATATGATTTTGGCAATGATGAATGTGTTAATTATGATGCTCCTACCAAATATTGTGGATGTTTTATATTTGTATCTGTGTAGCATGTCTATAATTTGTTGTGTGAGGTTTTTCCATGTCTGTGCGTGTATCTGTCGGGAGTTGTTAGGAAATGTTATCCCATATATTAGTTTGATGTTGTCTGTGGCTGTTAAGTCAGGAGGAAAGTCTGCTTTGTTTCGCCACTTACATTGACTCATTATGTGTGATTTTTGTATGTTTAATTTTGCCCCACTCCCCTTACCAAACTGTGTAAAGGTGTGGAGTATATTTGTAACGGATGTGTTGTTGGCGGGGACGAAAGCGGTGTCGTCTGCGTATGCAAGCAACTTCCACTCTCCTCCGCCTGGTATGAATGTGCCTGTGATGTTGGTGTCTTGTCTGATTGCTTCTAGTAGTGGTTCTAACACCAGCACATATAGGAGTGGCGACAGAGGACATCCTTGTCTCGCCGATCTTGTGAGCCGGAAGCCCGCAGTGAGTGTATGGTTAACCAACACCTTACTCTCAGGATTCCGGTACAAGATCGCTATCCACCTCCCAAAGTACTGGTCTAAATTGCAGTGTGTTAATGTCTTGTGTAGATAGGAGTAGGATATTCTGTCAAAGGCTTTCTCCTGGTCTATGGACAAAAGAGAGGCCTGACAGTCTTTCTCCTGTGTGTATGTGATGATGTCTCTAATAAAATGTGTATGCTGGTGAATGTTTCTATATGGTACACCGCATTGTTGTTCTGTGTGTATGAGTGTTGACAAAAAGGGTCTCAGTTTGTGGGTCAGTGCTATAGTTAGTATTTTATAGTCTGTGTTGAGTAGAGATATGGGTCTGCAATTTTTAATCTGTGTCTTGTCTGTGTTGTCTTTATGTATAAGTGTTATTTACGACATGTTGCAACTGTGTTGTAGTTGTTCTTTGTCAAAGGCGTCTTGATATACTTTAAGAAGAAGGCCACCTAAGATAGGAAAGAAATGTTGGTAGAATTCTACAGTCAAGCCCTCCGGTCCTGGTGTCTTGTCTTTGTTCATTGTGCTGAGTGCGTGTGTTATGTCTGCTAGTGTTAGTTCTGTGTCTAGTGTGTCTTTGTCTGCATCTGACAGCTGTTTACTGTATTTTAGAAATTTGTCTTGTGTCTGTGTGTCTACTGTCTCTGCTGTAAATAGGTGCGTGTAGTATTGATTGAATGCTTCTGTTATTTGCGCAGGTTCTGTTTGTGTGGTGCCTTCAATCAATCATGTGCCATGCCGGAAAGCGGCATGACTCGCCATTTCACTCGATCACCAGAGTCTTGCGATGATCAGTCTTTAAGCGAATCATAATGTACTAGGCACTTTCAAAGAGGTAGTTTACCGTTGCTTTCCTCTATGGCAGTGACCATACTGACCGGATGACCGCAACCATTGTCTCTCTAAAGAGATCCTCTGCCTGCTGTCGCGAAATACGAGACCATGACCAACAAATATCTGTCGGCTGCCCTCAAAATTTCATCCACCACCTTGCATGTCTATTACTTTGCCTATTTGTCTGCTGTGTTGTACGTTCTGTTCAATTGCTAAATATTGTTTACTGGAGGACTCTTGCGTGATTGTGGTTAGTTTTGTTCTAAGGAGGGCGCCTAGATATCTGTGTTGTTGGTGTTGTTCTAATTTTAAATATTGAGCACAACCTACTACTGGCAACGCTGATCGTATTCTGGTATGAACCTAAGGCCTATCCACGTCAATATGAAAGCACTATACTCGAGTTTCGCCCTCGTTTGAGCTGGTCAGTAGTGCATATCCCTGACCGGATCCGGAAACAAGCCCCTATTCGGGTCCACATCGATTGACGGACGTCAGTCGCGGCGATTGGGTAATCTTGAGCATAGCCTACGATGGGTGACGTTGTGATATTCTGTTGTGATAATTTGGCTGTGTGTCCAACGTGTGCCGCGTGGTTACACACCCGCTTCACACGCCAGTGATCCGGGGCTTGTTTCCGGATCCGGTCAGGGATATGCACTACAGACGAGCTCAAACGAGGGCGAAACTCGAGTATAGTGCTTCCATATTGACGTGGATAGGCCTTAGGTTCATACCAGAATACGATCAGCGTTGCCAGTAGTGGGTTGTGCTCAATATTTAAAATTCAAATCCCGAAATAACCAAATTAATCAGTTGTTCTAATTGTTTTTCTAGTGTGTTTAAATGTGGTGCTTTGTTGTCCATCTGTTTGGTCAGTTGTATGGCTGTTTGTATAATTTGTTCCTGTCTTAATCTGTCTTTGTGTATGATGGATACTAGGTGTTGTGTTCTGCTTCGTATTGGATTTTTCAGTAGGTCCCAGTATTGTCCGATGTTATCAGTCGGTATGTGGTTGGTATATGTGTGTAAAAGTTGTGCCATGTATATTTCATATTATGTATTCTTTACAAGTGTGTTATTAAATTTTCAATGTTGTGAACGTTTGTTTATCTGTGTGTTTATGTTGCTTGTACTGATGTGTGCTAATATGGCTTTGTGATCTGTGTACTGTAATGTCTCTCGTAGGTGCCGAGTGTTTACTATGTGGTGTGTTGCAGGTATATATATCCTATTTAATCTTCTTGCTGTGTAGTGTGTTTTATTTGTGTGGGTTGTTTCTCGCTTATTTGGATGTTTGTGTCTGAATGTGTCTATTAAATTGTGTGTGTCTAAAATGTTTTGCAGTGTTTCTAACTGTGTTGTGCTTTCTCCTTCCATTCTCCGAACCTGTGTCTTCATTTCTCCGCCTATTATATCCAATGCCTGTAAGACGCAGTTGAAATCTTCACAGAGTATGATGTTCTGTCCTCTGTATGTATGTGTGAGTAGTGTGTCTAGTTCTTCATACAATTGTGGCTGGTAGTTGTAATTTGGTGGTGCATGTATGTTGACAATGGTATATGCGTGTGAGGTGTTACTTATCTGTGTTATGCTGATTCTACCCCGGCTATCCCGATTTGTTTTTAAAATGTTCCACCTATCTGATGTTTGTAGTATGGCTGTCCCAGAACCTATGGTTTTGACTGCCAAACTGAAGTGTGCATGTCTTAGTCCTAATTGTGTTGTATTTGTGCGCCATGTATATCTGAATGAATATTTGTCTCTTGTAGCAGGATGAAATCTGGTTTGTATTTGTGTATGAGTGTGCAAACGTGTTGTTGTTTTGTGCGTATACCAGATATATTTAAACATATTATTTTTATGTCGTCACCCATCACAAGTATATAAAAAAAAGAAAAGAAAATTATATTGCGAGCAACTTGACAATTGACATTGATTGATTGATTGATTGATTGATTTAGGAATCGACATCACAGCATTCGGGGCATTCCCATAAGTGTCTCCGTCCCCGTCCTCAGCAGCCAGCGAAGAGTTCCAACACTAATAGTACCAGTAGCAATCTGATTATAAGTCCGTCTCGCCTTTCCTTTGAGCGTTGAGCGTCGGCCAGATCCCTTCGTCACTCCTCGTTGTCTCATTCTTGCCAGACCATGGTAATCCATTTGCTCCTCCGAGGTGTGCACGTGCTCCCACAAGGCCGCAACCAAATCTGCCTTGTCATGTATCAATACTCCACCAAGTTCTGCAGAGCCAGCCAATCTGTCCGCCTGTTCATTTCCCAGCACACCGGAATGCCCCGGAGAAAAGATCCAGGCGATGCTTGTCACCCGTGACCTCTGAAGCGAAGCAAGCCACTCCGCACGAAGTCTGCCCGTCCTCATCCTCGTCAGCATGCTTTCTGAGTCAGTTACAATCACGATGTGTGTGTGTGTGTGTGTGTGTGTGTGTGTGTGTGTGTGTGTGTGTGTGTGTGTGTGTGTCGTATTCCCCATCCAGCGGAGAGCCGCAGTGACTGCCTCCACTTCCATTCTTAAGCATTGACAATTGACATTACTAAAGGAAGTAAAGAAATATGCTGCATATAGCTGTTCAGTGCGTTTTGGACATTCCCGAGTTCTCTTCTTCTTCAGTGTCAGTGGCGATAAATAAAAAGTCTTAAGGATATATTGTCCTCTTCCTCTGTGTTCTGTCGTTGATCATTTGTCCTTACTGCGGGACTGTCCGGTTTGTTCACTTTTTTTTTTTTTTTTGGTGTGGCAATTGGAGTATCGTCGTCTTCGCTATCGCTGTTTTCTGCGTTTTTCTGCATTCTATTGCGCTTCTTGTTATGAATCACTTTAATGAAACCATCTTTGTCTACCTATTTTTCATTTTTAATGGGCTCCTGTTCATCTGAATTTTTTTCCTTTGTCGGGGTTGGGGATGGGTGCGTATTTGGAGTGGTAGGTGATTTGGATTTGGGTTGGGTTTTGCTGTCTTGTTCCTTTTGTTGATTTGTTCTTTGTGTTGTAAAGTCGTTTGTGGCCAAGGTATTAGTGATTTCAGTCTTGAATGGTGTTGGTACTGGCGTGGGCATTAGTGCTGTCTTCTGCGCTGTGGTTTCCACTGTGGTTTCCACTTGTTCTCGTGATTGTGTCGGTGGCTGCTGACTCTTTGCTTCTACCAGCGGTGGAATGTTTTCCACCGTGTTTTCATCAACCTTTGGCTGCGGTCTTCGGCTCGGGCACCTGTGGCCCAGTGGTCGTCCAGACACGTTGTTCTGCGCCCTGGCATCATGAAGAGGATACGGTGGTTGTTACCGGTTACTCCAGGGATGTTTAACCTAGCATAATGCGGCACTTCTTGAGTTGGGTTGCACAAAGTACCCCACTTCCCCGCACCATATTTCAGTCTGAATACTTCGGCGTCTTTATCACCTGTTGCCATTCCGACCACCTCTTTGACTGCCTCGCGGCTCATGGTATTCGGCAACCAGTGGATGGTCACCCGCTCTTTTTCCTTTTCCACGTGCTGGATCTTTATTTCAAGATCGCAGCTTGCGACCTTCAGTTTCAATCCATGTAGTTCTTGATATTTTTGGTTGTATGCTACCTGTGTTAGGTTCACAAACCAGCGTGTAGGTATTTCGAAGCGGTAAATGTCCGCTATGCCCCCCCCCCCCCCCCCCCGCGGGGACACCAGCTGGGCCCAACAAAGAGATGGCGATTAGAGTCGGGGTGCATTTTACTGCCGCTCCCGGCCCTGTTACAGACAGCACGAGGGTACCTGAGCTGTGTAGCTTACCGTGTACTGCGATGGATGTAAAATTGTAGACTGGTTTGTCCATGTTCTCAGGAAACACAGGTCACGTCCAGTTGAAATACAACGGCGCGCTGCATTGGAAAAAGAATTTCGATTTAACTTTGCTATATACGTTGTGAAGAGGAAACCATTAGACGTGCGCGAAACTTTTTATTCGTTGTGAGTTTTTACGAATGGTGGATGTTAACTCCACGCTTTAACCCCCAACCTGGAGGACCAGGTTCATTTACAATTATAAAGTACTTTAAATGATTTGAGCTGTTTTCTTAAAACAACAAAACTTTCAAATAGCATACAGAAATAATACATTTCTATAAATATATGCTAATTGATAATCTTAGACTCGTTATATTTGCTTAAACAAATGGAATATAAATTTGAGATATCATAGAAATATTTTTAATTATAATTATTTCCCTTACTTACCACACTATTCTTATGTCCCTTGATATTTTATTCTTTAAATGCAGAAAAGCCCCATTTACACTCTGTGGCGCGCGTAGAGAATATGCTAGCTCCATAATTATATCTTAATTACCTTAATTATATAAGCCAATGGTAGATGCATGGTTTGTGAGATTAATTGTACGAAAATCTTCGCATTCAATTGCTCCTCCTCTTTTTGGTATAGAAATAAGGGAGACTTTATAAGCAAACGTTTGCTAGTAATGTACGGAATGATTTAGTTGAGAATCGAGGCTCCATTGGAAGATGAAAAGAAGGGGAAGAATATTATTTGTCGTTTTTACTTTGTTTCATATTGTCCATTAACTCTAAGATTACACCTGTAATCTATTTCTTGTTCGCCTTCTTTTCAGTAATATACTTTGCTTATTTGATAGATGCCGGTCTCTCTGGCCGAGGAGTTACACTACTATCTCCGTAATCCCGTTTATCACGCAGAGTCTCGTAGCGGGCGAGAACTGGGAGCGGTTCGTCCCCCGCTGGTGACTTGCGGGATAACTGAGCCGGCCGCTCTGAAATAAATGGCAAACTACTGAGCGTAATCTTGCCAAGAAATCAACAGACAGCTGAAAGATGCTGCTGTTGACAGCGATGTCCTGTAAAAAGGATATGCGAATTTAAAAACAAAAAAAATTTGATAGATGTCGTTCTTTTGGATTTCCCTTTGTTCGCCGATGCTTTGCATCTATTTCTCCATCTGTCCATACAACTGGAGAGAGGAAGGTGGGGGTGGAAGATAATAATGACAGGATTTGCAATTTTTCGGGTGTCCATCGACAAGGGTATTTGAACTCACCGATAAGGGTATTTGAACTCACCTTTAAGGGTATTTGAACTCAATTTTTTAAAACATTAAAAAAAAAAAAAAAAAAGGCGCGGATACTAACTACTACACTTCCAAGGACACACTGATATTTCTACAAACATTAATAATAAGGTTCATACCAGAATACGATCAGCGTTGACAGTAGTGGGTTGTGCTCAATATTTAAAATTCAAATCCCGAAATAACCAAATTAATCAATTTGATTATTGCTCATTGGATTTAGGAGGCCTGGTGTTCCTTGCCAATGAGAAGTCCTGATCGTTTCGGGTCCACATCGATTGACGGACATCAGTCGCGGCGATTGGGCAATCTTGAGCATAGCCTACGATGGGTGACGTTGTGATATTCTGTTATGATAATTTGGCTGTGTGTCCAACGTGTGCCGCGTGGTTACACACCCGCTTCACACGTCAGTGATCCGGGGCTTGTTTCCGGATCCGGTCAGGGATATGCACTACTGACGAGCTCAAACGAGGGCGAAACTCGAGTCTAGTGCTTCCATATTGACGTGGATAGGCCTTAGGTTCATACCAGAATACGATCAGCGTTGCCAGTAGTGGGTTGTGCTCAATATTTAAAATTCAAATCCCGAAATAACCAAATTAATCAATTAATAATATAGTCAAATGTAGGTCACGTGACCAGCCGTTTGCGAATATGTCACGTGACCAGCCGTTTGCGTATAATGTACGTACATTACTAGCAAATGTTTGTTTATAATCACTTCGATATATATATATATATAATATAATATATATATATATATATATATATTATATATATATATATTATAATAATATATATATATAATAGAGAGAGAGAGGAGAGAGAGAGAGAGAGAGAGAGAGAGAGAGATTTAACAAGGATTTTCTAAGAACAGATAAAAAATAACTCAAGAACGATGCATATTGATTGTGCGAAACTGGTGAACTCACATTGCCTAAAATGGATTCCAGGAAATGTCATCGGAAGTAAAGACGGCTTGTGTGCTATTGATAACATCATTCATCGAAAACCATGTGTTCTATATAAATATCATGTACCCAATACGTCACAGGGCCTGTAAAAGGATTCTTTACTTCATGTTTAACTTACTCATGCTGTTGGTGCATATAACAGACAATGCTGCATGTTCTTTGAAGAACGTTGAGACTAAAACCAGTTTATTTTCTAATCAATGTGACGTTTAGTATTTGCCATTACTTTCTGAATGAGACTCAATGTTTAAGTCCAACTCATCGGTGTGCGGAATGAACCCATTACCCCGCCCTAAGCGTAAGAAGGTGTAAGCGCCAGTGCGTTAAACCTCTCAGCCACGCCAACCGTTGTTGGTGCAAGTAATGTCAATTACAGTGTGTCCCGAGGCAGTTTCCAACATGGGTCTGTGATGTGAGAGAGCCATCATATTTTGTAGGCCTGAATGCACGGAGAAATAGGTGGCCTATTTTTCACTATGTCAGGCGACGAGTCCAGGCATCAAACTCGCGTCCGACCGTGCTCATGAAATTATCAGCGGGGTTCCATATCAACTTCTCTAACTTCACCGCTGCTAATGCATTTCCTCGAATATTATTTATGTGCGTTGGTTTACCTTTGATTTTACGATGATATTTTGATGTGAAATACTCCAATATACACTCATTAATTTAGCTGTTTCTTAGCCAAACATTAGTCCTACTTAGTTTTCATGTTTAACACTTTTGAATATAATGTTGTATTAGCCGTTGTAATTTTACCAGATCCCTTTCACCCCAGTTTTCATCCTTCCCATTTATATTGCTACATTATCTAACTTTCCTTGGCAAGATTACGCTCAGTAGTTTGCCATTGCTTTCTGAGCGGCCGGCTCACATACCCGTAAGTTACCAACGCGATTCAAACCACTGCTGATTCTCACCGTCGTAACGTTACTTACGAGAGTATACGACATTACGGAGAAAAGTTGCTAACTTCTAGGCCAGGAAGCCGGCAGTGATAGGCCTATCAGTCGAAAATGTCCTAAGACAACCGTTAACGTCCGTCTCTGACTCTGCTTTGATTAATAACATTTCGGAAAGATGCTGTGATGGTTTCCCTCGCGCTCCTATCCACCCTGAGGTACGTTACATCTGCCTTTGATAGCGGTTTACGAATGTCAGACAAAATAATTACTATCATGCTCTGCACAGTTGCAGAGTTGTCCACTTACACATCTGGATACTCCAACTTCAGAGGTTTGTTTGCCACACAAATGTGCGTTGTCACTCCTCGACCACTTGGAGGTGCAGTTAGGAGTTTTCTTTGGTCACGTATGAGACCATAATGGCCGTTATCCTACCCTCCGACACTATTTAGAATCAATAAATCTAACAAGAGTTGACTATTCCCATAAGAAAGCAACGGCTGCATCAGGATATAACAATAGGAAATAAACACTGTTAATTGTGTGTAACTCTGCAAAAAAAGTGAGATATACTAAACACAGACACAATGTACATGCCTCATAACGAACGTCTCTACAGTAAACATAATCACAGTGGGAAAATAAAATAAATTATAATAAAATAAAATATAATAAAATAAAAGTAAGTAAACAACGACACAATGAATGACGTTTTAATTATGCTAATCTTCATCCGGTCTAAAACAAATCTAAATAAAAACATGAAATTAGATAATTTAATAATATTAAAACACAAATTCTTTGTTGTTTGTAATTGCATGGAATACTGAAGAGTGTACAAATAGAATGATTTCCTGCGTACTGCAATATATTTGAAAATGATCAGACGCATGTGTGCACTATAAATGTGTGTATGTAACTATGTGTATACATACATTTGCGAGAACAGCAAATTAAAAGAGGGGTGGCCAAACAAGAACACTACGCAGGAAGCCAAAGAAGATTGATAAACCAACACAGAACTGGCGTCGTTAGCCGCTACACGCTGCGGGATTTGCTGAGGAGGGGATCCGAGCACTTATGGACTGAATGGTTCGATGTGCAACGAGGATGATCTGTCGACTAACTAACTAACTAATGTGTATACACATACGCTGATGCGCGGGAAGATTGAGTATTTCTGTATGAGAGTTTGTATGTGTTTGCAGAACATGTTATGACCAAGACACAAACATGGACACTAACGAATTATTTTGTTTATTTTATTTTTATTCTGCCAGTCACATCACTACATAATTGTAAGTATTCACCATGGACAAAATGAAGACAATGCACATTTTTTACAACATAG